>JAHBCN010000053.1:337354-367525 GCA_019359885.1 Listronotus oregonensis
CCATTTTCATAAAATATCATTAAAACAGTTTTCTAATGAACACTCAATAATATAATCCCATATTGATACATAAATGATATTACAGATTTCCTTCGCATCCTTGGGCCCACAGTGTATACACAATTGAAACACTCTGGATACATGGTAAACACACCGTGGAGATGTTCCACTTTTCCACAGTGTATACATAGTGTACAACCATAAACTAGAATTCCAATTTATTCTCTTTTTTTGTACCCATCGTGGATACTTACTGTGCATTCATCGTGGATTTGCTATGTAAGCGTTGTGGGTTCAGCGAGAAACCAGTGTGGAAACACGGTGTGGCTATGGAACAACTCCATTGTAAAAACATCATGGAACTTGTGTGGTTATAGTGTTTCTACGAACACAGCGCTTCCACAGTGTTTTCATCGGGGGCTCAAGGATGCGAGGGTTTATATCATTTGTATTGGCAACACAAGCAGTTTTGAAATAAATGCATTTTCTCGTTTTAAATGTGAAAAAATACACAAAGATTGTTAATTATAGAATCGGTCGGTCACTTTATAGTTCGTAAAACTCATTACAAAGCAAAAAGTTAAGATTTGTTATTTAATTTAAAAAAAAAGTCTTTCAATTTATTTCTAATAATAAAAAGTTTGACACATCGACACATCGACTAACTGAATTAATATTCTAAACAAATAACTTTTTTTTAGATACTCAGATGCTTTTTTAACTGACCTCCACTTTTGGATATTTTAATTTAATTTTGGGAAATATTTCCCCAACCGACGCCCATGAGCCAAACGTCAGTATCGATTTTTAGATTACTGGATAAGCAGAGGCGATTGCCAGAAAAAGTATTTAATAGTTTCAAAAATTTTTAAAAAATCCATGTGTCCAATTTTTTGGCGGTTATGTTCCATATAGTTGTGACAGATTCCTTTATTATAAAATATTCTTTGGGTAACTTGCCAAACATGCAGGAAAAGGCCACTTCAACCGAGGTCTCAGAAGACAGACTAGTGCACAGACACGGTTGATCCTTACGTTTCGGTAATAAGTTGAACAATAATTTAAATTATTCAAATGTTGTTTTATAACGTTATTTTAATAATAAAACATACCTTATAATCAAATAGTTTTAAGTACAAAAACGAAAAGGAGTTAAATTAAATCCACTTGAATGGAATTGAAACTTTTATTCCCTTTTTTTATTAAACATTACATTTTTGTTTTTATTAATATAAAACCACAAAACATCTATAGATATAACAAGAACACAAAGTTTTGATGGTACATTATTAAGTTATGTAGTAATATTAAAATAACGTAATGAAACAAGTTTTTTAAATAAAAATATTTTTGTTTTCAAAAAAACAAAATAATTTGATATAAAAGAAAAATCGCCAAAAATTGATAAAAATTGTAAAAATTAAAAAAAAATCATATCTGTCTAATTATACGTATCTTGCCTCAGAAAAAAGTTGTCAACAAAATCTAAAAAATAAAAAAAATGCGATTTGTTGATTTTGTTTTTTTTTTAATATGTTTTTTGCATTTATTTTGCAACAAAAAGAGTTTTTCAAGTTTAGACGGTCATTCCGATAAAAAAATATTCTCTACAAAAAAGCTTTTTCATTTCTGCTAAAAATGCATAGATTTCCAGACTATTTAGAATTTTTAAAATGACAAATTTAACCCTTTCTAAAAAACACAAGCCTGAATTTAGTAGCAATTTGTATTTTTTTTATATTACGACACCCAAGAATCATAATTAATTATTGAATTGCTCTAACGAATTGGTTCCTTAATACCCCTTATTTTTTCTTATAGTAAATGGCCTATACGTATTAAAAAAAAAAACCTTAAGAGTAAAAAACTGCCTGATGCCAGAGGCAAACTTCAAGGGCGAAATATATCACAAAACTGACATTCCGATAATCGAAAAATAAAATTTTGAAACGCAGAGCGGGGTAACGCAACCCCTACCTGCGCTTGCCCCTGAGGGATGGTAAGCTGAACAATGTTAGTGGCCGCCACCAGATGAGGTTGTGAGTTAATGGTGGTTCCTACCGAGGATGCTATAGGGCTCTCCGGCGCTGTGGACAGGGGGTCGCATTTCTCCTCCATGGTCTCCATGCTCTAAGCCCTGGGGCACCTAAAAGCCATAATATTACTGTAAAGTTTCGAAAGCAAATAATGGATACATTGATACATAAATCTCTTTTTTAATAATACAGTATTATCATGGCCATCATACATTTTAGACCTGTTATTTTAAGGTTTTCTATATTTATATTACTATCTACGGGTTTTTAGTAAAGACATAATAAAACAATTAGTTGATAGTCATCAGGCCGGTAGAAGTTTATCCAACAAGGACTGGAAGGGGCCATATTTGTGGCTTTTTCTCATCACAAAATAATGTGAAATAGCCATTTAATATACTTTTCCCGTAAAAGAATACTTAAAATAATTTAAATTGAAAGAAAAAAATATGACATAAAATTACCATTTTCCTATAGGGCGTCTTATTTAATGGTTTGTTTTTAAGAAACATTAATACATTTAGATAAACGGGATTTTGTATTTATTTTTAGTAACAACTAAATTAATTTAATTAAATATTTAATTTTACCAAATTAGTAGTAATAAACCCTAGCCTTTGACAGAATAATTTTTGTCTTGTGGTATTTCACGAATTTACTGTTACCTTTTTCTCCTTTCTAATTTAAAATGCAAATTTTCTTATATACCTAATAAATTAATTCTGTTGTTACTTAAAATAAATCTATTGTCCTATATCCTTCGAACATTTACCTACTTGAGGCAGCCTTGCCACTCGGCCGTGCGAACAGGTGCACCAGAGAAAAAGCGCAATAAGTCTACAACCTTTCTTTCTCGCTCTGCGTACCTCATTGGTCGTCGGAAAAGGTGTATTTACCCCTTTCTACGTGCTGATTAAAGGTAATACACCTCCTCGCGGCCCAATCAGGTACGCGGGTGGGAGAAGAAGTTGCGCTTCCTCCCTCGCACGTCAAGGCTGTCTCTGTAGGTATCTCCTTTGTTTTAATTTCAATTTTATTTTTTTTAACAGCTAAACATTTTTTATTAATTGTAGTAATTAATTATTTTCTTGGTTTTTTTTTTTCGGACGTAGGTATTTCAATTTTACGCAACTAACTTAAATAGATGTTTTAAGGGTTTTTATTAGAATGAGGAGATTATAAACAGACTCAATATTTGTTACGTGTATTTTTAGTTGCCTATGATAATCGTTTATTAGAAAATCTTGCATTATTGGGGATTATTAATTAATGATTTTGTCTTCACCTCCTAAGATATAATTAAAATAAAATAAATTCAACCGAGTATATTACGTAAAAAAAAAGACAAAATAAACCGCATTCATATCATTATGACATTTACAACGACAACAAAATCAGCTTTTAAAAATTTAAATGATACCTACAAAAAATTATACCAATTTTCTTAATTAAATTTTTAATAGGCAAGTAATTTCAGTTGATTAATTACATATATTATCAATTATATTATTAATTATATATTATTATTGATATTATAAAACAAAACTGACATTTTATTTTAATTTTATTTGTTTTTTTATTATAGATAATTCAAAAAAAAAAAAATAAATAATGTCCAAAATCTTAATTCAGCTTTGTAATCTACAACTAAGAATGAAGATTTTTAAAGCGATGTAAGTTAAAGTTAATCACAGAAACCCACCAGGTTGATACAAAAGTTCGGTCGTTCGATTAAAAGCACACGATTTTATAGTTTTAAATTACTTTTATGTCATATTAGGTCAATATTGTATTTTTATGGGTTAATTACCAACTACATTATAGTGCACTTTACACACGCGCGGGCATAAAGTGCACTTTATGCCCGCACGGGTGTCAAGTGCACTATAAAGCCGGGTATTCACTTAGCGAACGTATATGGACGCACGGCAACGAACGTATACGTTCGGTTAGTGTGGACGTGAATCATTTTATCTACGAACGCATGCATTCGGTTGCGGAAAGGTTCGCTCGTTTGTCGGTACATCAAAGGAAATTCGCCACAAGTCGTTTTGGGATGTGTACGTATATGAATGAAATACGAATGAAAATGAATTGTCGGAACGAAGGTGAACAACACTACACGCATACGTTTGTTAAATGTGTATGTCAGAGCGCATGTCGAACAAAATTCACGCACATTTACGGCATATACGTTTGTTGCATTGCGGCTGTATACGTTCGCTAAGTGAATACCCGGCTTAATGTAGTGGGTAACTAAGCAATAAAAACACAATAATGAACTAGTATAACATAAAAGTTTGTATACATTAGGGTTATTAATAGATGTGTATTGCCCTCTCACGACTTACAAACCCTAGGACCATAGGCCCTGGGTTTGTAAGAACGTCGCCCTCAAGGCATAAACATCTACTTAAGACCCTTGGTATAGAAATAACTATTATTATTCAATATGATCTTGCTGAACTTCGATACACTTGCTTAAGTAATTTAATATATGGATCATATCTCAAAAAACTGTCCCAATATGCTTCAACGGCTGCTGTTAACCCTTGTGAAAATAGCCAGAAGTCAAAGGAATGTAAATCTGGTGAATAAGGTACCTATATGATGCAACAATTTTTACTTTAATTTACTGATGAAAAGTGATTTTTTTTCCTAGAAAGCAGATCATTTCTTATAAATTTTTACATCCAACTAGTTTGGAAGTAATCCCACGCAAAAAGTTCCTCTTGCACCCCAAAAAACTGATGTTAACACCTTTTTGGCCGATTTAGGGACCTTAACTGGCTTCAAAGCTGCAGTACAGGGTTCACACCACTACTTAGCCTCTTGTTTTAATTAACAATCATTGTAGTAGACTCAAGCCTCCTGTATAATTATAAAAGGACGCAAAAAATCTTTTTATTTTATGAAGCACTCAAAAGTTACTGCGTCTTCAAGACTTGTACACAATAATTTTTCAATTCAGCAACCCATCTTTCTACAATTGTATTAATTTGTATTTTTAAACATTGTTTTGCAACAGTCTAAACGTCTTCAATAAAAATTACTATTTTTTTGTTAACATAGAAACTTCAGATATAGCTACTGCTTATTCTCATACAATATTGTAGTTTAAGAGATAGTAATCAATCATGTAGTTGCATGGAGTTTTCATACTGAATACCCTGCACTTAATTGCAGAAAATCTTTATGGTATCAGATTTAAACATTTTACTGAGAGAAAGAAATGCTAATAATGTTATATAAAATAGTCAAAAATATAAATGCCCCTATTATTAGCTAGGTTATTGACTATTTCTGGCAAATTCTAGTGCTGCTCCAATGGGATGAAACTTCAACTTGGCTTTATTGTCCTAAGTAAAAACAGGACTCATAAACAAAGCATCCTTAAACTAAAAATTTACATTTTAAAAGATAGCATTGCGTATAAAGTCCAAAAAATAGTCACCCGTATATTACGAGTTGGGTAAAAACATTCTGCAGAAATTTCATCTGAGTTTTTTCTAACCAAATACAGTATCCAGTATGGAAACACATGGTAATGTTAAAATTTTTTCAGCTAGAAAAAGAGGTTTGCAAGATTCATGTTTGGCACCACATATAAATCTTATAGCTCTTTTCTTCAAGACAAACACACTATTAAACAGATAATGAATTCATGAACCCCAAAAGCATATCCCATATTAAAGATTGATACTTTTTTTATTAAGTTTTAAAATGTACTGTTCAAACTTCAACTTATTATCGACGTGTAGACCCAGAAATTTATTTACCTTTGGATTACTTTTCAGTTGCACATCGCCAAGCCTGCACTCAAAATTAATCATATTTGTTTTAGACACATTAAAGGTTAGAAAATTGGCGTTACCCCATTCTTTAATCTTAATTAAATCTATCTCAACGATCTGCTTCAATTCGCCCGCATGACAGCCATGCTACAGAATAATTGTGTTGTCAGCAAATCTAGTAAACTCACCCAATATGGGTAATTTGGCAATATAATTGATATAAACTAAGAATGGCAGAGGACCCCAAAACAGATCCCTGAAGAAATCCCGATAATATGTCCATATATTCAGACTGACTGTTATTAAACAACACACAGTAATAACGATCCGAGAGGTAAAAGAGAACCATTCCAAAGATCTTCCCCTAAATTCGTAGACTTCAAGCTTGCTCAGCGATCTACACAGTCAAAAGCTTTAGTGAGATCACAGAATACCACCGAAGCATCCTCTTCATTTAGGCTCAGATAAAGGCTCTTACTGACTTCCAGTATCTCGATCCTTCATCTTCAAGCATATACATATGAGACAGCCTTCCCAGTCGGCCATGCCAGAGAGAAAGAAGTATATGTATATAAAGAGAAAGGTTATATTCTTTTCTCTCTCGCACACTTCTTTGCATGGTCAAGCGAAAGGTTGCTTCTAGAAGGTATATTTATGACAAAAAACATCATACAAAGTTCATGTGGTCAGGAATACTGTATTCAAAGTTTTTTTTATGTGGATATGCAGAACATTCTTATTTTTTTGACTGTTTTACTTTAGCTGAAGGAAGACAAGCGAAGGTCATTTTTGATTACTTTTAGCCACACATACACACTTCACTCATAGATTTTCTTGGGTTGCTAACATGATATCCATGGTCCAAACCCCAGCCCAACTTTTAAAATTTGGAACAGCTACTTCTAAAATATATTATATACCAAAATCTTACTAGGGTTTTTAAACCACATAATGGTATGATACTTCAAAACACCTTGAGGTGGACATTGTTTTTGTTACAAATTAGATACAATTGCATAACTCAGACCTAATACAAAAAAGTAATAAAAACATTAAGACTAAGCAACTAAAGGGAACAGAACTCAATATAACGTATTGATATCTGAGTTAATATGTTTAGATAAGATACAAGGTCTGAAAAATCTTTGTTAAAGACTATAGGATTATTTTTGTCCTTTGCTCAACAAAGCATTTACCCTAATGATACTGACTAATGTAAACTTTCACAGCAACCAACTTAAGTAATGTGTGACTGACAAAAAGCAGCCATAAGGTGTTCGGACATTTTTTTAAAATTATTTAAAAATCTAATTTTATAAATCATTGCCAAAAGTGTATACCTAACCATTTCTAAATCCAGACATTTTGGAAGTCTTGTAAAACAGTAGGTAGATTTCAACTGTCATAAGCCATACCCTCGATGTAGCTTTTTAATGGTTCACGCTTAGTTTAAATTTGCAAATATAACTATCAAAGTGCAATTTAACAATAAGTAAACTTTAAAACTAAGGTTATTAGAACAAGGTCAGGCTAGTTGAAGAATAAAACAACAATATTATGGTCTTGCCAGTTTATTTTCAAACTACTCTAAAATTAAAAGTGGATAACTTGAGGCAACATTTCAATATTTTGCATTAAAAATCAAAGGTTTACATAGAAAATATTTAAAAACAAGTATTTATAGGATGACGTAAATGTTTACAGTGGTATTATCTTGGCGCAAATACGAGTGGCAACTAGAGTACCTACAGTAGAAATTTTGTTAGTAACACATAACCACAACAAGTAATTAAAATTGCACAAAGAAAAATTGACCAGAGTAAATATCGTAAGCACTACGAAACAAATATTTCGGTTCTCCCGGCAAATCGTCCTACGCTTATGGGAATTGATTCTCGGCAAATCTAAATTTAAAACCGATTCACAGATATGACGCCATATTCACTACCTTTTCAAGAAAAGTGGTAAAACAACTTGTATGCATCTTTATGAAATCACTGACACTTTTGAAATTTGAATGTGGTGAACGAGAAGGGTTGTCAGGACCATGTCAGTTGTTATTATTCTTCAGCTGGGCACTTACCACTTACGTATTCCTCGTCACCAAGTTTGCTGCAATCGGAGTGGGTGAACTGGGTATACGTAGTAGCCACGTCAAAATTTCTGGGCGGTCGTCACTGGACGAGCACTAAACACGAGTGCGCGTCACAATAATGGCGGCCGAGAGCGCGATTCACGATAATCCCCTTGCGTCTCTCCTCCTCTGGCGATTTGACACTTGTATAAACCCACCAAGTTGGATGATCTAATATGCCGAATAATGCCCGACTTTATACGAAGGAACTTTTTTGTTACAAGGGGAAATTTAAAAGTTTATGAACAGAAACGTTTTCATTTTTATCTTGGGACAGCACTTGAAGACTGAAGCATAAATATTTAGAATCGTGGGTGCCTTTTGCTATTATTATAGCGCAGTAGTATTCCACCACAAAACACTTCAGGCATATACCTGCTAGAGGCAGCCTTGTCGCTCGGCAGTGCGAACAAGAATGCGAGAGAGAAAAAAATAGCAGTATACCCTTTCTCCGTCGCTTCACGTGGCTGACTATTCGGCGGGAAAGGGGTATATACCTCGCCATCCAATCAGCACGCATAGCGAGATACATACCCCTCCAGGCCGAGAAAATAGGCATATGAAGAGAGAAATAAATGTTATACTTTTATTTTTCTTTCTTTCTCGCACGCTTGTTCGCACTGCCGAACCGTGCGCCGCTTAAAGGACATATTCAAAAAGCTTTCGTTTTTTAGAATAATGTAAACTACTTGTATTAACAGGACTTTAACCATCCGCCAAACCAGCACGTATTAAAAGAGTTTATGATTTCACAAGAGAAATTAAAAAAAGTACATTTTAAGATAAATTGCTTCTTTCTGAACCAGTGATATGTATCGGCCTTCGAGCATATACTTACTTAGAAGTAGTGCTAGAGGCAGCCCTGCCGCTCGACAGTGCGAACAAGCCTGCGAGAGAGAAAAAACAATGGAACACCTATCTTTTTCACTCGTTCCAACGTGCTGATTGGTCAAGAAGAGGGGTAAATATCCCATCCACCAATCACCACGCAGAGCTCGGTTGGAGTAAGAAAAAAAGTAGTAGTCAGATTTTTCGTCTCTATCGCGCGCCTGTTTACACTGCCAAGCAGTAGGGTAGCAGATATATGCTCCAAGATTACGGCCAATTAGCAGAACGACAAAGAATACGAAGTTAAAGGTAACAAAAGTGCTATTTAGAAAATATGTCCCTTTGCATTATGTCTTTGGCGAGGGTGGAGGTACTGATAAACACTGGTTACGTCCGCTACTATCTTTATCATCGTCAGTAAAAATAACTTTAAAGTTTTTGTTAGTGTCTAAATGGAATGTACCCGTCAGCCCTTTCTCATAGCAAAAACCAATGGGATAACCAGTGTGCGCTGATGTATCGGTGTACTTTTTTACCTTATGTATATAATAAAGGATAGAAATACACTCAGTGCACACTGATTTCTCCAAGGGTTTTCGCTATAAGTGTATTACCAAAGTTAAAAATATCTAAAAAGCCCAATTTTAACAACTACCCGCGTAATAAAGCTTAAAATTCTTAATTCTGGTTAACGAGAAATTCGAGTTTTTTCGATTTAAAAAAAAATAATAATAAAAACGAATGTTAATAATCCACATACCTAGTATAAAGTTTTTGAACTTTCCTGGTATTGAAACATAAACGACGCCATTTGAAATGGTAAGTGAAACTGGTTGTTACATACAAGTGATTTATAAAAAGTAATAATTAGTACGTAAAACCTTGTTTCTACGCTTTAAGAGACGTTAAACATAATGCGTGTAAATGGTAAAATTGTTGATAAAGATTCGCCGCATCACAGAAGAATAGGGAACGCTAATTAAAAACTATCGGTTTCACAAATTAATAAAAATTAAACAGTTTATTGGCGCCAATATACCTACCTACACCCCCTTTAGTTTTTTTCTTTTTTTTTTAATAATAGGTACCTACATATGGTACCGATATCAATACCTACCCCATTCACATGCATAAGTCTTTTTATTTAAAACATATTTTTATATAAAAAAATACCTTCAATATTTAAATACCAAAACAGCCTGTTACATAAAACGGCTGGAGGAGAAAAGGTCACACGGCTTGTGCAACCCTTCAGCATGACGTAAGCGCGTGAACATGTTGACAAAAGCTTACGTCAGCCAGACAATCCTATGACGTCATCGTGATTCATTACTATTAGCGGTTACGATTGCGGTCGCAAAGAAAAACAAGAAAATAAGGCGATACGAAATGACAGAGCAGTTTAATTATTATGATTATTTATACGACATTTTATATATTTATTTATATTAACACATAGGCCTATATTATGTAAAGCCATAGCAGATTGCCAATAAGTATTGTTTGAAAATGTATAAGGCAAATTTACACATATGCAAATGTATTTCGGGACAAAGTAAAATAAAATCCATGAATAGTAAATGTTATTTGAGCCATCTAGAAACGCCAAGCAATGTGGAGTAATGGAAGCAGGCAAATAATCTTGCGCCTTCACCATAAATGGCACATTAGGCTTCGACTACGGAGGGCTTAAAGAAGGGCTTCGACATCGAATTGTTCGATGGGCTTCGGAAAAAAATAAAATTTTACAAAATTCAATGGCGGCTCTAGAATTTTTTTTTGTATGAAAATTGTGTCGAAAGTTGCGGTAATGCCGATATTCACTAGTTATGGTATATGGGGGTTTTTTGGGGTGCTGATCACGAATCTGAATTTTTAGTCGGCAACGTTTCGTTTTCGAGATATCCATCACCAAACTTGAAAATCAAACTTATTTTCACTATTCTTCATTTCATTTGTTCGACCACGATAGTGTTCGCCCTACCCCGGGAGCGGATTTGGTATAATATCTACTTTCCGCGGCACGATAATGAACACGCCGCACTAAATGAATATGCACTTTTATTGTTGCCGCGGAAAATGGATACCAAACTGGTGCGCGAAACAATGTGTACCTCGCCGTTTTCCACGTCATTCAATCAGCACGTGAAGTGAGAGGAAACGGCTATACAAATATTCTTCTTTCTCTCTCTCAGGTTTGTTTGTACGGAAAAGCGACAAGGCTGCCTTTAGTAGATGTATGCTCAAAGTGGCCATCTTCTGCGTTGCGATATGGAGGGTAGAGAGAAGGAGAAATATCTCATATGGGAGACGAATTAAAAAAGTGTCCAGCTGTAAGTAGTAAATGGCGCTAGCTTAGGCAACGGGTATGGTATAAAAATAGCAGTGGCTGCATACATTTTAGAGGTAAGGATCACCCACCCTGTATCAAAAAAATGACCCTCAAATTGCAACAAATTAAGATGCCGCTGGTGATCTTAAGACTCGTTTTAAACCAATATAACCTCGTTGTTTCAAGGTCATGGGTTCTCAATGGTTTCCTTACCTACACCCAAGGGCAAGGGTAGTAAACTTAACAAGGAGTGCTCGATTTTTACTATTTGTCCGCAGATATAGGTTATGTTTGAACGTCACCCGTTTGCCCATTTTGCCCAGAAGGCAGATTTATTTTATTAATTTTTGTTAAATATTCAACTTTTAAAAACTATTTTGGATATGTACTTACTATTAGAACTGTAATGTATAATATTTTTAAAAAATTAAGACTTTATATTACTTGTAAACAAACAGGCAAACAGATTACGTCACAAATACCGAATTGACATTTAAATTGGTTTATATGGGCTTAATGTGGGATCGAGCACTGACTTGTTAGGTTTATTACCCTTGAGCCCAAGGGTAGTAAACTTAACAAGGAGTGCCTTCGATTTTTACTATTTGTCCGCAGATATAGGTTGGTGTTTGGACGTCACCGTTTGCCCATTTTGCCCAGAAGGCAGATTTATTTTATTAATTTTTGTTAAATATTCAACTTTTAAAAACTATTTTGATATGTACTTACTATTAGAACTGTAATGTATAATATTTTAAAAAATTAAGACGAATATATCTACTTGTAAACAAACAAAAAGGCAAACAGATTACGTCACAAATACCGAATTGACATTTAAATTGGTTTATATGGGTCATAAATGGATCGAGCACTCCTTGTTAGGTTTATTATAGTCGGAATTATACTCATTTGTAGTTACGTTATTCAGGTGAGAAAAAACGTATGTCGTAAATTAATAATTAGACATTTTTGTCAATCAATATTAGGTTAGAAATTACTACCGGGTGTTCAGAAATTGGTATATAGTCTGTTATGTTTTTTTGTATACGTTCAGAAATTAACAAATGATGATTGCAGCTGGTTAGCCAACAATTTTAAGGAACCCTTAGAAACAAGGCTATTCCTTTAAAATGGCCAAACAAGCAATCTGATTGGCTACATTGGAGATTTAAGGAACAATAATTATGGCTCTTTTTTCGCTGATACGTCTCGCTCCTATACAGGAGCTCTTTTCGCCCCTACCCGGCCCGCTGGACGCGACTCCCGGCTCGAGATGGCAGGAGACGTGAGGGTCTCCCGATACGTGGCGGCTCCCGCTCTCCGCTTGAAAGCTCCATTGACTCGTTGCATTTTGGTGCTAAGAGCCTTCCTCTCCCTCAGGAGTGATTTTACGTGAAGCTCCCCGTGTGAAAGGAGCCTAATGGTTCCTTAAAATTGTTGGTGCAACCGGCCATTAGCAGTATATTATCATTTTTACATTCGTCTATACACTTTCAATCTCAAAAAATAAAAATAATCTTGTAGTATTTATTTATTAACAAACTTAGTAACAATTAACAATTATTATGATTAATCATGAATAAAACAAACGCAGTAGATAATTTTAAATATATTGGCTTTTTTCAACTAGAAGAGGAACAAGTTTGAAGCGCAATCGCACTTCAAATTGAGAATGGGCAACGAGCAGTAGATGTACCAAAACTGAGCTTACAAAATTGTGAATAATAGGAAGAATGGTATAAAATTGTTTTAACCTCAGGGAAAAATTTCAAAATACTCATAATTTAATTTACTTGTTTATGAAAAAAACATTGCCTGGATGAATATGTTAACACATCAAATGTAAATATAAATCCAAAAAATAAAAATACAAACTCAAAAAAACAAACATATTGCATTGCCAAGTTAATGTAATTGTAACGATAGGATTAAACATTAAATGACGATCATGAAATAAAATTTGCAAGCAAGCTCAATCAGTCTCGTCAGTATTGTCAGAGTCCGAACTAAAGTCAGAGATATTGTCTTCGTCGTCGTCGTCTGCGTTAGTCGTAATTACAAGTGGCGGAATATCAGAGGCATCACACACTCAAAAATACTCTGTAGCCGCTTGAATTACCTTTTCTGTATGAATTACATATTTTGCCCATTAACGTAAGAGAAATTTCGTTTATAACCCTTTCCCATGTAGCTGAATTTCTGAAGGACCCTTAAGATTGGAAATATATTGATCGTATTTTCGTTTATCTGACCATACTTCCATTTCAATTGCATTAAACTGGCAATGGTATAGTGGCAGTCGCAAAATTTTGTGTCCTAAAGGTTTAACATATTCATCAAGGTAGTATTTTTCATTAGGGAGTTTTTGCGCGCAATATTCCATATTTGATCTTTCATGAGCCTTTTCTGGAAAGTTAATGTTCTCTTTATTTCAACCATTCGATCAGTTCTGTTTTGGTCCAAGATTTTCTCGGGATTTCTTCTAATAAACCAGAATGGCAGTAAAATTGCATTGTCCATGATTATTAATGACTTTATGGAAGATTCGGAACCAGCTGAGTTTAAACCAGTTTTCGAAGTTTGTTCATATTGTCATGATATCCTGTATTAATCCACTTTTAAATATTGATCCGCGCCCTTGACAGCTTTTCATCTTTGGTTCCGGCGTGAATCACAATATAACGTTGACCTTAAAAATATAAGTTAAATTTAATTTTTCTAAACATCAGAAATAGGTAATGTCTATATATAGTACTTACAGCTCAAATTCCTCTCACATAAAGCTTCCGAATCTTAAATTTTTTAACAAAAAATTAAAAAATTATTTGGATTGTTTGGAGAGTGTAGGTACGCCACGTGAGAATGTCTCCCCCAGAAATTCACTGCGCAATATTATGAGCTTCAGAATCTGTAAATAATCCTAAGATACCAACAATATTTTGCATTCCTATGCTATATATTGCTGCACTGAATTTATTCTTAACCATCCAAGTATCCCATCGCCTGACGATTCCTAGCCGTTTGCGTTTTTTACTTGCAAACGCGTTTTTTTAACCAAAACAAGTCTAACCTAACTAAACCTAATCAACCTAGCCTAACCTAATTCACCTAATTTAACTAACACGACTACAATCCTCAAACGTAAAGTAATCAACTGAACCGCGACTCACAAAGTGACCTTCCGAGGATGGCTGAAAATAAACTTTTTCATATATTTTACATCATATTATTACGATTTTTTGAGAGATCCAGAGTCTTTAGAAGGGCCAACATAGCCCTATAAACTATCCTATTGGACCTACTTTTTTAATTTTTTGTACTTTTATGTTTATAAAAATATGTAACAGACGAAATTGTGAACATTTACAAGGCACCAGTTTTGTACTTAAAAAAATAAAAAAAACATATTTTTATCTTCACTGTTTTTTTCTGAATCCGAGTGCTTGGTATCATCTTGCCAGCTACTACGAAATGATCCCTTGCTAAAGATCCACGTCTCGTCACATGAAAATCAGTAAAACCTTCCGAACCTAAATTTTTATTTTTTATACTCCCTTAAAAATGTATTCTTTTATGAACAATATCTGGCAAGTCCATTAAATAATTTCTATTATTAGATTTTTCAATTGAAGTCATACTTTTAGATCCATCTTCTTAAGGAGTCGATGGAAAATTCAAAACATCTCAAATTCTTCCCTAACTTTGTTTTATTGTTGCTAACGTAACATATTCTTTTCGGTGTACATAGCATAAATTGTGTCCCGAATAAATTTTTCAAATATGTTGTAATTTCATTTTTGCGTGCGCGTTTGTAAGATATATTGAAGCGTAATCCTGGTCTAATTTAATCCCATTCTTCCTTATATTTGCTATCGTCGTTGGACTCAATTTCGTAGCATCTGCCACTCGCTGTATTACATTCTCAATAGTTGCGATTCGTTTCGACTGGTTCTTCAGTTGTGCTGAAAAGATATTTAAAATTATTCGCTGCGTTTGTTCATTATACCATTGCATTTTTTTCTCGGCATTTTTTATGCTTTTCGAAATAACAACAAGTTGACACACCAATGTTTTTGATTGACAGTGACGGATACTTTACATTATAACCGTAAATATAAAATGAATAATGATCAGACACCCATTTTTTTCAAAAATTTGTTGTCACCGCTGTTTGGAATATACTAAACAAAGATAAACAAAAATGACGTCATTACAAATGAGTATAATTTGGACTATACCTTTGAGCTACACCAGCGTCTCCTAGTAAATGCTATTCTGGGTCCACTTTTTGAGCAAAACAGCTATAAAAGAGGGTGATCATTACCTCTACAATCTACAATAAGTTGTTGACAAATAGAAGTGTGTCTTTAGTTAGGAAACTAATATATACCAATTTTTTTCAATGTAACCACAACATACCGGTATCATACTGGTATAACAGCATAACTAACAGAAAAAGACCCTTATGAATTGACGGGAAAGTACGGTCATTTTTCTAACGGAAGTTTAGCCAACGTTTTGTAAGACTCCGGTCTGTTTATCAGAATTGTAATCGTTTCTTTCGTGTTTTGTGCTTAAAAATATCAAAAGCGCCGCCAGGGAGAGATTGTGCTGCCTGTTAGTTATGCTGTGCACAAGTAACTATGTTACATATAAGCTAGCAAATCTTTGCTTTATAAGTAAATATAAAATATAATCTAAAATTACTAACTGCCGCAAAAATCGTGAAGGTTTGTAAATGATGAAAGTCAGGGTAAAAGTTTTTACTTGTAAAATTTATAAAATAAAACGGGTAATTGTCTCGAAAGTTGCCTCCTCTCCGATTTTAACCAAATTTGGTATACGGGGGTTTTTTGTGGCGCTGATTACGAATCTGCAAAAAAAAAATTTCGGCAACGTTTCGTTTACGAGATATTCATCATCAAAGTTAAAAATAAAACTAACCTAATTTTCACTATATTCCCCCTTTTTTTTGAACACTACACTAAAGTGGCACACAATATTGCGAACACCTTTTAAAACCTTGTATTTTTATTTATTTTACACCTTTTTTCCATTAAAGTGCGAACTCTCGTTTCGAAAGTGTTTCACAATTGTTTACAAAAGCTCAGTGTATACACGTTGCGGCGTGTGAAAATGGAGGTTTGCAATTAAATAGGAAAAAAAATGTAAAATTAATATAAAAACAAGTTTCTAAAAGGTGTTTGTGAAATATTGTGTACCAATTTGGTGTAAATAAAAAACTAAGAATTTGTGCAAAAAGAAGGAGGAATAGTGTAATAAGGTTAGTTTGATTTTCAACTTTGATGATGAATAACTTAAAAACGAAACGTTGCCGAAAAATTTTTTTTTTAGAATCGTAATCAGCGCCCAAAAAACTCTCTATACAAAATTTGGCCAAAATCGGAGAGGAGGCAACTTTCGAGACAATTACCAATAAAACGAAAGTTCTTTCATGCTTGTTCATATCACCATCCTATTTTAATAACTTTTGGCGCTCTTTTTGAAATTGTTGCTACTGAAGCGTCACCCTAATTTAATGCATTTTCACGGATTCCTTACCTCTACCCTCTGTAGTTGCGGTAACGATGATAGATAACTGACAGCAGAATATAAAATCTACGCAGGTGTACGTCATATGGTTAAGTTACGTTTATTATAGAAAAGCCTTAACAACACACTTTCTTTTGTCCTTTCTTGCTTTCGTGTTTTGTGCAGCACACTTACCTGAGTCAGGCCAAAACGAAGCGACTGTCGCTCAATACTTTCTGGATTTTTAAGCTGTTAATTATTTATTTTTTTGATGAAGATTTAACTTACTTTTATTAAGCATTTTTCTAATGTAAAATCTGTACAAAATCAAAATATATATATTTTTTATATCTGCAAGCCTCTGAGCCATAAAATTTGTTAGTTATTAAGACCTTGTAAGTCAACTTAATGTACCAAAGGTTCCATGCATTTATTGCATTGTTCTAATATGATTATTTAAACCGGCTTTCTTAAAAAAATCCGTTAGGGTAAACCTATAATTTCTGTCGGAATTGCCCCAAAAAATTATTACGCCAAATTGGATTACCTTCTCTTTCTATGTTTTATTACGAATTTTTTAAACATTTTTCTCTTAAAAACTCCTGATAACGTACGACCACGACTCACCAATCTGAAACAATCTGTATTTTAAGCAAGAAATTTTAGTCCCAACTTTGGTTTAATGAGACAACAATTGGACACAAACATCTTTAAAAAAATATGTTTCTCGCGATCTAGGGACTCTAAAAGGCACAAAATCGAAAAAAAAAACAATAAATCTTCTTTTTCACACATTAACATTGGGAACTTCTTACCTGGCAATACAATGCTACATACTACAGACTAAGCAAGTATTTCATATTGATAACTGTTTATTTATGGTATAAAAATGAATAGGAAAAAATATCTCTTACAAACCATCTTTATTGGATAATTTAATTATTAAGCCAAAATCATGTTTTAATATTCTCTGTTTCATTTTCTTTAAACCATATATCAAATCTATTAATTTGATTTAATACGCTGCTTTTTGATGTTCCTCCATGGGTTTGATACTGTTCTATGCTTGTTTCAAAATTCCAAACTCGTCCAATATCCACATCAAAATGAGAACTAAAAAATAAAGAAAAAACCAATATAATTCTCTTGCAGAACTTTTATATCTACTGCATTTGCCAAGATTTCTAGAAAATATAAATTTACTGTAGTAGGAGACACGCTTCCTTCCTTAGGAGGCCGAACTAGTTGACTTTCTGTTTGTGACGTCTTATTCTAACACAAAAAATGTAAGGATTACCATCTTTGGTGTGTGGATTGTTTATTAGATTCATGTTCTTCTTTTTAAAAGTAGAAGTAAAAGTTTATGTTAAAGGATGCCACATGCTAGAT
The DNA here is from genome assembly GCA_019359885.1 of Listronotus oregonensis. Classification (NCBI taxonomy): domain Eukaryota; kingdom Metazoa; phylum Arthropoda; class Insecta; order Coleoptera; family Curculionidae; genus Listronotus; species Listronotus oregonensis. Next base: position 355,400 of record JAHBCN010000053.1, read on the forward strand.
AAGACTCCCTGAATAGCTCATTGGTAAGCCCAGAAAATATTTTATTTTATTTTATTTTTTGTCAGCTATTGTAGCCAAAAACCCTGAATAAAAGAAAATCCTAAATACGAATTTTCTTGTTTTGAAACCCAAGGCAGTTCCACGTTTTTCTGTTTATGTAAGTTATCTTTTATTTTAATTGATAATAGACCAATTATTATTAACTCATCCGTGTGGAAAAGTCTGATAGATCCAAAAAATACGATGTTTAATTGGAAGTTATGATAAACTATTGTGTTTTGAAATTGTAATACCGTATACTTACAGATGACGAAAAAAATAATGGATTCATGTTTTTTGTTTAGTTTTCCATGAGGTTATGATCAGAAAAATAGAAAGAAAAGCAAAATAAAGTATCGGCAGTTCCGACTCATTTTTTTGCTGAAGAGTTTACTGATGAATTCATAATGTTTTTATGAGATTTTTTCAGGAATGGAATTAAAACCTAACATTTTCTATCAAACAGGGATTGGTTCAAAAAGTTTGTTTATGTTTATTCACCGACTTATTACCTAATTGCTTTTAGCTCTTCCAGTGTTAAATCACAAATGCTGACACCCTTTCTTTCAGCTTCCGCAACAACTTTTCCAGCAATGTGGTGAGCAAATCTAAATGATACTCCTTTCCGGACTAAATAGTAGGCTACATCCGTTGCCAACATCTCGAAACTAAGGGATGATCTACACTTTTCTTCATTTACCTTGAGCGTCTTCACTGTACCAGTGGTTACCTCAAAACATAAATAAGGTTGTTATAATCTTGTATTACTTCCAGTGACGTATATTCACTACAAAAACAATATACTCGTAGGGAAAATTATCTCTCAAATTATTTAATTCGTTTCAAAAACTTTTAAATTAAAATTTATATTCTCTGCCAGCTTTAACTTTTGGCAAATCTAAAAGACATGAGTTTTTTTAATAGTAACTATTTTTTTTAAATTTGGTTCCGTTAAAAAATTGCTTACTATTTATTATAATATGTTCATTTTTAATAGAGACAAACACTTAAAAAAAATAGTATTGCATTGGTTCAAAAAATCGGCAACAACGGTTACTTACTATAGGTCTTTTTCTTAGTCGAAAGTGACTTTCGGTTTAATCAAAAACGACCTGAATTTTGGTATTTTAAATAAAACACACTGTCTATGTTTTAATAATAGAAATCTACAAGTCTTGTATTCTATCCTATCCTATCTTCATTTGTTTTCAACAAAATGGCAATTAAAAATGTCCAAATGACCGCACATTATGCAGTTATAGGGGAAAATAAATGAATACTATAAAAAATATATATGCGTTATTTAATTCTTTTGGGAACCTGTATCTGCTAAGCTCATAATAATGCTACTCTTTTCTTTACCAGAATGCTGCCAAAAGTGAGTTTCCTGTGCCAAAGTTATTAGATGTTTTTGATTTAAAAAACGTTTAAAATAAACTTTAAATGAACTGTTTATAGCCTATTAAGAATTGTAATAGAAAAAATATAATTTTGGTTTTAAACATTTTAAAGATTAACTTACAATAAAATATATTTCATATATTTTTTTATTACCTCGATAATTGACTGCAGCTTGTCAAACGTATTAAACATTGCTTCTTTATCACCTTGCAAATCTTTGTTATACGTCGAAGGTAAGCTTTTTAAAACCATCATAAAACTGCAGCACTATAAAAATAACAACTTACAATACAAAAAAAAAACCATTTTTTTCCTTTTTATTTAAAGTTAACATAAAATGTGTAAGCCATAATCTTTGCGACGTCCAGAAAACGTCTTTATTATTAAATTACAAAAAAATAAATCTCTTTAAAAATTGGTTGGTGATGCTGACTGGTGCTCAACGAAAAATAGGTTTACTCATGTCTCATGCAGGGAGTCTAGAAAATATGAAAAAGGCCTCTGCAATATAACAGAAATATTAATACTCATGAAATAAATAGTATAAAAACAAATGTTTTTAGTTTTTTGGCATAAAATACAGCTACTTTTTAATATTAAAAATCACTTGGTATTTTTTGTTTAATTAATTTTTATTTCATGAAATGAAATGAAATTTTCATATTTTTTGACTTTCCTGTACATTTTAGTTTAAACTAGACATCAGTATTTTTTTTACTTTAATTTTAAAAAATGCATTTCAGAACTTTTTAAAATAAAAAAAAAAATTATATGTTCCAAACGTTATGGCTTACAGTATCTTAAGTTTACTTTGTCAAAAGTAAAGGTAAGTATATAATAGTTTACACCAATTCCTTATACCTATTGTACCTTTTAAGTAATGTGTCTTTTTTAAAACTTTTTACTATATAAACTAATATTTTTTTTGTTCATCTTAATTTCTCACTAATTAATAATTTCAGAACATTTTTCGGACCATAACATTTAAGTTAAAGTAACAAGTTTCAAAAAGATTTTTTACCCCGATGTGAAAATTAATTTAAGGGAAATATACTGCAAAACTTTCCGATAGGACCGTTGCCTTAACTTGCAAAGGTATGACAGTCCAGAGTATCCGACAAGACACATAATTTGTACATGCACGATGCACACTATTTTTTTGAACTTGATCATCGACGTGATCAAAAGCTTCTGCTAGATCAAAGATTACTGCCGATACAAACACCCCCCTTCCCCCTCTATCTCTCTCTTTCTTCAGGTTTGTAAAAATTGGTAATCCTAAGAAGAAGGTTTTTAAAAATAGAGGCAAAACAATGGAAAACAAATTTTTGTCATTTAACAAAAGCTGTAAAAACTGCCTTTCTTTTAATATGTGTGCAGAAATACACACATTATATTATTGTATTATCACCTGACCAAAAAGGCTTCCTCCAATTCCCCTAATCAGTTCCAAACTATCTGGATTTCTTTTTTGAGGCATTAGGCTACTTCCTGTGGAGTAACTTTCATCTATTGTGATAAACTCGAACTCTTTGGAACTGAAGATAATTAGATCTTCAGCTAATCTGCTTAGGTGGATACCGACCATTGACGCCCAAAAGAGAAAATCAGCTAAAAGTATGAGGTAATTTTGACATTGAGCATGTAAAAATGTTAATAAAATGTAATAAGAAACAAAGCACAGCAGTGGTATTAAAAATTCAAAACAGCGTTTACTACTTACTAACTTGCATTTAAGACGAAATGGAAAAAATAACTTTTGGATAACGAGCTAAAACCCCAAAACTGATGTTTTTGAAATAGTCTTTTTTCTTCCTCAATATTAATAAAACAACTAATTTGGTAAAAGTTAAAAAACTGATTATCTAGCTAACTAGTATTGCCACCGAGAGTCTCTCAAGAGAAGAGATATTCTAGTTCCTCGCCTTCTCTTGTTTTCTTGAGATTTCTCGACCAAACTTTTGACGCACTGACTGCTTCTATACAACTAGGATTTTTAATTACATTTAAAAAAGAATGGAGTGTGTATATTCAAAGGTAAGACTGGAAAATATATCCCAAGAAGAAAAAGGTATATATTTGCCTTTTTCTTCTTAGATATATTTTTTATTTAATCTTTTTTTTGTCATTTTTCGTTAACATCCTGGTCGAAAGATCTCGAAAAAAACAAGAGGTAAAGAGAGACGAGTCTTTTGTCTCGAGAAGACAGATCTTGAGAGACTCTCGGCAGCATTACTAATAATATTTAATATACAGCGAGCGGCTAAAATATGAAATAAATTTATTTAAAAACCAGGAAATAATATTTAATAACAATGCAAATACGGCCATTCTATTTTTTTGTTTTGCTTTTTTTGTACTAAAAGAAAAATATTCAGGGTATGTTAAAAGGGGGGTTTGACATTAGTCTTAATTTGTTTAAAGGGTTTGTTTTTAAAATCGAATTTTAAATTATGCTTTGAATAAATAAGGACATAGTTTAATCTAAAAATCAATTTTATTTAACTAAGGGAATTATCGTATTATTTTATTAGATGTCGAAAAGGCTAACCGTTAACTTTATGACAATTTGCTAATCTTTTTAAAAACCCTTCTAAAACATTACTAATAATATTTTTATTAATTTTTCTTATTTCGTATCTAATTGTAAATTTTAGATCTTCCAAGTTTTGTGGTTTTTTTCTCATACACTTTTGATTTTAAAGGTATGTATGTTTGTTATTTAGTCAGAAATCGTGTACACTATTTTACACTTTTTTTACGTAAGCGCTCTTATGGAAGGTGTATTTTAGGACTACGTATAAAGAACAAGTGTAAAATAGTGTAAAATATTGCTGAATAAAAACAGACTCTAAATAACACTAGAAGAAAAAACCATTGGTATAAAATCCCGAGATCTTACCAGGTAATTTTATGGGCCCTCTTTTACCAATACACTCTCCGGCAATCATTGTACTTAATTACTCGCGTAATAGCGAAGAATTTGTAGATAAGATTTTTATTAGAAGAAAAGGTCCAATAATTTTATAACTTTAAATGCAAATCTTATAAAAGACCGATAATTACACTCTCTGCAAAATGAGTTATTTCTCACCCTAGCAGAAGTTTTTCCAAATTAATATCAGCCTGATATGCTGGATAGTACGCGAGTATTTAAAAACAATGTTTTCCGGAGAGTGTATTGGTAGGAGTGGATCCATAGAATTATCCCGCAAGATCTCAAGATCTTACACCATTACATTGTTTCTCCTTAAAGTAATTATAGATGGGTATATGGTATGCTACATAAATAATGCGCAGAATTTGTAAAAAGTGTCCCATTAAAGCAGAATAAAGATGTTGTCAAATATACTTTTTGACACACCTTGTGTATATTTTTTTTAATGCAAAAACTGCCAAACAAAATATTAGAATGTACGCGTTAAACGATAAAAAAATCTCATTTTTAAATAAATTTGATCCACATTCCAGCCGCTCACTCTATGCTGATATGAGAGAAGTCTGAAGATCCAAGAACTAAGTTTAGACGGAAGATCGTTGGCAAGAAGCGCGCAGCATGATATATCTTATAGATAAGTCTTAGATATCTCAAGAGCAACGATCTGGAATTTGCCAAACAACTGAAAGGAATTGTTCCAATTATGTGAAATAAATGAAAAAATCCTGTGAACGTCTTGTGATGAAATTTTTCCAAATATTTCAAAATTTTTGAATACATGTTTTTCTCAATTATCATGCAATGGACTTACTCTTAATTAGAAGGGACAGTTTTAAATTATTTGTTAGGAATAGGTTGCATTTTCACGTTAACAAAAAAAATGGTTATCAAACTTCTTCAATTTTTACCACAAAAAAAATGAAATAACATATGATCTGCTTATCTCAATACAAAAATATCTCTACAACAATATTAGAAAAGGTGACTTCTTTATTAGGGTCTTGTATGTATATTTAAGTGATAATTACTTCTTACCTACCAATAAAATCCCTGTCACTGACTGCTTGCATACTATTATCTGTTATTTTTGAAAATTGTAACGATCTTGCCAGTTCTAATCTATCAATATTAAATGGATTTCCAGCAAGAGCACCGCTGCCCAGTGGCATTACATCTAGCAATTTTATATTGTTTTCTAATCTGTCACAATCATTTTTAAGCGTCCATGCATGACTAAAAAAAATATTATTTTTTAAATATTTCTTTATTAGAAAATACTGTTTTACTACACTATTATCTGAAGACGGCTAGAAATACTAACCAATTGAAACATTGTTTTTGTTTTAATAAATTAAAACAACGAAAGTTCAAAAATCATCTTTCAGTCAATCTACATCATTCACATTACTCTACTCTATAAAGTTAGTTTTGAGATAGAAGCAATTCTTGTAGAAAAAACCCGATGGATCCAAATAAAATACGATGTTTGGTTGGAAGTTATGAAAACCTATTTTTTTTTAAATAAAATATTAAAATATATAATGTTATAAATACCAAATAACAATATTCTAGAATTAACTAAATCTATATTTAAAAATTAAAAACTTCATCAAGTCCTAGGTCTTTCTGGATTGTACCTAATACCGATGCTGCATTACCCCGTTGCACAGCTAAACCAATTTTTTTGATAATGAAACTTCGTGATTTTTTATGCATGAAACTTTTTTGCAAATTTCATTTATAAAACCCTTAGCCTTATCACTCAAAGGACCAAAAGTTTCAACGAACAGCCGCACCTACTAAATTAAAAGTTTTATCCAGATAGGATTTTGCAAGTGTATGGCTGTAATTGTTTACCATATTTCCAGGGAATCAAGGTCATTCCATCTACACGTTTTTCATCGCTTCTGCAAACTGCAATAGGCTCTAACACAGAAGGATGTTCAGCTGAAATCAGAGCTCTCTTGATAATGACATTTATCTGACTGTCTAGAAGAATGCCCTGCGCTTTCTTTGTAGTTTACACCATATAGGCCATAATCAGCATTTTCGCCTCAAACGCAGGTGTGCTCTCCACACACAGGCAGACCAAGTCCAAGACGTGGATGGAAATATGGAAAGTTTTATTATCTAAAGAAGATGGAAGGGCAGTTAATCCAAGCACATTACTTTCAGGAGCCCGAAGAGCAAGTAGATGTGCCTTATCTCTCACTCTTTGCCTGGCATATGTTTGTAATATATTTGTGACGAGCTTATGTAAATTTCAGAAATGTTAAAATCTTTCTTGTTCTTTTTGATAATTCTTGTGGTTGATTTTGAAGATTGCAAACAAATAATCATCTTATAAAACAATTGCTGAAGTCATTATCTACTGTTGCAAGAATATAGGAAGGTACAATTTTTGAAAGTAAATCTGATACGTCATTGATTGAACTTAAAAACGCAGAAATAGACAGGGTGGATATATCTCTTATTCCGAGACCTCCAAATTTTACTGAAGGAATGCTTTGTAACCAAGAATTTAATTTAATATCACAATTTGTTGTCTTTAACCAAATTCTGTAATACATTATCAAATTCACGAAGTAAATCTGGAGATTTTCAAGAAGGTAAACATCTTAACAAATAAAACATTCAAGGAATAGCAAAGAAATATTTAAGTAAATAAAAGGAAATATGTGAGTCTATAAATTTTAATTTTGTGCTAAGAGGTTTTAAAAATTCTGTCTTTACTAATTGAGTATTTAATTTCATTTGACGAAAAAGCACTTCCTAATAAATTGAAATTTGAAATGGGAATTACTGACCGATTAGGGGCAACACTTAAAAAATTTGATAGTATATTAGAATGATCCTTAGATTAAACAGTTAATTCACACACAATTTAAATTTAAACCCAAATCTTTACTTCCTCTGATTATTTTATGAAAATTATCTAAGCCCGAATTTGGGTTTCCAGCAAGTGTCCGTCATCTAGATACCAAAGATTTATTTCTGTATCTAGTGATAAAATAAGTGGATAAATTGCTACACTAAAAAGAGCTAGTCCAAGAGGATCTCCTTGTTGGACACCTCTTTGAGAAAGAATATGTTGATCACCGTAAGAAATTAAACTTGGTTTATCATAACATTGATAAACTATTGTGTTTTTGAAACAGCAATCCCGATACTTTAGGATTGACAAAAAAACAATGGATTCACATGTTTTTTGTATAGTTTTCCATGGGATTATAATCAGAAAAATGGAAAGAAGAGCAAGATAAAGTATCGGCAGTTTCGATCTGTTGTTTTGCCAAAAAGATTACTGATTAATTCATAATTTTCATGACATTTTTTGATCCAGATAGACATAATATTATCCTTAGATTAAACAGTTAATTCACACTCAATTTAAATTTAAACCCAAATCTATACTTCCTCTGATTATTTTATGAAAATTATCTAATCCCGAATTTGGGTTTCCAGCAAGTGTCCGTCATCTAGATACCAAAGATTTATTTCTGTATCTAGTGATAAAATAAGTAGATACATTGCTATACTAAAAAGAGCTAGTCCAAGAGGATCTCCTTGTTGGACACCTCTTTGAGAAAGAATATGTTGATCACCGTAAGAAAGTAAACTTGGTTTATCATAACATTGATAAACTATTGTGTTTTTGAAACAGCAATCCGGATACTTTAAGATTGACAAAAAAACAATGGATTCACATGTTTTTTGTATAGTTTTCCATGGGATTATAATCAGAAAAATGAAAAGAAGAGCAAGATAAAGTATCGGCAGTTTCGACTTGTTGTTTTGCTAAAAAGATTACTGATTAATTCATAATTTTCATGACATTTTTTGATCCAGATAGACATAATATTAGGATTCATGTTGAAACCTAATATTTTCCATAAGGCTTTTTCCACAGGGATATATTATTGCTTGTTCCGAACTTCGTATTTCCTATTTTTAGCCAATTTGGTGATTTTTGAATTACACGGAAAGTTGTATTTATTTAGTACATTATTAGAAATTGAGATGGGAAAGTAAAATATTTTTTTCTGATTTCAAACCGTGTTTACCCAGTGGCACAGCCAGGATTGTGCCTGGGGGAGGGGAGGCATTTTTTTAAGATTTCCTAGTTAAAATATAGAGCATGTTCAGTATTTTTATTGCTAAAATTTAGGTTAGAGGTATTAAACGTGTAAAATGCAAAATTATTATTGTGTAAAATTTCGGCACAATTATGGCAATAATTTTTGTAATTATTCTCTTACCTATGTGCAAAACTGCTCTTGGAATTTTCGTATACCCAAAAAATGCAATAAAAAATAATGCTCTTCATTTAAAACTGTAAAGTTTGGTTATCTTTGGGTTAAATCGAAATATGTGGTACAAAACAATATCAAGTTTTATTTTTTTTACAAAAATAAATATTTAGTTGGTTTTTGTCACCTCCAGTATACTACAAAATACGTTAAATTTTTTTTTAAGTATACAATTTTTGGACTTCTATATAAATATATTTTTTGGTCTTGGTATGGTTAAAACATTATTGAAGGATTAAAGCCTTTAACACATTTTTTATTTTTTTTTGCAAAAAAATTTTTTGATAGTACAAAAATACTAGTACAAAACCTTAAAGGTATAAATATTTGAAAGAAAAAAATAAATATATTTATAATTACCTTAACAAGTAATGACTCCATCTAACGGGTTGCGCTCTCTGAAGGTGAGTATATCCAGGCATTATAACATCTATTTCTTTAGAAGATCTTTCAACCATAACTTTAATTAGTTTCTGAATATTTTCTTTTAAGTTCTTTAAATTGGCTTTAAACCAAAGTTTCATATCTGTAACTACTTGATCATTTCGACTTCTTCCTACATGGAGTTTGGTAGCAGGCTCTCCGATAAGTTCCTAAAAGAAAAAAATTATAAAACAGAAAAATCTTAAATTAATATGTGTTTTTAAGGCTAAAAAATTGAAAAATCCAAACATTTCCAATTTTGTAAAACAATAATTCTCTTTGCCCGTTTCAGACGATAAAACAATATTTATAATGACCCTGATGAGAATTAAAAAAGTTGATTTTACTTGTACGTTAAAGTAATATAATTTCTGTATATTTTAAGAGTAAATTTTTTGATTGTTGATCTTTTTAAATTATTTATATTATTTTGTTTTTTTAATCTTGGCTATGAATCGAAACAGAAATGAGAAATGCACTACATTAATTAGAAATCGTGAAAATTGTAATCTACAAAAAAAAATGTAAAAATCGATTTTTTTTTTATGTCGGATCGTCAACTAAAAAAAACTCCTAAATAATATACCGGGTGTCCAAATGCGAAAGGACGTTGGCTGTATTTCGAAAACTATTTATTAAACAGCCTCGGAGAAAAATATTTTTAGTAAAAGTGGTCAAGAGAAATAGTTGGAAATTATTTTCAAGTTTCTAAAAGTACTGCGAGATTGAGCAACCGCAACGGTAAAATAAAAAACTTACTGACTCTAACCGTCAGTTTAGTTTGGTTTAGGACTTTTTGTCGTATTTTCAGTAATAAGGGTGGCGAGAGATAATAAATAATGTAACTTTTAAGTAAATTTATTTTCCACATCTTTTATCAAAAGAAAATTTAAAGCTTTTTTAAATGTTATCCTTTTCGGTGTCGGCTAGTTTGTAGTTCACCAACTAGAGGGCCTTGTTTAAGAAATGAGATTTTCTCGAGAAAGTTAAATACGATAATATGATTTTCTATTGTAGGTTGGAAAGAAAAAAATAATCCTACACTCTAGCGAAAACCGCGTTTTAATATCTGCATTGGTTTTCGACTTATATCGAAGTAACTTGTTTTTTAAATGATAAATATTATTAATAAATAATCAAAACAGTCTTTCTGACATAGTAAAAGGATAATTACTGTAGACTAAAATAAAAAATACACAAACCATTTTAAAGTTTGTATTGTATTCACGGGAGAACAGAATGAACAATCAAAAACGTAAAAATGCGGTTATTTGGGTCTTTACTAACTTTAATTTTAATATTAGTAGGCTTAAAAATAAAAAAAAGACATAAGATTGAAAAACGACAGCGTATATTCATCATATTCTTAAAAAAAAACCATAAAGAAATTACTTTAAAAAACAGCAAATATTAAATAAATAAATAAATAAATGACGTTGCACATATTTTTAGTGCATTGTGACGTTACGCGGCATTCAAATATTATAATGATATTGTTTTGGCGCGGGCGTCTTATATTCGAATATAAAATGCTTTTAGCTCTATTATAAAGTTTATTAATAAAAAAATATTTGACAAAAATGTTATTTAGGTACAAAGGCTTAATTTTAGCCAATAAAAAATGTGCTAATTTAAGATGTTGACTTTATAGCAGATAACTAATTTCTAAAAAAGTTCCCCTTATTTATTTAAGTAGCACTAGCACATGAATTTACCTTTAATCTTCTTTCATTTGTCGTATGTACATCTTCATCCCCATTTTTTATTACAAAAACATTTTTATCCCATTCCATTTTAATTTTATTTAACCCATCACAAATTTGTTCCGTTTCTAGTTCTGTTAATAAATTTATTTTTTGAAGGGCTCTAGCGTATGCTTTGCTGCCTTCTATATCCTCTGCATACATTCTCTTATCAAAATTTATGGAACAATTCAGTTTCTCCAATTTAGGATCTGTGCCGGAAGTAAAGCGACCGCCCCATAGTTTGTTATTTTCTGGGGATTCCTAAAAATAAGATATTAATTCTTTGGGGATAGAAGCAATTTCAACTTTGAAAAATAACGGTTTTTGGTTTATATTAACACCTAAAACACTTTGGGATTCAAGGCCTTACCTTATAATTTAATATTAATAATTGAATGTCGCTGGGGAAGGTCTAATACTGGGATAATAATAATACAATAATCTGTTGAAACTTAGAAGAGCTACTTTTAATAGTTATAAGTCAATTACAAAGGAAACTAAATAGCGAAGTACTTTGTTAAGGTGAACGGCCAATTAAAAAAATGTTTTTAAAAAATGTATTTGCTGAACCTGATCAAAAGCCTGAGATATCACAAGACCAACCAAGAATTGTTACCATTTTACGAAAGAAAACATTTCTTATACATGACTTTATAGCTACACTTTACAAAAAAAAAGTGGATTATAAAGGTTTATACAGGTATTTAATAATTTTAAGGCAATAAAACAGAATTTAAGAAATTTAAGCGTATTTTAAAAATTGTTCCCATTTAACCTTTTTTCCAATTCTTATGGAATCCGAGATCCCAATACCTCCAATACCAATTTGGGGTACACTAAATAGAGTAGAATAAAAGAAAAGTACAAACTTTTTTATCTAAAAATTGAAACATGGGACTCTCACCAAATTTATGACAGATGCTATTATCCACTGTTAACGAAAATTTTCATTTTGGGATTTGTGAATAAGTTGATTTCTTTTACCACCCCCAAAGAAAATCTTAGTTTCAAAAGTAAATCCACAATTTGTGTTTTTTCCTAAATATGATCAAATTTTATTTGCAAATCCCAAGTTTCGCAAAGTTATCTATGGATTTTAAAAACCAGTTAAATTTTTTTACCTAACAATTTTCTGACGCATATATTTGATATATTTCAGATGCTTTTGACTTCAAGAAAAATGCAGATATTTTCGCGTAATTTGAAGTTAACGATAAAGTTTTATTTTAAAATTACAAAAAAAAACAAACAGGGGTTTGCTTTTTTAAAA
>JAHBCN010000054.1:0-72500 GCA_019359885.1 Listronotus oregonensis
ACGTATCCATCCCTTAACATGGCTTGAATAGTCTTTTGAATCAAATTTTGTATGAACGTCGACAAAAAAACATTCCGTGGTTTAAAATCCTTTATTTCTATTTTGCAACATTGATCAAATGCAAAAAACGTATCAATTTCACTCATTCTAAATAGAAATAATGCAAATATTATAGGTTATTTTCCACCACGCAAACAAATTAACACACGCGCTGACTGAATTTGCTTAACGATTGCACGATAACTAACCCATAGATAAAGAATATAAATAGGCGAACTAACCCCATACTAACCCTAAAATATTCAGCGCGACCTGCTAAAATAATAGGTTGGTAAAAACATCATTCGCATATCTTCGGCAATTCGCATCGCTGAACCTGTATAGCATTTTAAACTTATCTAAAGCGCCCCCCCTTTTTGTTAAAAAAATTGTTCCCCCCTCTCATCACCCCCAAAATAGCGACAAAAATAGCGTGCCTAATTTACAACTGATGGTTTTCAAATTTTTTTTATTTATTTTTTAAGTTTAAACTAAATACTTTAAAAAAAATTCAACAATTATTTTAATAATTGCGATCTTTCCACTATAAACTAGTATACTTCCCCCAATAGCATTTACAATAAAAATAAATAAAAAAAAAGTCGATGACATTGTAACCGCGACCTTTGTTTGTGTCTACATCGCAATTTTTTTCCATGATATTCGCGAAGGCTCTATCCTTATTCGCAGTAGATGGCACTCGGAACGTTCTCGTAGCCTCGTTTCAGCTTTATATAAGCGGCGATGTGCAATGAGACCTCAGTTCGAAACAGGGTTGTGGCGAAAGCGGTATTAAGTAATGAGAAATTTTTTGCGACTTACGTATTCCCGTTTACGTATTTACGTCTACAATAAATTACAAATTATGGAAATTTTTTTAAAAAATGCAGAACCATCTACGTCTGAAAGTGGCAAAAAAAAAGAAAAACAGACTTTACAGTGATGATTTTTTTTGGTTTTACCATTATTTCCAATAAACCACAATGTGTTATTTGTGGAGAAGTATTGTTAAAAAAGCATGGATCAAAGTTACTTCGACATTTAAATAGCAAACATCCAAAAAAAAAGACAAACCCGTAGAATTTTTAAAAAGAAAGCTGAACGTCCTTCACAAACAGCAAGATTTTTTTAATTTGGGGAACCACTACTAACAAAAAGCATTATTAGCAAGTTATAAATTTTAGGGGTTAAAATAGTAATCCGCACACAATTGCTGAAAATCTGTTTTGCAGCAGCTGTTGAAATGGTACATATAATGATCGGTGAAAAAGAGGCTGCAAATTTAAAAAAAATACCTCTGTCAAATAATACTCCCCAAAAAAAAATTGTGATATGGCAGAAGATTTCAAGCGCAAGTTGTGGAAAATTTTAAAAAATGCACGTACTTCTCTTTCAAATGGACGAATCCACGGATATCCCCTTTGCCCAATTTATTACGTTTGTAAGATATGATACAAAAAAGGGGAAAAAATATTTTTTTTCCCCATTGGAGACCAATACCACTGGAAAATGTTTATTCGACAGTTTTGTGAAACGCACAAGTAAATATGTTATTGACGGGGAAAAATGTATTGCTATAGACGGATGGCGCTAAAGTATGACAGGACATCAATCTGGTCTTGTCGTCAGATTACAAAAATAATGCCTAATGCCACATGGAGACATTGTTTTTCATCGGAAGCTCTGGCGTCAAAAGCTTTACCTCCTGGGATTTTTAGAAAACCATCATTAAAGTTGTAAATTCTTTAAAGGAAAAAAGCTTTACAGCCCGTATTTTTCGAAAAATCTGCGAAGACATGGGTGCTATTTTTAAAATCTTCTTTATCACGCCGAAGTAAGGTGGCTTTCGGGGAACGTTTAAAAAAAGTATTTCATTAAAAAGCAGAGCTTTTAATGTATTTGAAAGATGAGAAGTCCCCATATGAAAATCCGATCCTATTTGGCTTTTGAAACTAGGTTTCCTTGCTAAATTTTTTGAACAATTAAATATTTTTAACAGTAATTTGCAAGGTCGCGACATTAATATAATTACAGCCACAGATAAAATTAAAAGGGGGTTTTAAGAAAAACGATTTATGGTCAACTTCACTTGGCAAAAAAACAGCTCGATTCATTCCAGTGCATTCAGGAAATTATAGAAAATGTATGTTACAATGCTACAAATTTTGAACAAGTTTTTTTAGGCATGCAAGTTACTTTGCTTAAAATTTTAAAAAAAAAGGGGTTTTTTGAAAAATTCAAAACAGTTACGACAGTTGCAGATGGATACTGAATCCGTTTTTAGCCGATTCCTTTCAACATGCTGAAATACCAATAAACATGAAAGAACAACTTATTGAAATATCAAGTGATGGAAGTTCGCTGCAATTTTTCCCAGAACCCCGGCGAATTTTGGACCAAAAAAAAAGCAGGGGAAACCCCAGTTGGCGAATGAAGCTTAAAAGTTTGGTTCCATTTGTAACATCATATTTATGTGAGTTAAGTTTTGTCTATGACTGCCATTAAAACAAAAAAAGGGGAATTTTCTCTTTGAAAAAATATAAAATTTGTTTTAAAAAACCCTAATTTGAAAACTGTTTCAAAAAAAATGGGTTATTAACATTTAAATTTGACTTTTTTTTTTTTTTTTTTTAAGGACTTTTTAAAACTTTTAATATTTAGTTTTTTTGTTTTTTTTGATAATTAATTGTTAATTTTTATTTACGGCTTTATTAAAATAAAAATACATGATTTAACAAAGTAGTGTTTTTTCTTATTTTTTGGGAAAATTTTGGCGCCCCCCCGTACCTCATTGCGACCCCCAGGGGGTCGCAAACTTTGGGAAACACTGCTGTATAGGATCGGTAAAAATCCTCCCGGAATTCTATCTCCATTATTTATAATTTTAATTTAACACTGAAGATGGGCCTTCGCGCGACATTTTTGGTTTTGCGCACGGCGTCACAAACCGAGTACGTCACACTAAATATTTTTTTTAAGATAATAAATATTAATTTAAAAAAAATTTAATAAAAAAATAGTGCATTCAGAACACTTCAATGAATTCATTCCCGTTGAAAATTTAACTTAAAGTTAATTTTTCAACAAATTAGACAATTGGTAATTACCAAAATTGTTTTGAACTTTCTTTTTCATTGAACGTTAAAAAAAATGTTTAAATAATTGTCGTTCAAATTGTTCGCTTCGTAAAGCCCTTCTTATATACATACTTAACAAGATCACGCCATAACAGTTTTTAAAAAATTCATACTTTTTTTATAATAATTTTTTAACTTAATTAAAAAAAAATAAAATATTTTTTAGCGTTAAATTAAAATTATAAATAATGGAGATAAAGTTCCGGAAGTCGAAAGTTTTTTTTGGAAATTTTCTTCTCTTTAAGGATCTTTTTTTAAAATTTCTAAAATATTAATAGAATATGAGATAATGTCGAAAAACGTAATACGTCATTTTCATGTTTAATTGTTTATAATATTTGCAATTTTTTTATGGTAATAAACGCTTCCGATATATTTGTTTGGACATTATTCCGGATAGAATAAGCCATGGCACGTATTTTTAGGGATGTTTTCTCTACGTGGGGATAATTTAGACAAATTCAAAGCCCTCAGTTCTGGTTGGTCGTGGTTAGTTCTAGTTAGTTAAAGCGGCTTTTTATTTTTAACAATTCTATTTTAGACGTGATAAATCACTAAAAGGTAGGAACAGTAAACTTTTCCGTTTGGGTCTCAATTCTGCCATGGCTTAATCAATAATTTTTGAGTCGTATGTGATATTTTTTTGGTGTACGAAACGAGATGTTGAAAACTGAATAATTAATTTTGTGTACGAAATAAGAATATTTGGGGGAAATTTTTAAGTAGTACGAAACGCGAGTGTACGAAACAAGAATAAATCATTTTTAGGAGAAGTACCTCTATTTTTCACCATTTTCAACTTATTGCTTCGATTAAATGTGAATGGTGGCTGTAAATGTATCCAAATTTGAATGAAAACATGCATTTAAAGAAATCTCATAATTTATGTCAAAAACTAATAAGACACTGGCAACGCAGTAAAGTTTTTTTACATGTATCTATCCTTTAAAATTTTAATCATTTGTACACTGGTAAATCTTGAATTGCATAATTGCCTAGTAGGCATCAATCTTGACCTCTTTTATCGTTCTTAAACACACATTAATAATGTTAATATGATCGTAAAATCATTATTACCAACACCCCTTTCTAATCGGAGAATTTATGATTTTAAACGTGTTCTTCGCTTTAGAATATAGTAGGTCATTGCCCTTAGACCTACGATGCAACTGTCACGTTTTAGATGAGGTTGCACCCCGTGTAAAGGACCGTTTGCTTTAGTAAGACCTTGTCTCACAAAAAGGTTTACTTCTTTTGCCCACCGTCGAGATGTAAGAGACCTGTATTTTTTACAGATATTCGCTCGGAAGAATTAACCAATATCATTCTTTTCCTGCCTATGAATAAAGCAACACGAAATAAAACTATCATGCATCTCTTTACAGTCCATCTGGAGATGCCCTGAACTTGCCACTTTGTTTGTTTCTTTATTCCTAGAGCATAAAGACTATGAAACCTATTGCCTGTAAAGGACTTCTTCGTCTCCCTAACCTTAATAACATTAACGGCCTAGTGATGATCGCGTTGTTAAATTTAGCAATGGACTTAGCAATTGTAGTAGGCAATCTGTCAAAATCTGATATTTTGTTAAACATTCTAAACCGTTGTTAACTTTTCACAATTGCTAATTCATAAAATAAATATAAAAAATCTTGACCTCCCTTATCGTTGTTAAATATAGTTTATTGTCAACATAAAATCACTTTTATCAACGGCCCTATTATTAAACACCTTTTAAATAAGTCGTTACTTCCACTGGTTCCTTCGCTTTACAATATGATAGGTCATTGCCCTAATCTTATTTTCTATACGATGCAACTGTCACGTTTTAGCTTACGTTGCACCCCGTGCAGTGCACTGTACTCAAAAAGACAGTTTGGTACTTAAGATAACCCAGTTACTTGCATTTTTGGGTTAGTTCTGGTTAGTGCACCAGTAAACACAAATTACACAGCACTGTATTTTATACTTTATATATTGTAAATTCATTTTTTTAACGGAACTCAAGGAACCTCTAAATCATAAACGGTGGTTTTCTAAATCCTGTGATAAATCTGGACCTTAATAAATCCAAGCTTACAAAAAGTTTCCTCAAAATAAAATTTTCGTTTAAAAATTATTATTTCTATTAGTTTTTTGGGTAGTCAGTTGATATCGACCGAATAAGATGCAAAAAATTAATAATACTCACAAACACACTTTTTCTAAAAATTTTAAGGTTTTTAGTCGAGAAGTGTCTTTTCTGGGAAAAATAGTAATCAGGTTTCGAAAAATATGTGCGATAGCTCATTCGATCCGGAATGCAAATCTGAGAAATTCGTTTTGAGGATTTTTTCTGCCAATATTACTTTGATTTTTTTTTGTCAAAGTGTTAAAATTATTATAAACAAAGGATTAAAATTTTTAAAACTTGTATAGCGTGATCTTGTTAAGTACTCGTATGTAATTAAGAAGAGCTTCACAAAGCAAAAAATATTTTACTAAAATTATTTAAACATTTTTTTCAATGTACAATGAAGACGAAATTTCAAAACAATTTTGTTAATTAACAATTGTTTAACTTGTTGAAAAATTAACTTTAAGTTTAATTTTCAACGGGAATGAATTCCTTGAAGTGTTCTGAGTACACCTTAATTTTTTAAAATTTTTCAATTAATATTTAATACCTTAAAGATAATTATTTAGTGTGACGTACTCGGTTTTGACTCCGAGCGCGCAACCAGAGATGTCGCACGGAAGTCCATTTTCAGCGTTAAATTAAAATTATAAATAATGAAGATAGACTACCGCGAGTCGGGACTTTTTTTTTAATTTCTTTCCCTTCAAGGATCTTTTTTTCAATTTCCGCTATCTATTAAGGTTTTTGAGTTATCATCAAAAATCGAAATAGCTTCTATTTTTTTCGTTTTTTGTTAATTGGCAGAAAAAATCCTCAAAACGCCTTTCTCAGATTTGCATTTCGCGTCGAATGAGCTATCGCTCATATTTTTTAAAGCCTTTTAACTATTTTTCGCAGGAAACACACTTCTCAACTAGTCTATCAAAAAGAAAAAAATATTGCGCGCAAATTTCGGGACGCACTGTATATAGTCTTATATTATTTATATTATTTTTACAAGATAAATATGAAAAATCTTGACCTCCTTTATCGTTGTTAAGAATACTTTATTGTGATTATAAAATCAATAATATCGACACCTTCTTCTAATCTCAGCTTTTATCAAAGTCCATATTAGACCTTGCTTTATTAGCATTTCAACTATGTCGTTCCTCCTAGAATATGATAGGTCATTGCCCTAATCTTATTTGATAGATATACGATGCAACTGTCACGTTTCAGCTCAGGTTGCACCCCGTGCAGAGCACTCCGTACTCAAAAGCGGGGTATGATATTAGTCCAGTAGTTTTCTTGTGGCGCAGTTCTTAGATCTTCGGGGATGCTTTCAAGCGAAAAAAAGTTTATCAACATTAACAGGTAGGTAGGTAGGTAGGTTTAAAGTGAGTGGGTATAACATACTTCCACCGCGACCGATCGGTCTATTGTAGCTCAACATTAACAGGTGGGAAAGGGCTGAAAATGGCCCCTCAAGGCTCGAAAAATGGGTTTCCCGCAAATATCTGCCAAAATATGCGAATTGGAGAATTTTCGTTTTGACAAAAAATGAAGATCGCCTTGTAGTCTACAAAAATTGTCCTTATAATTTTTTCGAAAAATCGATAGTTTTCGAGATACCGGGACCCAAAAGTCCCCTCATTTTAGATGCCGCTCTACCGCTAGAATGCCGCTATCTTCATGGATTCACTTATAAGCGGGCGGACGGATTGTTCCATTACTCAGGCAATAATGTACATTTTGTAGTCATTCAAAGTTCATCGGAATGGGAAAACCCGTACCTATCATTGCATATGAGTTTGGGTCCATTCTGATTTTTCTAGAATATCAAAAAAGCGGTCAAAGTTTTTTTCACAATATTTTGAGAGTATCTCATTAATTTATTGATATTTTTTGAAAAAATGGTTTGTTATTAACATTTCTTTTTTATAATGAGACCTTAGCAAGTGTTTAATAATCCCAAAAAATTTCCTTCACTATCTTTCTTGCGTTTTGATAAAAAAATTGTTTTGCCCATCTGCGTTTTTTAGCCGTTTACGGAGTTCTACCCAAGGAAGTTTAAAGGTATATGGAAGCCCAATACTGTAGAACAAAATTGTCCAGGCGTGCAGGGCAGCGGGAATAGGGGGGTTGGCCCCGCGGAATTTGCGCAATGAATAGTAGGTCAGGGCCGGATTTCCATAATTCTTTGTTACTATCTATAAAATTGACATCATCAAATGTCAAATTCCAACATTCACTGTTTTTTTTTTTTTTGCACAAAATTGTTGGTTATAAAAGAATACTACTATAGAATATTTAAAATTATTGTGTAATATTAGATTTTATATCATCTGATATAATATGGAAAGAATGGATGGCGCCACTTTACTGCCTTCTATTTAAATGGTCGATATTTTTGGAAGTTTTGTATTTTTACCAAAAATCTTTGTAAATAAATAAAAACACGATTTTTTAAAATAAATTTCAAACATTGTATGATAGTATTATGTACTTATCACCAATTTTGTGATAAAAGAAGGGCAAGATAGTGTAAATGAGTTTAATCTAATCCTAAGATTCTGGTTGTACATTAAAAAGTGAAAATTTTTATAACTGCTTTTAAGGCATATACTTTTCACTAATAACAAACATTCATGAGACAGAATAACAGTGGTTAAAAATGTTTAGTAACCTTTGGTACCTGAGTATCCATTGTAACAGTATCCGTTAAATATTATGTGTGTACAGTATGTCGAGCTTAAAAAGTTGATAATGCAAGATTAAGAAACCAAAAATCTAATTTATTTTTAATTAAATGGTATTGTCTCGAAAGTTGCCTCCTCTCCGATTTTGATCAAATTTGGTATACAGGGGTTTTTGGGGAGCTGATTACAAATCTGAAAAAATATCTTTTCGGCAACGTTTCGTTTCCGAGATCTTCATCATCAAAGTTGAAAATTAAACTAACCTCATTTTCACTATATTCTCCCTTCTTTTTGTACACAATTCTTGATTTTTACACTAAAGTGGCACACGATATTTTATAAACACCTTTTAAAACCTTGTATTTTTATTTATTTTACATCTTTTTTCCATTAAATTGCGAACTTTTAAGTTCAAAGGCAGCAGCCATATTTGCTTAAAAAATAAAAGTGTAAAAAAGGTGTAAAATAAACATAAAAAAAAGTTTTTAAAAGGTGTTTGTGAAATATTGTGTGCCAATTTAGTGTAAAAATCAAGAATTTTGTGCAAAAATTAGGAGGAATAGTGTAAATAAGGTTAGTCTGATTTTCAATTTTGATGATGAATATCTCGAAAACGAAACATTGCCAAATTTTTTTTTAGATTTGTAATCAGTGCCCCAAAAAACCGTACCAAAATTGTACTTCCTTTCATTCAATTAGAGGGACCTGTACATATTAAAATTTGCCTGGTCTGCCCAGTAATCAATAATTTTGATCCTTTAAAAGAGTGTACTAAATTATTAAATGAAATAAAAGTACCTAAATGAAAACCTTATTTCTTTTTAATAATCCACAGAAATACACAAACATTGTGGAAATCATCTAAAATATAGTTAAGATTGCCTTACTTTTCATATGAAATTTTCATTTTCTATTATTTATAATTGATATATTATTATTTATTCGGTTACCTAACGTTACGTCTTTAAGAAGCACCTAATTTAAATATAAAAAATACTTACCTAAAGTTAAAAAGACGGGTATGTTACCCTTGGATTTGCAAGACAAAACCATACAACCTCTAGTCATTTTGTTACGATATTATAAGTAACAAACAATAAACACAAAATTATAGTCACAATTTAATAAACACTAATCACTAAAATAAGAAGGTTTTGATCAGGATCTCATAAAATTATAATGTGTTGGCTAACTTCACACTGATTTATCAGTGTGTAAGTAGGCAACACATTAAATTATTTCGTGGAATTTTGTTATTGCGCAGAATCGGCGGGGCCAACTCTGAAAGTTATTTTTATACTGGGCTGGACATTTTTTGATCGAATGGGCCATAGCATTGGGCTTCCATACACCTTTAAACTTCCTTGGTTCTACCACTTCTATCCAGTGTGAAATGTTATGGGTTTTTCGACGGCTGTTTTTGCAAAAAATATTGGTGTTGCGGAAAAAATGGTTGGAACCATTATTGTAGATTTCGAGGTGATCTTTATTTTTTGTCTAAACCAAAATTCTCTAATTCGCACATTTTGGTAGATATTCGCGGGAAACCCATTTTGGGACTTTGGGGCCATTTTTAGCGGGTTACCACGTCGGAATAGTGTCAACTTTTTCTTGCTTGAAAGCATCCGCGAAGACCTAAGAATGAAAAAATGAATGAAAACTGTACAAATTTATTTACAGCTTTGGGTACTTTCAGGTCTTCAGTTACTGGACTATATAGGAAAAACAATATTTTATTTGCAAATTTCATTAAAGTTCACTTATAGCCTATTAAGCACAGTTTAAAGAGACCGAAAATTTTATGCTTTATTCAACATACATTATTTTTTGTTAACAGATCATCGACATAAAACCCTAGAACTACAAACCCTTTTTTTTTACCTGTAAACTAAAAACCGGGGTAAATATTTACCCCAGAGAATTTTTGCTCTTAAAACCGTTCTGAAAGCAGTAATCTGACTTATGAGTACTCGAATATTCAATTTTATTAAGATTTAGTTGGTTAAAAATTAATTTGAATAGCTATAAGTACTAAAAAACGGTCAAACAGTCATTTTACAAACAAAAATGTGAGTATAACTATTTTTCTAAACAACCGATTTTCATATTTCCAACGGGATATCAAAGAGGACACATAAGGCTTTAAGAAAAAATATACCATCACGATGTTTTGCTAAAAAAAGTCTATTTATTTGGGACTTTGAAAGTTTAAACAAATTCAGAATCCGAACAATGAAAAAATCATATAAATATTTGTTTTCAAGAATCTATTTCTGTTTCTCTGATGGAAAATATAAAAAAAGAGAGGAATTTAACAGATATAAAAAATATTCAAAAACTGTGAAGAACAAAATTGTGGCTTAAAAAAACGAAAAATGGTTTGTTTTTAATTGCTGTGGAACCAATACAAACCAAGTTGTGGTTTGTTAAAGGTTCGCTGTTATTCATCAAACACAAAATTTTAAAGTTTCAAAGGCAAATAACGCAAAATCTACGAATTTTTCGAGGAAAACTAATAATAACTTTTTTAAAGCATTTGCAAAGACTTTTTTTTAAGATATATATTAATAAAAGTTAAGTGAGTTATGATTAAAATAAGGTAAGACCAACATTTTTTGAGTGCAAAAATCTTCAAAAACAACCCCTAATCACCACCCTAATTAAAATGCGTCGTAGCCCTTTTTTAGTTCTCTTTATCTATGTATTATAAATATATTAAAAATTTTAAGCGATTTAAATTGCTAAATTTTGAAAAAAATGAAGTCTGAAGTAAAAATCAAATTTCAGAACTTTAATAAAAAATGACCTTTTCTTGAAAATTATTTGAAAACTGAGTGAGATACGTAAAAATTACTTAGGTATCAAATTGTAGCTTTTTAAAATACAAACATTTTGCTTTTTTAATTTGCTGTATGACGAAAATTAAGTGAGATATAAACATTTAAAACGCGTGTCTATAGACGAGCACTACCTTGTTTCAGCCTTTTAAACTCACCCCTTTAAAAAAGTAAGGGTTTTAAACAGTTTACATATATGGGACCAATAGCTCTTGGAAAAACCAACAAAATGGTTTTTTAAAAAACTTTTTATCACAAAAACTAAAGAAGTTATGCTTAAAAAAAACAATTTTTTGGAGCATTCTTAAAGCGATTTAATGCATTTTTTAAAAAATCCGCAGTTTTGAAGTATTTTTTTGCATTGTACTATTGTAAGGGGTGGATTTTTGAGGATTAAAAAATTACAAAATTAAATTAGTAATAGTTTTGAGCAGTCCCCTTTTTTAATTACAACTATGTGACTATATGTTAATTTTCTAGGGTAAACATTTTTTTATTAAATCATAATAAGAGTTGACTTTCAAGGGTAGCTTTAATATGAAAGTTTTTAAGGGGTAGTTTTCACCCTAAAAAATAAAAAGCGACCTTCAGCATAATGGAGGTTAAATTTTCATGCAAAACACTGTGATAATATATTAATTTTTTAGGGTAATTATTATTTTTTTAATCATAATAGGGGTTGATTTTTAAGGGCTGAAATATTTTAAATAATAATTTAAAAAAACAATATACTTAACTTATTTAAGTCAAATTTTACTCAACTTAAACTTTAATGTATGGCTTATATACGTTTTAGCAATAAAGGGTAGTTTTTAGCCCTAAAAAATAAAGAGCGCCCATCGGCATAATATAGATTTTAAACAGGACGGTTAGTTAAGCTTAATCCCAAATTTTCATGCAAATCTATGCATTTAAAAAAAATGCCAAGTTTTTAACTTTTTTAGTTTCTGAACTGCATGAGTATTAGATTATTATATATATAGATATATCGACTGTAATATATTTTTTGATTACCAATGTATATTGTTAACAAGATATACAACTTCGTTTTTAAAATCTGCGGTGTGTCATGCTTTTATTTTTATCGATATTGCTGGAAAAGTTGAGTAGGACTTTTATTTTCCTAATAATGACCACTTGTTTTGCACGAGATTTTACAAGTAGCTGCTCATACGTAATACTAACGTTTTTTGTTTTCGAGTAAACAGCGAGCAAATGTAATTTTAGATTAGAAATAAAACTTCTAAATGCGTAAGCCAAAATTTATTTTTATTTTACACGTGTGAAATCGTATTATCTTTTGTTGTATCTTACACATGTCAATATATTCTTTTTAAAAATAAGATTTGCGTCTTTTGAACCTATTTGAGAAAACAAAAGATTAGAGAACACCGTGGTAATGCGTTGTTACTTTTTAGATAAAACTGTATATAAGTGTGTAAATACTGCTTCGTTAACATGACCACAAGAAGAACATCACAGTTTTTTCAGGCCATTTTATTATTACCAGTACCATCACTTCCAAGGAATTAATTCTTGACAATGGCGAACCAAGCAAAAGTGTACAGGGGACAGAGGATAACTTATCTAGGGCGCCAGGTCAGGTTCCGGCAATCAGTGTGTATATTACACGAAAGGTTTTAGTGTATTTTCCCCCCTACTATACCTTCGTTATCGTTCCACATTAAGGTGTATGAGACTTGGTATGTAAATTCACATAAGTCTAATTGCGTAGTGCACCAGGCCAAGTTCTAGACTGACGCACGCAGTGTGTTGCCTCCCTTTGCCCCAATTACGGCTTCACATCTCCTCGGCATGCTTAAAATTTGATATTGAATTTCAGCTTGATCTACCTGCTTCCATATTCGCGTGAGACTTAATGACAGGTCAATTAGATTCTCAGGTGGAGGCAGTAAGGCTCTAACACTTCGACCCATGTTGTCCCATAAGTGCTCCATAGGGTTAAGGTCAGGACTTCTTGGAGGCCTCGGCAAAGTTGAAAATCGACTTCTTGGAGGTAATTTTGTACCACTCTAGTCTCATGCGAGCGTGCATTATCTTGCATAAATAAAACCCTATGCTGTCCTTGTCCGGGTCTTAATTCTTTCATTACTTCCAGTCTCTCTACATCGTGCAATAGCCCTGGATATTGTAGATTGTATCACTTCTAGTCGTTGTGCTAGCCTTCTCCCACAAGTGCTACGGCAGTAGCACATTCCTTACGCGAAAGAATTCTCATGTCACGAGCATTTTGGTCCATTTTGTGTAAAGCGTAAAGCCGCCTTTACACCAAAGTTGCGGCAATTTGTTGCTTTTTCTACAAAATACAGCAACTTTTTCTGTCTTCCACTTGTGGAGAGACAAATATTCCATCACTAAATTTTGGTTTCCCCCGGAACGTAGCCGCGTTTACACACAAGTCTTCAACTAAGTTTTCCACAAGTTGCGGCAATTTGTTACTTTTTTTACAAAATACAGCAACTTTTTTTGTCTTCCACTTGTCGAAAGACAAATCTTCCACTTAATTTTAGTTTTCTGCGGAAAAGATCACAGAAAGTTGACAACTAAAAGTGGAAGATTTGTTGGCAACAAGTTTTTCACTTGTTTCTCTAAATTTAAGAAGAGCAACTTTTAGTTTTCTACAAAAAATCTTCCACTTGTTGCTCTAATTTGAGAAGTGCAACTTTAGTTGACAACATTTAGTTTTCTACAAACGATCTTTTGTCAACATTTAGTTGTCAACCTTGGTGTAAAAAGATATAAAACAATTGACAATTAAAAGTGGAAAATTTGTTGCTGCACGCTTTGCACAAGCAACTTGTAGAAAACTAGTAGAGAACTGGAGAACTACTGCCTTTTTTTCACTTATTTCTCTAAATGTGAGAAGAGCAACTTTTAGTTTTCTGCGAAAAATCTTTCACTTGTTGCTCTAATTTAAGAAAAGCAACTTTTAGTTGACAACTTTTAGTTTTCTACAAACAATTTTTTGTCAACTCTTAGTTGTCAACTTTGGTGTAAACGCTCCTTAATAAGCAAACTAAGAGCAAATAAAAAACTAAACTTAAAATTTAGGGAATTTTATTAATTTTATTTTTGTAGTAATGTTAAAAAAATCTGCGTTTTACGTATGCAATGTGTGCAACACAAAAACAATATCTTAAAATTTAACAGAACATCCTAAATAAATAATTAGCAGTGGCGTCCATTTAAAAAATGTTCTATGGTCATTGTTTCAATTTTATTATGCGTTAATTTAGCGGCGCAGTGTAGTTATTCTGTGATAATAATAATAAATGAACTCTAACGCTAGGCAACCCACTAAACATTTGTAATTAACAGAAAACCGTACCTCGCTTAGAGTTGCATTTTACCACTGTCAGATGGCGGTTGTACTGTTCCGCTCGTTGACCATAGAGTGCGTTAATTAAGTTTGATTGTTTCAAGAATGTTTATGAATGACTTACGCCACGTGGTACTACTTACTTGTTGTATAGCGATCTTTGTTGTCCTTGGAGAGTGTACGATCTCTTGTCCTTTTTATTAAGTAACTTTTCACCAAGAATTTATGTTAAAAGATTGTATCAACCTTTTTTTCTAGGCAATGTTTTCAGCATATTTTGTTGACGTTTGAAATGAGATGTAATGTTGGTTTTGGGTATCAATCTGTTCAAGTTAGTGATAGTTTTGAAGTATGAACGTACCGTTTATATTTAGTACTCTCGTACTTTTGTTTTTGTGTTTACGTAGGTTCAAAGTGGTTAGTCAAGGTTTTCTTACGTTTTCTTTATGGTACCAAAATTGGTTTCTTAACCCGTGCCTAAGAAAAGTAAAAGAACCCTATGTTATGATTTATTTTTCATGAACTTGTTGAAAATAAACAATAATAGTGTAAATAATAATATTTTGACTGTCAGTATTTTGTCATTTCTAAATTATAAGTACTCCAGGAAAGCAATTTTTTATTAGCTGCTGTTTAATTTTTTTTGTTAAGTAACATTTATAACCTCACATAGAATTCTAAGGAACTTTGAGAAAGGATCAGGTAAGTTTAAGATTTATATTATTTTATTTTTAATGTAACACGGGGTTGTTTTATTGTATTTTTATTATTTTCTCAAAGATATAATCAAAGGAACAAAATGTGCAGGTACAGTGGTGCTTAAAAAAACTACTTGTCACATAACCTTTGTCTATAGGTATTATTACAGTTTGAAAGCTGGCTTGCTGCAATTTTTCTTGCATGCAATTTTATTTTAAATTTTTACAGTTTGAAAATTATTGCTGTTATTTACTTTGACAGCAAGGTAAACCTTACTGACTTAAATTTGTCAACAACTTATTTAATTATTTCCAAAATTCTTAAGTGTAACATAATTTTTTCAGTTCATATACCTATAGAGGCAGCCTTGCCGCTTGAACGTGCACACAAGCGAGCGAGAGAGAAAAAAGAAAGAAAGAATAACCTTTCTCTCTCGTATGACCAATCAGCACACAGCGTGCGGTATATACCTCTCCCGCCGACCAATCAGCACTTGGAGCATGAGAGAAAGGTTAGACATCTATTCTTTTTCTCTCTCGTACGCTTGTTTTTAAGGCCAAGGCTACCTTTACTAGGTATATGCTCAAAGATCCAAATAGCAGAGCATGATAGAAAAAATCTTAGCAATTTTAAAAACCAAAAATGCGCGTGAGCAGATATATAAATTGCAGCAAGAAAAATTTCACGCAAAAATTCTTTTCAAACTGTAAAAACACCCTCTATGGCAAATTAAAATAGATGACAACAAAAACAACTGGAGATCATTCTCTTCCCATGAAGGATAGACCAGTGGGTAACAATAGGTACATATGGAATTGACTAAATGAAGAGATCTATTCTTTTTTTTAGTTTTTAAAATTTAAGAAAAATATGTCTCAACTTTTAAAAATCATCACTTTAATCATTGTTTGTGGTTGCTTAGTCCTTAACATTTTTATAATTCTGCCTGTGCTGTAGTGTAAACAGTGTACTGTATAATAATGACATAAAACAAAACTTAAAATTAGGTTTTTTCTTTTATTACGTTTATTGCTTTTATACCCATGTTAAACAAAGACATGACATGATAATTTTTATTCAGGTCTTCTGATGCTTACACTTAAGTATGTGTCATTTTAAGAGACATTTGGAATACCAAATTAGACTCACTGCAGTTATTCTCATATACAGAACAAGTTGAATATAATTGTTTAAGAATTGTCAAACAAGGAAAAACTAAGTATTGTTATTGTATGTAAAGGACAATTTATAATATAAAAAAAAATACTTTTAAACAAATAAATAATGTATTTTTTACATACTTTATACAACACGAAAAACAAAAATAGGTTGCAGGTAAAATTAATGTCGAGTATAGTAAATAATTTGTAATCTAATTTTTGAAGTCTATTAAAAACAAGGACAATTTTTAAATTAATAATTATTTAAAAAAAAACTATTGCTACAACCTCGCAAGGAAAACTTCAAAAGTCCCTTGCGCATAAATTTGTTTATAAATGTCCTAAGCAGTTTAAATTTTTATAAAGGAAAATATTGTAATTTAAGCACCGTGTTGATAAATAGACTTTAAAACAAGAATAGTTTTTTACATAATAACAAACAGAAGTCCTATAAACTGTTGAAGGATATTTTTAAATAAAATGCTTGTTTTTAGATAACTATCAGTGATCCTAAATAACCAGCTAACATAAAAGGGCTTTGTTGAATCGTAACGTCTTTTTAAAACAGCAATATTTTGTTTTTTTTTCACTTATTTGTTACACCATAATAAAAGACATAGGGCCTGAAAAAAATTATTTTTCACCCACATTATCACAAAACAAAATAATTTCTTAATTTCCCATATAAAATATACTAAAATAATGGCCAACTAACATGAAAAAAAGTGAGAAAGAATACGTTAGAAAGAGATGATACGATGCCGTTCTGTTGACGTTTTCCTGCTTGAATAAGCAATGTTCACCGATGTTTTCTTATAATTTGTTATTATTGAAGATGATTTTTTTTTCATTTACCAGAAATTATTTTTTTTTACAAAAAACTAACCAGAACTAACAAACAAGAACTTCCAAACTATTACCTAGTTCTGGTTAGTTCTCGTTAGGTTTTCCTCATTAATTTTTTTTTTCATAATTGCGCCGTTGAACAAAATGAAAAAAAAGGTCTGCTACCTTAATTTTTCGATTTTTTATAGCCAAAAATAGGGTATTTATTTAATCCATAATGCTTTAAAGCTAAATTTAAATACTTTTTTTTGATCCGACAAAGTCGCAAAATTTGGCCCTTTACTGAATCTAAAAACATAGTGTTTTTTCGACTTTTAATTTCATTTTTCTTTGCAAAAATGCATTTTTTCGGATTTTTTCCTTTTAAAATCTACTTAACAAAATATGTACTTTTTTAATTTGTAATTTTTATTTTTTTCAAATCGATAGACGCTAGACGACAACGGATCCCATAAAAGAATTAAAAACATGACCTAAAAGCTAAAAAAACCCTACACTTTATTAAATAGAATTAACATAAACTGGATTGTTCTTTCCATTTAAGAAATAATTTATATTTTTTTGGCAACATATTAATTATCTTAATAAACATGACTTCTAAAGCCTGAGCTTTATTTTTTTTAAAAAACATCCTGTTCAGTGAACCAATAGCTGTCAAATAAAAACATCTCCGAAGGAGGGTAAAAACCACAATATTTTGCTGATAACTTTGACATAAACCATCGAGCCAAATGTCACGACATCTCACCAAGGGGGAGGGGGGAGGGTCGAAAAATCGCCTTACGTAATTTATGGACGTCCCCTTTCTGAACTTTCTTACTGATAGGTTTTTAATGATTAATAATTTATAATTGGCTTATTTTAATGAGATTACATTTTGTAAAGAATAAAGTTTTATTAAAGTACATCCTGTATACACCGTGTTCAAAATTAACTCGGCACTATTGCTAACTTTTTTATTATACGAGATACAAGTTAGGTTAAATTACCAAAGTTGTGTACATTTTTACGCTGATTACAATGACGATAATAAAAAAACAAATGAACATCAGATTTACGAGTTATTCACAAAAATATACTTTTTTTAAATGCAACACCCTGTATTTGTTGCGTTAATTCGATAGAGAATGTAATTTTCTATACAATTAGTTATTAACATTTTTTTTCTAAGATAATAAATAGCAGAGTTAGGCAGCCATGGAATTCCTAAAATCGCATTTTTTGTACAAATTATATCGTAGTACGCCATGTCAAAAACCAAATTTAAATGAAGTCCGCCATAGACGATATAATTTGTCAAACCTTCTAATTACTTGGGTAAATAATAAACATCGTAGTTTCAGTTTTTTTTAATAATAACGCATAACTAAGTAACATTAATAAAATACATTATGCTAATAATGGCTATATTGGCATCATCCAAAAAAATATTCTACACATTTTTTAGTAAATTCAGATATTGTTTGCCTGTTAAAGATCCTTTATAAAACACAGGTCCAACAATTTTTGATCCAATGAGGCAACACCATACGTTTTAGCAAAAACACCTTTGTGGATTGAAAGGATGATGGCGCAGGAGATTTGCAATTTTCCAGTAATGTTGGTCCTTTCGGTTAAACATGCCTTTATTACTAAATTTAGTATCATTGCTTCAAAAAATTAATCGTAGAAAGTTTGGATTTTCCAACGAACTCAAGGGCTTGTTGGGAGTTCGTTGGGATTTTCTATAGCAGCATTTACAAACCATTGGCAAAAGTTTATACGCCTTTTGTTATCACCTGGCAACAGAGTTTGTGTGGGTCTGTATTTGTGGGGTACATAATTATGTTTTTTTTTAATTTTCTTAATGGTTCCTTAGCATAAATCAAGATCTGCCAAAACATTAATTTCTGTTTGTTGATTAATTATAAAGGTTTTCTAATTTCTACGCTTAAGAAACACTTCTGTTTGATTGAAACTTTCGACAAAGGAGTAAAAAATATTTTCTGTTTGGCATATTTCTTTCTGGAAATAGTTTCACTCTAAAGCCTGATGCCATTTTTTGGCAAATTATGTAGCATTCATTTAGGTAGTAGTTATTTAAAATAACGTCCGTGGTGGCACTATCGCGTTGTCTAAAAGGTGCTGTGAAATGCAATATTTGCATGTTTCAGTGCTTGGGCAGCGTTGACGGAACTGGGGCAAAAAAGATGGGTTAAACATCGGAAAACCCGGCACTCACGGTACTCTGGTACTTAGGAGTATATATGTATGTGTATATGTCTAGTATATATAGTATATATGTATATGCAAATCCTGCGTGAGTTGTCACAAAGATAAAAAAAAAATTCTATCATATCAAACTTCTCCAAATGACAGCATTTTAAACAACAGCATAAATGAACTGTTGTCTTATGATTTACTAGTTGTCACTAAAACATCATGGCGGATACACATGTTATCTTTTGTTTTTTTTTATATTTTTGTCATAGCATACTACGATAGTACAAATTATCGTAAAAAGATACGATTTTAAGAATTCCATGGCTGCCTGCGTCCAGTTATGGAAAAATACATTTAACTCGAAATAACTCCGCTATTTTTTATTTTAGGAAAAAAATGTAAATAACTAATTATATAGAAAATTACATTCTCTTTCGAATTAACGTAACAAATACAGGGTGTTGCATTTAAAAAAAGTATATTTTCGTGAATAACTCGTACATCCGATGTTCATTTGTTTTTTTATTATCGTTATTGTAATCAGCTAATTTAACCTACAACTTTGCTAATTTAACCTAACTTGTATCTCTTATAATAAAAAAGTTAGCAATAGTGCCGACTTAATATTGAACACGGTGTATATCACCAGTTATAAGTATTTATTTAAAAGACCATAAAAGAATATTACGAAATTTGCCAAGTTTTGCTTCAACTCTTTTTCCGGTTCCATGGTACGTGATTTTGACTTCCAGATGTTATGTCACAACCAGGTAAACAAACATTTGTTGAATGGGTTTAAAAGTGAAAGAATTTTAAAAAATGCAACAAAGATTCAAATCACAATTACCTAATTAAAAAAGTAAATTGCCGTAATTAGGATTTAACATTGTGTTGTTTACACGCATTTTGGAAATAGAAATTGGGTGATTTAAACTGTATTGCGTAAAATATTTGTGATTACTTATTGATGTGGGTGCTGCTTTGGGGAACAAAATTATTTTTTAGCAGTAACTAATAACTTTGTATTAAGCTATCAGCACCACGTCCTTTCTAAAATGATTTTTTATTTTGCTAAATTATTTTTTACTTATTTAAAACAGTTCTGCAAAGTAAATTGTAATTTTCCTGTGGTTATTTTTCGTGTTTACTATTTTTTTATAGCCATTAAAATCATATGATTTTTGATATGACTATGACAAGCTATAGCTCACTATCAGTAAAATACTTCGTTAACTATCATAAATTTTACGCTATTATGTTAGATCATTATACAGGGTGATCCAGATATTATCTTTAAAAATTTAGGAATACGTTGACGGAGAATAATTTGATTGATATCAGTGAAAATAAATCTAAAATTATTTTTAAAAACGACTTAATTTTTGCAAGGAAAAAACCAGAAGGGCGCTTGGGGGTTGTTGTCTCGTGTTTTGTTTTGGGACGACGTATATTTTACGGGGTTTAAGAAGGGGGTCTCACAGCAAATGGATACCTAGAAATCATTCAGAAACTTATTCTGGAATTGCTGAAAAATGTTTTTGTACAACAACATGAGTAGGTATCAACAGGCCAGTGAAATGGCCTCCAGGATCCATCAATTTTTTTGTGGGGTTTTATTAGGAGGAGTTTTATAATAAACCTATGATGCTATTAAACCAAATGAAAGTATTTAATTTGGTTTATGTTTAGTATGATCATATCAAAAACACTTATGTAAATTAAGGGCCAAGTTTCTATCCAAAAAGCTTGGCCTCTTAAAGTACAGAGACTAAAATTGGATCAATTTTTTTGACTTGGCAAGTTTTTGACTGATCTGTCTGTGTTGTTAGTTTATGATCTTTTTTATTAACACCCAAAGTTTTTTTTATTACAGACAAATGAGTAAAAAAACTGCTAAGTTAAAAACTTAATTTTAGATCTCATTACTTTAAGAGGACGAGATTTTTGAATAGGAACTTGGCCCTTAAGTTTTAGAATTTTTCTTTTATTAGTCCAAAAACCTACTTACATACCAAATTTTAAGTTTTTCTTTCTCGGGAAGTGCCCAATAATTTTGATAAGTCAATGAGTAAGTGTGTCAGTTAGTTAGTCGGTAGTAAAATGGACGATTTTCAAAATCGAATATCTCCGAAACCACTAGATATAACTTTCTAATTTTTTTCACAGGTAATAAGAACACTTATGTGAATTTAGATACCAAATCTCATACCTTTATGTGGAAATATAACGAAGTTATGATAGGGGCTCGGATAGTGGGGAAAATACGCTTCAACGAGTCGTGTAATATACACACAGAGCGCGTCAGGCTGGAACAGAATAGTTAATAAAACTATCGAATTTTGACACGGTTTTTCAAAATATATATTGTATAATATATATTTTTTGAAAATCTAAAGTTTTATGCTTATTTTAGATAAACAATAATATGCAGGGCAAGGGCGTCGATAAGGGGGGTAATGGGGGTAATTACCCCCCTCCCCAAAACCCTATATACCACGTCGTCGGCAAATATATTCTCCGGAAGTCGAATGTGCAAACATTATAAATCATCAATCATCAATCATACATATTAGCATCAATAAATATTTTGACCATGATTTTGACTTAATAACAACAGGATTATTTTCTAGTAAATAACAGTTTATGTAACATATTTTGTCAGGTTTGTGTTCAGAGTTGTTTTTTCCGATACTAAAATTACCCCTCTCAGGAAAAAATATTATCGACGCCCTTGATGCAGGGCGTCTCATATTAAAAAAATGTTTGGTCTTTATCTCAAAACCTAAACTTTAAGAAAGAACTAACTACGTCACTAAGCACTAAGTAAGAGCTCCATCAATATTAGGTTTTTTTTTAATTATTTGAGGGATAACGGAGATACAAGTTGTGCATCAAAATGTGTAGATTAAAAACTAAGAGGACCCTAACAAATTTGACACGTAAATCTGTCATTTCCTCAAAAAGTAGAAAACTGATGTGAAAACCTTAACGATCAATCTTTAATAGTAATCCCTAATACCCAGGGGTGGATTTACGCAAAGGCTGAGTAGGCTGAAGCCTAGGGCGGCAAATTTACAAATAATTTATAAAAAAATGTAATCGTAAATTTTAATGATATAATTAATAATTTTGCAAAAAAAAGGTTCGAAGAAAAATTTACCATTTCAATATAAATGTTATTTTTATAGTATGAAATTTGTTTGTTTTAAAGAATTGTTATTTAATTTTTTGTATGATTTACTTTTGTTAAATTTGTTTATTAAATTTTTATAAGAATTACTAGTAAAGTTTACATTCTTTTAATGCTTAATTTTTCGTTCTGATGCCAAAAAAATATTGACATATTAGGGCGGCAAAAATATATTAACCTATGGGCGACAAAAACTTAAATCCGGCCCTGCCAATAGCCTCGAATAGTGTGGAGAATGGGACACCCTGTACGTCTTTTAGTGATCGTAATACATATTGAAAATACCTTTAACTAATTAAAACCAAAAATGGAAATTGTTACACCACTGAATTACTAAACAAAACAAGGTTGTAAGCAAACATTGCTATCGTTTTATCTGACTTTGCAGTTAATTTTTGCATATCTTTATGTTCCTAGTACAGTTTATTTTCTAGTAAAACGTGTTTTTGTCAAAAGTATTATAGGTATGTACTTCTACATACCATTAGTTTATTGTACCTATTTATCGAAAAAAAGAATGAAAGTGATAGCTAGGTGTGATAGGTCGACATATTTATGAAAATCAATAGGTATTAGGTCTGGATTGAATGACGGGCAGCTTGTTTCTGTAGCATTAACTTATAACATTGGAATTTGTTATATTAGATTAGAGTTTGCTTTGTCGTACAATGGTCTAAAGCCACTTTTGTCTATATAAAATGCATAATTTAATTTATTTTGAAAATATAAAAGTTCATCAACTGTATTGCAATAATTAAGTGAGTACATATGGGATTAATTAATGAAGATTTGTTTTATTGTTTTATCTTATTGGTAGGTACTTAATATTTAAGCCAAATTTAATCAGTTGCCTAATGAAATTAAAAGGAATATAGCAGATGTCTGGTCTACACTGATTTAATCAAAAAGTTTCATCAATATTTACTACACTATCACATGATACGGAATTAGTACGGGTTTGAAGATACCTTGTGGTTGTGGCTTGTGGTAATTATAATAGTATTTGTTTACATTTTATTTAAATAATAATAAAACGGTGCAAACATAAGTGTCCTTAAAGTTTTATCAAATAATTACCTTCTTGTTTAAGGTGTGTATTTATTGTTTAAGAAGTAAGTATCTTTAAAAAAAAATGTGCTTGTATAGGTTGTCGTTGACCGTTTAAGGTATCCTTGTGAATAATTTCATGCTGGTTATTTAAATTGGATTTTTATGTAATAAATTTTGACTCGGCATTTTAAGATTACCTATTTTATAATTTACTGTGGTCGGCCAAAAAAAAATATTATTTTATAAATCTATTTATTTGTCTAATAAAGTAAACTATTATAGACGCTTTTGTTTGTATTAAAACTGTTTGACTACAGTATAAACCAGTCAGTACAATTTTTTTCCGATGTGGATATTTTACAACACTGTTTTGACACTGGCAACAGCGCACTGACATAACTTCTTGAAACTGACCGAATCGAAACGTCGTATGTATAAAAATGTGGCCAAAAGTAGTCTGTTTAAAGAAAAATAACGGTGGCAAATTTATTTTACTGACATTTCGGTTGCTTAAAAAGCAAATGTCTGGTCTACACTGATTTAATCAAAAAGTTTCATCAATATTTACTACACTATCACATGATACGGAATTAGTACGGGTTTGAAGATACCTTGTGGTTGTGGCTTTTGGTAATTATAATAGTATTTGTTATTTGTTTACATTTCATTTAAATAATAATAAAACAGTGCAAATATAAGTGTCCTTAAAGTTTTATCAAATAATTACCTTCTTGTTTAAGGTGTGTATTTATTGTTTGAGAAGTAAGTATCTTTTTAAGAAAAAAAAATGTGCTTTTAATAGTTTGTCGTTGACCGTTCAAGGTATCCTTGTGAATAATTTCATGCTGGTTATTTAAATAGAATGTTTATGTAATAAATTTTGACTGGGCGTTTTAAGATTACCTATTTTATAATTTACTGTGGTCGGCCAAAAAAATATTATTTTATAAATCTATTTATTTGTTTAATAGAGAGTTAAAACTGTATTAGATTACAGACGCTTTTGTTTGCATTAAAACTGTTTGACGACAATATAAACCAGTCAGTATAATTTTTCCCCATATAGATATTTTACAACACTGTTTCGACACTGGCAACAGCGCATTGACATACCTTCTTGAAACTGGCCGAATCGAACTTGTATATAACAGTGTGGCCAAAAGTAGTCTTTTTAAAGGAGAATAAAGGCGGCAGATTTATTTAGCTGGCATTTTGGTTGTTTAAAAAGCTTAAAAAATACTAAATTTAAACTAAAAATAAAAAGCTGTTTATTTGTTCACATAAACAATGGGACAAATTTTAGGGTTAAAGAACAAAACCTGTTATGTTAAACCATTTAAAATTAAAAAGTAATAATTTATTTTAACCATGATATTCCTGTTTATATTTACAGTGGTGAACAAATATATGGAAACATTTTTTATTTTAAACTAAACGAAACTATAATGTATTTAAAATACAGATATACCTATCTGTGTTTTTATTCAGTCTCAAAAATTTGTTTAGTACCTTTATAATTCGTTTTTTTAAAGTTGGAATGTGGTCACATGCACAGTTTACTGTAAACGAAAACAAAAATATGGAAACATTTTACCTTTATCAGTTTAAATTCTTCTTTTGGTCATTCGAGTGATCTATTTTGTATTTATTACACTGTATTTTAGTCAATTGGTGGTTTAAGATGCCTAAATGCAAATATTATAATGCTGAATTTAAACAAACAATTGTGCAAATGTATCGGAATGGTAATAAGCAAAATAATATCGTAAAAGCAGTAAACATTCAAAGAGAAACAGTAAGCAAAATAATAAGGAATTATTTGCGGAGAGATACAGTTGATCCAGCCATAAAAAGTGGAAGACCTAAAAAGACAACTCGAAGAATGAACAAAGTCATCCTGAAAACAGCAAGAGCTGATCCTAAAAAAACAGCAGTAGAAATAAACGAGGAGTTAAAATAACAATTTCCAGGCATAGAGCTATCAGACGTCGCTTTATATCCTACAATCCTAATGGTCTAGCAGTGAAGAAACTACTTCTAAGAAAGCATCACAGAAAAGCTAGATTAAAATTCGCTAGAAAACATAAGGATTGGATAGAAAATCAATAGTCTCTGGTGGTATTCAGCGATGAAAGTAAATTTAATCTGTTTGGAAGCGATTCTACTGGATATGTTCGGCGACCACCTGGGTAAAAATATGAACTAAAATATTTAATTCCTACCGTCAAACATGGCAGAGGTAATATAATGATTTGGGGCTGTTTTCGCCGGTCTGGAACGGAACCATTAGTAAAAATAGAAGGCAAGATGGATGCGGCTATGTACCGTGATATTCTAGAAACTCACCTAAAAGAATATAATGAATATCTACTTTCGGTTGGGTTTTCCAGCAAGACAATGATCCTAAACGCACTTCTCGTTTAGTTAAAAATTGGTTTTCGACAAATAATATTTGACTGAAGGAATGGCCTTTCCAATCCCCCGATATTAATCCGATCGAGAATCTCTGGTTTTATCTCGACAAGAAAATTCTAAAAAGAAACATCGCTAATAAAGCTGAACTTTGGGTTGTATGGCAAGACGAGTGGAAGATTTAAGCCTATTATTGTGAGAAGCTGACTCTATGAACCGAAGATGCAGAGCCGTCATTGATGCCAGGGGTTACCCAACAAAATATTAAACCATTTAACAAATTAGTTTGTATCTTTTTCCAGATAGGATATATTTTTGTTCTCTGAATTATTTCATGTATTTAAACTTTTGGTGCTGTACTAAAATTATCTTTAGAGACGTGTTTACTTTTTTTGCTAATAAGTGAAGAAGAAGCAAATTTTTCATAAATCCACGCTTTTTTTTAATGTTTATTATTGTCAAAAAAATTTAAACTTTTAAAAAATTTTAAAAATGTTTTTATATTTTTTTTCGCCACTGTATCTTGGTAGTGCGCCAGGCCAAGTTCAACGCACAAATGTGTGTATATTACACGAAAGGTTTCAGCATATTTTCCTATATATTCTCTGGTTAATAAAGGTATGAAATTGGTCATGGAATTACATAAGTATTTTAATCCATGTGAAAATTCAGATATTCGATTTTGAAAATCGCCCATTTTACAACTGACTGACTCACTCATTGACTCATCAAAATTATGGGGCACTTCCCGAGGGAATAAAAACTGCAAATTTGGTATGTAAGTAGGTATTAGGACACAAGCAAAGGAAAAAGTTCTGAAAACCGCACATTTTTACTCGGAACGCTCTTAAATAGGGGCGGTAATATCGTATATTTAGGAGGTTATATTTTAGAAGTTTGAAAGATATTTTTTAAAACGTCAATTTTATGCATATTTGACAAGCTTTCCCGACTCCCGATCTCACCGGAAATAACTAAAAATTTTGTTTTTTAAATGGGACACCCTGCATATTTTTCGTTTTTTGGATTCAACAGATCATTTGACGCTCAAATGCGTCATTTTTCTGTTGTTAATACAAAATTAAACTTAAAACTGTGTTAAAATCTTACGAGATACGGTAATAAACAAGAACCAGCTTTTTAATCTGTCAAACTTTTAAAGGCACGAAAGCAATTAATTGTTTCCACTGCGATTTACCCATCTATAAATAGCTGCTATTTTCATGGCAGCTACTATTTAAATAGTATTTTAATCGTTGGTTTCGCTTTAAAATACTGCATTTAGTAATGCTATGAAAGTGATATGTTCCTTTTTTATTTATCGAGCTAGGGCAAAAATAAGTTATCACTTGAAAAGGGTTGGAGATACACCACTAAAAAAACGTTGTGTATCAATTAACAAATACAGACAATGAAAGTCCCAGATTTTAGTGTTATTATAAATTTATAAAGGTGAAACTTCCAGACCATTAGCCAAACGCATAAAAGAACATAAAATATACATTAAAAGCACAGAATTCCACAAATCAAAAATCTGTCAACACGCTTTTAATAACAACCACATAATAAACTGGAATGCTTCTAGAATTTTAGCAAAGGAAACTTGTTTAAAAAAATTGCTTTTATATTATTAAATTAAGATAAGTGTGTAGCATCAATACCTGTTAATTTAAATAATACATGGTTACCTATGCTTGATGCTGAAGTAACTTCAGGTAAACTTATAATTAATTAACACACCACCTTTTTTGTCTTTTTGAAAATTATACATACACCAGTTAAGCAAACTGATATGTTATTTATGACAAAACGTCATAAATTACAAAAAAAGTTTTCAGAATTTCCTAAATTTTTAAACAAATATTTCTTAAAAATTTAGTTTTAATTTCAATTTTTTTTCAAGTTTATCTTGACAAGGGTGGCATACTTGCCACCGAAATGTAGATAGGTTTTTTGAGTTTTTTTTGCGATCTGAAAGTTTATAGGCTCAGTTCGCCATACCCAGGACCAGTACCGAAGTGATCCCATTTTTTAGAAACTTTCTACGCCAGTAACCCAACAAAAACTTACTGAAATCTGTTTTTAGTCATTGACACAGTCTTTTGAAGATGTGTACCATTCATTTTATTTATTTTTGTAGTTTAAATTACTTTTCTTCTTATTCTTATCATTTACTTACTAGGTCAGAAAAATAATAATCGTACTATTCTCACTAGCTAGTTAACATAATGAATGTGCGCTTAAGCGAGCAATATAAAAATAAATAATATAGCGAGCCTTGCCAATGACTCGTTTCATTAATTATAAATATTAAACTTTAAACGGTTTCTAAAATTTTCGGGGTCACTGTGAGAAAGTGTTTTTAATACGCCTTGATTATTTCACTTGTACTTTTTACTTCCCTCGTTATAGAAAAAATTGCTAAAATATTGCACCTTGAGGTTTTTGCAGGTTTTCACGTTTTGGGGATCCCAATATTACGAATAAATTAAAAATTAACTTTTTTGAATATCTAAAACGAAGTTTAAAACCGGGTTTCTTCTACTTTAAGCTGTATTGCATTTAGTTTTAGTAAGATGAATATTATCATGATGTACAGGGTGATCAATAGAGTGCTGCAAAAAAAAAATTTCGAGTGTGTCCCATTTCAGTGGTAATTTTTTTTGGTCGTTATAATATAGGTTGTTACCAAGGTCATATCAATATCTCTGAACTTTTATGCCAGTTTTTGAATTGAGGACCTCTGGCTTGCGATACACTTCTAAACGTCAAATTTTGGTAATCAATTCTTCAAAAAGCTATAACTGGAAAATGGATTGACGGATTTCAACGACTGTTTTATATTCGGAAAGCTCATTTCATGTAGATTTTTTATGTCCTAAGCACTTTTTGATAGGTTATAATTTTATGAGTATACGGGGCCAACAAATACCAAAACGTAGCTGATTTAGAAATCCTAAATAGGGTAAATTATTGAACGCCAAAGGGACCATATGTGTGTGTTTTGTTTTAAAAATGGCCAGGTTGAAGTTTGTGTCAATATCTCAAAACGATTTCTGCCGTTAATCGATATATGCTGTTTTAGTGCCTGTAAACTTATTCAGCAAAAATGCGCGTTATTCTGGCATTAGGTCTGAATGGTAGGCATTCCAACAACGTCTTAAAGTTTTAAACATTTTAAAACATAAATTAGGGTATTTGGTGTTGTACACCATGATATACAGAGTGATCAACAAAGTGCTGTACTAAAAAGAGTTTCAATCCCAATAATTTTAATCTAAAACATGTTGCGCAAACAAGGCCGTTCTGTACCTAATGTTGCGGTAATTATGGATACCATAATAAATTTGAAAGCACTTTGTTGATCACTCCGTATATCATGTTGTACAACACCAAATACCCTAATTTATGTTTAAAAATGTTTAAAACTTTAAGACGTTGTTGGAATTTTACCATTCAGACCTAATGCCATAATAACGACGCATTTTTGCTGAATAAGTTTACAGGCACTTAAACAGAATAAATCGATTAACGGAAGAATTAGTTTCTAGATATTGACACAAACTTCAACTTGGCCATTTTTAAAACAAAACACACACATATGGTCCCTTTGGCATTCAATAATTTACCCTATATTTAGGATTTTTAATCAGCTACGTTTTTGGTATTTGTTGGCCCCGTATACTCAAAAAATTATAACCTATCGAAAAGTGCTTAGGACATAAAAAATCTACATGAAATGAGTTTTCCGAATATGAAACATTTGTTGAAATCCGTCAATCCATTTTCCAGTTATAGCTTTTTAAAGAATTGATTACCAAAATTTGACGTTTAGAATTGTATCGCAAGCCAGAGGTCCTCAATTCAAAAACTGGCATAAGCGTCTAGAAATATTGATATGACCTTGGTAACAACCCATATTATAACGACCAAAAAAAATTACCACTGAAATGGGACACACTCGAAATTTTTGTTTTTTTGCAGCACTCTATTGATCATCCTGTACATCATCATAATATTCATCTTACTTAAACTAATTACAATACTGCTTAAAGTAACAGAAACGCGGTTTTAAAGTTCGTTTTAGATATTCAAAAACGTTAATTTTTAAAAAAGTTACAGAAGTTTGAAAATGGGTCTAACAATTAAATGGTATGATCTTTTTGTTGAGCAGTTTATAAAGAGTTTTTGTTACAGTGATAAACAGTCCAATAATCAATTTGGAATGAGATTAAAATAAAAATTAGGTCATTAAAAAAAATAACACAGGTTTAAGAAAAAATGTCCTGACTATTTGACCGGACCATGGGATTTCTTGGTATTTCGGCGCCCTAAATCCGAATCCGGGGTAAGTCCCCATCACGTCAGGAAAACGAGATTTCAAGGTCATCTAAAAATCAAAATTGTAATATTTGTAAAAGCGGCCCTGCTACAACTTCTCGAGCGACCTATTAACTTGACGGTACCTGTGTAGCTCTTGCGTACTTTCTGGACATTACGAAGAAGCTCTGAATCTCGCCTACGGCCGGCCCAGGGGATTTATGCTCGCAAATTTTGATTTCCCTACCAAAACGTTGAATTTTGACGCTGGATTTGTGTGAGTTGATCGCGATTGACCCGGCGATGACTGGAATGATTTAAGATTCTGAAGAAAGA
Source organism: Listronotus oregonensis (assembly GCA_019359885.1). NCBI lineage: Eukaryota > Metazoa > Arthropoda > Insecta > Coleoptera > Curculionidae > Listronotus > Listronotus oregonensis. The sequence continues at coordinate 30,369 of JAHBCN010000054.1, forward strand.
GCTCTGCGAAGAGCCTAGTGTCTCCACGAGGGGTAGAAAGTGGCTCTGGAAGTTTTCATCTGCAAAAATTCGCATTTCTTACTCGAACGTTGAACTTAAGTTTTGCTCTGGCTGGATCGTGGTCGACCCGCAGTAACCTGGTCAGTACTGAAGTCTCAGGTGAACATTGAAATGGACCCGTATGTTCTGTTGAGGGCCAGCCCAAAGTTGCGAGATTTCGACTTTTCGGCTAAAACATTAAATTTTGACAAGGGGTTTGTTGAACCTTAAAATTTTAATTTAGAACTCATAGATCACAAATTCAGGTCTAGCGTTGCCAAGTACATGAGATTACCACCAGTTGTAGTTTTGGTCCTGAAGGGTGAATTTCAGTAGGGGAAAAACTTTTCGACTACAAATTAGTGTCTAGCGTTAAAAAAACATTAAAATACCATGGTTGATCATCTGGCATCCAAAAATTCATCTCTCACCCCTTCTAAGGGTAGTTTTTGGCCTCTGGAGCCAATCTTAGATAGGGACTTTTCTAAGGCCGTTGAATACATGGGAATATGATCTTGACCTTTTTTTGTGGGGCTGTGACCTCTAAATGATTTTAAAATCTTGTTTTCCTGACGTAATGCGGAAAAACTGATATCGATAAAGAAAAATGAGATATGCCGTCGTTCTGTGAATGGTTTACACTTAACCTGCAAACTATTCTAGATATTTTTTTTGTTCTGATAATCCTAGTCAGGACATTAGAATGATGTTTTGAAATAATTGTATTGTCATCGGCTCTTGACCCCTGTACAAATTTTCAAGTTAATCAGACTTCTTGAAACGGGTAAAAATTACGTTAAAAAATTCCTTTACATGGTTCAAATATTGTTCTATATTTTCGTTTGTCTGTTTGTTGGTAGCATAACTTTGCTGATGAAATAAGATATTTGTTTAAAATTTGGTATACGTATAATGCTTCAAAAGAGTTATTGACCTATTGTTTTGCGAGATGTCGTTTTAAGGGAAGGGCGTAAAATGGGTGAAGGTTGATATATTATGTGTTGGTTTGTTTGTACTTTTTTTATAATAAATGATTTTGTAGACGGACGTATAGGTCTTATTAAAAAGGGGGACCAGGCAAAAAATTTTGGTGTATTATATTTTCAAGGTTTTCGAAGTCACGAAATTTAAAAATGATGTTATTTTTTTAATTTATTCAAAATGGGAAAGAATTAAATATGTTTTTTATTGTTAGGTATATTTATATATATATATATATATATATATATATATATATATATATATATATATATATTATATATATATATATATATATATATATATATATATATATATATATATATATATATATATATATATACATATATTTGAAATCTTAATTATTTTTAAAAGTTTAAATTTAAACAATAAAATTTATTTTGAAACAAATAGAGTAACATTTAACAGCATATTTTTGTTGTTCTCTGAGGAAAAACATTAGTATCTGATTATTTAAATAAACAGGTAAACAAGTAATCTTTAAAAATAATTTTGCAGCCTTTTTGTCACATAATATTTAGCATAATAATTTAAAAATATAATTTTATTTTTGACTCGGGCACAAAAAAAACAAGGTGGTTTAAAACTCTTATTCTCAATGGGTTAAATTTTGAAATGCATTAAGTTCACAACATTAATTTATAATATGACTTCCTATAATATGTAAGAGAAAAATATACAGGGTAAGTCAAAAATTTGAGGGTTAATACAACAAAAAATATTTTATAAAGCCTACCTAACTTAGAACTATAGAAAAAAAAACTTAAAAATACAATACAAATGCCGCTCTTAAGCCCTATAAATAAATAAAATGATAAATAAAACTTAAAATATACAAAAACCCGTATATTAAAAGCAAAACTAAAATTTTTAAAAACAGTAAGTAATGATTCGATACAATTACCGACATCGTTATTATTACGTAAATTTTACGGTACTCTGATTTTAACCACAATTAATATGCTTGCTTAAATTTGTTGATTAATTTACACAAATAATAAATATTAATATAAAAGCCTAATTTCTAAATTTTCTGTATTACTAAAAATTAAATGTTTATTAGTTGTATTGTAGTAAAATCTTCCAAAGTATCAAACTTTGAAGACAAGTTAATTAACTAAAGTCACTGTTATTAAACCTAGTAGGCATTTGGTCAGCCATCGAGCCTATATTTTTTAAAATTGTTTTTAGTGTCTCTCATGTGGGTTCATCCCAGGGGTGGTAAACTTACACAGAATTGCTCGATTCCATTTAAGCCCATATACGCCAAATTTAAATGTCAATTCGATATTTGTGACGTAATCTTTTTCCCTATTGTTTTTTTACAATTTGTGATTTACATCGCATTGGAGGCTTTTTTCGTGTTATTGGTTATATTTTTAGCTTTTTAGACATTGGAACTCTGGTATTAGTTTGTGTTTTATTGCATATAGTTGAATTAAGTTTTTATTCCTGTATTTTTAGTGTAGCTGCAAGTTACAGAAACAGGGGTCATTGACCGTTCGTTATTTCTTTAAACGGAATTTATAAATAAAAAAATATGTATTATAATAAATTATATTAAAATAACTTTATTTTGGCCGTTTTTGTATTTCACTACCTATATACTTATATTTTCAAAAAATTATAGCTAAATAGAAAAAATGCATTTAAATGTCCTTTATAGGTAGTGATGTTTTACCGAGACAAAGTCTTAATTTTTTTAATCAATTGTATTCAATATAGATCTAATAGTAGCTGTACATCCAAATTAGTTTTTAAAAATTCAATATTTAACAAAATACAATAAAACAAATTTACATTCTGGGGAAAACGGTGACGTCACAAACATAACCTATATCTGCGGACAAACAGTAAAAATCGAGCACTCCTGTAAGTCTATCCCTTGGGTTTATCTTCCTAAATAGGCCTTGATTTTGACACTTCTCCTGTCATTTCCACAATTTTTTTGTAAAGGTCAAAAATTAATTCTTAAGATTCTTTAAAAATTGTTTTTGAATAGTCTGTTGTTGCAGTTATCAAACGAGGCAAGACTGACAAGCCTAATTTTTTTTAATTACTTTGCTTAATTAAGTTAGAAACAGTATGTAAAGCAACTTCCAATGACACCAGGGAGGTTAAAAAAATACCTTTTTACCCAATTCGGTAGAAAACAGTTTTAAAACCCAAAATTAAAAAATAATAATCTGTAATTTGAAGTTAATAATAAAAAAAAGTAAAAAATATGTTTTGCAACTATCTGATCTATATACAGTAGAACCTCGATAAGCTGAAGCTCAAGGGAAAGGTTAAACATTTTAAGTTATCCAGTTTTTTACTTATCGAGAGTTGAAGTTAGCGAGGTTTAAAAAAATGTTGACTTAAACGAGGTTTAGTTAGAGGATATGTTAGCGTATTCAATTTTCTTTTCATTTTAGGTTTTCTTTATTATCTTTCAATTTTATACGTGTATTAACGAGCTATTTTAGTGAAATACTAAAGTTCAGAGCAATAAAGTCCCAAAAAAACCTTTTGTTTGTATACCTACTTACGATGAGTCACTGATAAATACTTTAGGGTATAAAGGTCACCAAGGGTACAACTTTAAGTTATTAAAAGCCAATGGTAAAATCCTTCTAGTTATAGAGGTTTTGAACTTAAAGTAACGGAGGTTTTGGTTAGTTCTGATTAGTTGCCGAGGTTATTAAATTATCGAAGTTTGGCTTATCGAGTTTCTACTGTATAGCCGATTTCTCCGGGAGGAGAGGGGTTTTTTTCGCTCCGCAGGGAATAATTCTTCTTGGGCCATCCCTCGGATTCAATGCTGAGGAAATGGTTTGATTAACCAAAAGAGGTTTAGTAAAAGCCCTAGGGTTTTTGTTTGGCAGTCTGAGCAATATTTTCGCTTAAGTCTTGGGTCTCAGAAAGCTGTGTACACAATAGGTAACAGTAGAAAAAATATATTCGAAAGATTTGAAGCGTTTTAGAAAAGATAAAACGAGTTTTGTGCACTGTTTCATCAATATGAATAAAGCTTGGATCTACCACCATAATCTGAAGTCAAAACAAGAGGCCAAGGAGTGATGTGAACCCAGTACCTACTTCAGCTCCGAAGCGAGTTAGGTCCAGAAATCGACCAAGAAAGTATAAGCATTAGTTTTTTGGGATGCAAAATATTTTCGTGAATTTCTTCCACAATGGCAAAACAATAAACTTAGTAAAAACTTGTAAGAAAAGATTTGTTTTACAGAAGAAAAAGATCATTTTTCTCAATACAATGCACCCTCTGACACAGCTCAAAAAAAACATCGCGAATTAAAGTACGAATTGTTGCAACATTCATCCTATTCGCCAGATTTAGTTTCCTTTGACTTTTTGACTGCTTTTACATTTAATAAAATTTATGTGTGGAATACGAATTTCATTTAACGCAGAGATAATAGCAGTCCTATAAGCACATTGTTGCAGTCTTCCGGATTCTTATTTTAGGGATGAACTCTATAAATTAGACGATTACTGAAAAAACTGTATTAAAAGCAAAACTTATTGTACAACCTCGTATCGTTAAGTCCGAGTTAAGGTCAAAGATTCCACAAAGCACTTTAAATTGGACTTTTAATAAAAATAAATTTTTAATTATAATTTCTGTTAAACATATTATTTAAAATAAAAAAAACTTTGCCAAACCATAGGTGGATGTTAGAAGAGGAATATTACCAATATTCACTTAAGGTATTTCCTAACTTTAAAATTTAAATTCAATAACGCAAAATACATTTCAAGATTAAATATTAATGTGGGTTAGTTGTTCCACTTACACAATAGTAGTACATTGATAAAATACAATGCTCTAAAAATTTTATCCTTGAAAATTTTATACTGAATTATTGTATTGTGGTGTTGAACACAAAAGAATATATATTCCATATTTGTTAACTTGCCTTTCTATAATAGTACATAAATAAAAAAATGTTAGTTTATTATTTTCTGGAGTAAAAAGTTGAAGCTACATAAATGAAAGAACCCCGTATATTTTAAAAGTCTTTGTACTAGTCCATACAGTGGCGACTCGTAGTTCGTCTACTAGGAAGGGCTCAACATACAAAAGCAAAAAATAACACACATCATCTAGGTTATGTCCCAATTTTTGTTTTAATTCCATAAAAGACCAATATCATCCATGGTGTGTAATATTTTGGAAAAGAGAATTAAATATGCTGTCTTTTGAGATTAAAATATACAGGGTGTTCCATTAAAAAAAAATGAGTTTAGGTCTGATAACTTTTTTACCTGACCCCGTATACTTACTCTGAAATCGGTAGATTATTCAACAATCATTATAAAGAGACTTTTGTATCAATATTTTTCTGTATCTCTTTTAATTAAAAAAATAAAGAGTTATTCTGAAATATATATATACAGTAAAGCGCACCGTACTGCGAACATAGGAGGCTCCTGGACAATTTTGGATGTACCCAATTCTAAAATACCAATAATAATTTTGTGGCTTGCATCTCAACTTCCGTCTCGTTTTCTCACGTGGCGCATTTTTGGTTAGGACTGGTGGGGAGTGCGGTGATAAATTCGGAAGAATTATCTGTCCAGTTTAGTTGTTTACTACGTTTTTATTTTCAGTAAGAGGATGCAGTGTTTATAGGCAAGTAGCAGGAGCTAGCTAGCGTCAACCGACTTCGATCTGATTTCTTATCAGTCATAAATTTAAAATTAGTTGCTTACGAGACCGCAACGTTTGCTGCTTAAAAACCAAACAGTTTTTCCTAATAAAATAAAATAATTTTCTCAAATAAATAATGGAACGTAGAAGATATTTTTAAGAAAATAATTTAATGTGCATTCATAGAATAAAAAAAGAAAAACTCTTTTTCAAGTTATCAAAGATGATCAAATAAACCACCTTCTTGAGACAAACAATAACCAAGATTGTCATAAAAACGCCTTCTGACATTTGCTAGAATGTTAAGGGTAATAATCCTAAATTCCCAATTTGTAATTGCAATTCTTGTAGATTATTAGCCCTATTCTCCTGGAAACCATAAATTTATGATTTTACGTGACCTTAGAGAAAAAATCGTTGGGTGAGACCATGAAGTGAAAATGTCGATTCAACAGTAAAAACAATGTTTCTTATAAAATTTTCATTGTTATTTTTCATTTCCATTACAGTTTCAAAAAATTGCCTTCGTCTAAAATGATCATCAGGGAAAATTTCATTGGTTTTTCTTACTTTGTAGGATCGGTATCAATTTTTTTCAGCACTCTTTCCACTGATCTTCTACTCAAAAAAAAACCTGTTGGGAAATTGTATTAATGGAAACTGTAGGATTTTTAATAACACTTGCCACTACCATAATTTCTTTCATTTCCCTTTTGTTGTTTTTTCTGAGGCACTATCATGTTTATGTTTTTTTGGAGTTAAACAACCAAATGTCAGAAAGTTTTTAATGACTCGGTAAATAGTGGAAATCGTGGGAGTCCCTGGTTAGAAATAAATTAATTAATAATTCCCCAATTCCCCTAACAGGATTTCCACGGTGATTCCATTTAATAATTTGAATTTTGTCTTCCAGTTCGTAAACATCCATTATTAATAACTATTATTAAAAAAAAAACTTTTTGGTCGCAAATAATCGACACAGTACAACTATTGCTGTCGAGCGTTCGATACTAAAGAACTATTTCAGAAATAAACGTATTGAATTGTTCGCTGGAAAATTATTGATCGATAAGCTAAAGAGATACATCCAAAATCGTCTAGGATCGTCCTATGTTCGCAGTGGTCTGCGCTTTACTGTATATATTTTTAATTTTTTTCCCATATCTCTTAAGCCAGCAAAAAATTTTAATACTCTTAAATTTTGCTCCCCTTTAACTCATATGGGAGATTCTTTTAGGTCCTTCGGAAGATTTGCTTGAAGTTATAGAATTTTTGGACATTGCTGAACCTCAGAATCTAACCCTAAAGGTTTGATATTTTTCATCAAATTTCACATGTTTTTGCTTCCCTTTAATTTAAATGGGGGATTCTTTCTAAGGTCCTACAAAGGATTTGCCAAAAGTTATAGAATTTTTGAACATTGCTGAAATTAACAAATTCTCCAAAATAGCAAATATTTGAACATTTCTCATTAATAGCGTTAATTTTTTAATACTCTAAAATTTTGCTTTCCTTTAATTCGTATGGAAGATCCTTCCTTAGGTCGTACAAAACATTTGCTTAGAGTTATAGAATTTTTAGACATTGCTGGAATTAAGAAATTTGCCGAAATATCAAATTTTTAATTTTTTCTTATAAATAACGTCTCATTTTGATACTCTAAAATTTTGTTCCCCTTTAATTCATATGGGAGATCCTTTTAAGGTCCTTTAAAAGATTTGTCTGAAGTTATAGAATTTTTGGGTATCGCTGGAACTCAGAATCTAACCCTAAAAGTTTGATATTTTTCCTCAAATTCTACATGTTTTAGTACTTTAATAATTTTACTTCCCTTTAATTTAATTGGGGAATTTTTTCTAAGGTCCTACAGAAGATTTGCTAAAAGTTATAGAATTTTTGAACATTGCTGAAATTAACAAATTATCCGAAATAGCAAATATTTAAACATTTCTCATTAATAGCGTTAATTTTTAATATTGTAACATTTTTGTTTCCTTTAATTCGTATGGGAGATCCTTTCTTAGATCCTACAGAACATTTGCCGGGAGTTATAGAATTTTTGAAAATTGCTGGAATTAAGAAATTCGCCGAAAAATCAAATTTTTGAATTTTTCTAATAAATAACGTTTAAAATTGATACTCTAAAATTTTGCTTCCATTTAATTCATATGGCAGATCCTCTCTAAGGTCCTTCAGAAGATCTGCCTAAAGTTATAGAATTTTTGGACATTGCTGGAACTTAGAATTCAGTGGAAACCCTAAAAGTTTGATATTTTTTATTAAATTCTACAAGTTTTAGTACTTCAATAATTTTGCTCCTCTTTAATTTAAATGGGATCCTTCCTAACGTCCTACAGAAGATTTGCCAAAAGTTATAGAATTTTTGGACATTGCTGTAATTACCAAAATTCGCATAAATAGCAAATTTTTTATTTTTCTAATTGATAACGTTAAATTTTAATATTCTATAATTTTGCTTTCTTTTAATTTGTATGGGGGATCCTTCCAAGGTTCTACAAAACATTTGCCTAGAGTTATAGAGTTTTTGGACATTGCTGGAATTAAGAACTTCACCGAAATATCAAAATTTTGTTTTTTTTTCAATAAATAACCTTTAATTTTGATATTCTAAAATTTTGCTCCTTTATAATTCATATGGAAGATCCTTCTTAGAAATTTGCCTAAAGTTATAGATTTTTTGGACATTGCTGGAACTAAGAATCCAGTGGAAACCCCGAAATTTACTACTGTAGCTCCGGCCGCCAGTTTCAGATCTATAAAAATGGGACACCCTGTACATATCGTGTTACACCCATATCGATAATCTTTATAGGTTAAATACTTAAACCTGGTACTCTCACTATATTATTATTAATTTTATTAATTTCTTTTATATTTAAAATTCACACGAAACACTTTCTTTTTCAGAACAGACCGCAGAAGGAATGTATCGCCCAAAATAAATGTTTGAAATTTTAAGTTATGGAATCTGAAGATGTTTTACGATATTATTTAGATGAAGTCAAGGATACTCAGCATGATATCAATAATTTAGAAGAAGAAGAACCTATACCAAACGGTAGGAAGTGCGAAAAAGTGCGAGCTATACAGTATGTCTCTAACTTGGAATAAATTCAACAAATCGAAAACAAGTTATTTTTTGGAAAAATGCTTTTTCTATGAAACAAATATTTATCCAGCATGTCTCAAATTTGAGATATGACGATATGATGTATTTGTTTTGTAGTCCAATCATTCTAAATTTTTTTGTAATTAATGTTAACAGATATCTGACTGTGCCATGACTTCCGAAATAATCTGTAGATTACTAAAATCAAAAATCCAACCAATTTTTTTAAACAATAATTATTAAAAAAGGGCCTTTTTTCGTTTTTTTTTTAATAACAAAAAGTACTTGCTATATTACTTTATTCATAAAAGACCGTTTATAGAGAATTCAAAAACCTACAAAAAGGTTTTTGAAAAATTCAAATCCGACCATTTTTCACTGAGAAAAGCCGGAAAAACGCTTAAAACAGACCTTTTTTCAAAAATTCGTATCTCTGTTAATTTTCAATATTAAGGGCTAATTTTTTGGGAAATGATAGTCAATAACATATACTTTGAGCTGCCAAAAGATGAAAATTGTCGCATTAATAGTTTTTATTCAATCGCACTATAAACAAATTAGGCTCTTATCTTGCACGTGCCGTGAAAATTAGGCAAATGGTCCGATTTAAATTTTTAAAACGGCTTTTAAAAGTTGAGATTAAAAGCTGCAAATTGTATATCTCACATTTTTATATAAGGTTGAAGAAGATTGTTAAAAATGCTTGTAAACATAGCGCGCCGAGCGAAAATTCACGATACGCAGCCCGTCTCTCGCTTCTCTGCTACTGGGTGCCCCTCCATGGTCGACTCAGTTCTACAAGACAGTCATGGCACAATGAATACAAGGTAGGATCACCAACGATCCAAAATCGGTTCGCTTTGCGCAGTGACGTAGCAATGTGACTTCGTGCCAAAATTTAAATAGAAAGCCTACAATCTTTGTGAATTTTTTGCCATTTTTAAATATTAGGCTTATTTTAAAGATATGGGCTTTTAATATAACAAATTATCTTAAATTTCAACTAGTTTTAGAGTCACAAAACTGCCGAAAAGCAAAGTAAAACGCTAAACAAATTGATAAAAATACCACTATAAACATACGGCATCAACTTAATTTACAGTAATACGTCATTATAATTGTTATGTCAAGTATCAAATTAAAATAATGGAGGATTCGTGGCTTTTCCATTGTTTTGGTGCTAGTGATGTCTTTTTTCTATGGTTTAACAACTATTTGGATTGCAAATTTTTCGATTTAATCAGTCAATTCTCTAATGAATGAATAGGTACAATTATATTTAAATCATAGAGGAAAATATTTACTTGTTAAAGTTGACTTGGAAGCAGCTAATACCTTATTGAATGGAAAGTTTGGTTTTTATCTTATCTTTTTGACTTACTACTTGACTCTCTAAAGACCCTTCATTTGGATTTAAACTTAAAAGCACATTAAACGATTTATGGGTAAATTGACAAACGCGTGACATACGTAAACCGTTTCGTTTTTCCGAGAATATGCGGGTTAAGCACGGTTAGAATAATGGGGAAAAGAACTGCTATCAACCGGTATGTCGCGAAAAAATCCTTTTAGTCACATTACTACGAAATAACCCGGCTATCACATGACAAACGTCATGCGCAAGATCCTACCTTGTATTCTTTGTGCCATGCAAGACAGTGTTATTAGATTTACACACCGACGTTTTGTCTTTGAGCTGCTATCATCAACTTTGTCTTTTTTAAATACGGCTCTGGATTTTTATTACGCATTTTAAGAACTTCTAAGGTCCCAAAACCATTGATGTATCGCACTTATTCGAAAAATTCATATTAATGGCAATTTCCATAAGAAACCATGTGTTAGAGAGAGGCAGAGAATAGATTTTTGGTAGGAAAACATTAAAATTATTTTTTCGAATAAGTGTGATATATCTTTTGGAATCCTAAAAGCTCTAAAAATACGTAAAAAAAATCCAGGGCCGTATTTAAAAAAACAGTTTGTGATGGCAGCTCGAAGACAAAACGTCGGTGTGTAGAACAGAAAAAGTAGCAATGAGAATGTAAAATGTATTTTGTTATATCTAGTTAAATAGTCATAAAAAAATAAAAATAATTCGCGAATATTCGGTTTTTTCCAAAAGTCTTTAAAATTTTTAAACTTTTAAGGTGGCATTTTGACCAGCATCAAATTGCGCAACTTTGCCTCCATTTAATTTACCTCATAACTCTCTTCATGTTTCTGAGATCCTAATGATACGAATGGAATTTGGGACACCCTGTACATAACTGCCAACTGAAACATGGGTTCCGATTTACAAAAATCATCGATAGGACGTCATATCTCAAATTTGAGACATACTGTACAATTTTTTTTTTTAGAAAAAAGAGCGCAATTTTCATTTATTAAATTTATTTTAAGTCAGAGACTCACACTGTATACATAAATGTAAACAAGATTAAAATATCAGATTATTGCAGGTGGCTAAATTTTATTAATCAGTCCAAATTTAAACGGATGTGAATTTTGATTAAATACACTTTAAATCAGAATTAACGCACACAGATTTTTGACAATCGATTTTTGTAAATATTTTATGAACTACTGAACTAACTAATATTTTTTATTATAAGTTCTTGGGAGTGTTTCAGTATTGAGTTTGCGTTCTTTTTCTACAAAAGATTAATTTTAATTAGGTATTGCGGAAGTATAAAAAAACCTAAATAATTTTCGTAAATGCATCAATTATTGTGTCTTTACTGCATATAACAAAAGACCTGATTGTTTTAATGGTTTTTGGGCTGTTAGGCCGGCGTCGATTGTCTGGTTGACTTGACGTTTCGCCAACACGAGCGGTTGGCATCTTCAGAAGTTAATTCCTGGTTGACAGTATGCGAACTAGAGATGGGTAACTCGTTCATTTACTGGCGATCGAATCAATAATTGACCGATTTCTCAAATGATCTAATCTTTTTAATCGTTCATTCAATCAATCATTTTTATAAGCGTACCAAACCAAACGTCCCAGCGATGGTCGATCGGTCAATATTTTGATATGGTGACACATGCCACACTGGACTGGTTATTGATTGTAACAACACTAGTCATCGAACGAATGATTGCAAGTGGAGCGGGCGAAGCCAATCCAGTCGCTAGCCAGACAACACAACTTCATTCGTTACGTTACTTTCCGTCTTTCAGTCGGGTAGTGATTCGATCACTGAGAGCGTACGGGATTCGATCGTTCAATATTCATAAACGATTCGTTCACTGTGATCGAATCATTCACGATTGACGCTTCTCTAATGCGAACTACTCAGTTCGCTATCAATTCTTGCTTAGCTGTCTTCAAATTATCATTATTTGTATTGCTACAAAAATTAAATGTGTATATCACTTTTTTTTGGTATGATGGCCTTACAAAGTGGTGTATGGGCCACATTTAGTTAAATTTGTTACATTATTTTTAGGTGCTGCAATTTTTATAATAAGCAGTTTATATTGTACGTATGTGATTTTTTTCTGGGAGGGCGGCGCACTAGAGAGCTCCCCCACGAGCCGCCAGTGGCCCACGGTACCTAGTATTTAGACAATTGCCTTGTTTACACAGGGTGGACCAAATTTTTAGTTCCAGGTCTAAATGACGTCACGCGTACTTTTTTCTGTTTTAACACATGTGTAATAAAATTTGCTACTCAAAATTGTTTTGTTGTTCTTACGTTTTTTAAAGTTTTGTAGGTATTTTTCTGCAACTTTTTTCGTAATTATTTTTACAATATACAGGGTGTCCAAGAATATGTGGGCAATCTTTTAGAATTTAATAGAAACCTAAAAATATTATGACAAGTTCCCATAAACTTTTTTCCTACGACCCTTCCCTACGGAGATACAAGGACATAACGGACGCCCCCTGGAAATCGTTTTTGTTTAAATAACTTTTAAAATACTAGGCGTAATTCAATATTTTTTTAATATGATGGGTACTAGATAGGTCTTCTTAAAATGAACCCATTAAATCATATTTGGCTTATTTAGTTTGCCAGGGACGGACTAGCTGTGACACAATAATAGCAATTTTTTAACACCCTGTATGATAAATGCTTAACAATATTATTTTTGGATAGCTTTAACATTAAACTAAAAAAAACGTATTCTTGATTGACATCGATAAAATCAACTGTTTACGAGAAATACAATATCATGGTTGGTATTTTTTTTACATTATACAGGATGTTTTTTAATTGTACTGAGGAAACCTCAGTAAAATAAGACATGGAAAAAGCTTCATAAGAGGCCCATCCAAAAGAACGAAGGAAGAACTACTCAGACAAAGTAGAAAAGACTTCGCATAACAGTAGGGTTGCTAACAGGGCATGATAACCTAAGAGGACACCTACACAAGATAGGCTCATACAATGGAGACCCAAGTTGCAGAATGTGCGACGAGGGGAAGAAACAGCCTACCATATCCTGTGCGAATGTAAAGCATTGAATCACAAAAGACAGGCATTATTTGGGCAACCGAAAATGAGCCCACAGGAATATATCAACCAACCAGTCTCGGGGTTATATAGACTTGTAGAAGGAACAAAACTAATGGGAGGATTGATATAAAAGGCAATGGGAGATTAGGCACAAAAAGCCCATGAGGCTGCGCTGCCTCCGGTAGTGAATCAAGACGGCTCCCAGGGAAGAAGAAGAAGAAGAAGAACACCCTGTATGATAAAGGCTCAACAATATTATTTTTGGATAGCTTTAATCTTAACCTAAAAAAAAAGGTATTCTTGATTGACATCGATAAAATCAACTGTTTACGAGAAATAGAATATTATGGTTGGTAATTTTTTCACATTATACAGGATGTTTTATAATTGTACGTCGATATTTAGGGAAACCATTTTTGGGTTCATTTTAAGAAGAAAACTTCATATGAACGTATGTCCTAAACGTCTTAACTTTTGAGGTACAGGGTGGTAAAATTTTTAAAAATAAATCATTTATTATTAATATCTGTAATACCACTTTAGATATTTTAATGAAATTTGGCATACGTGTACTATGTATCAAGAAGCATTTTTTAGTATACTACATTTTTTTATTTCTACCGGTGGCATTCGTACAGAATTTGACCTGCCTATTTTGGCAAAAAAAAGGGGTTCACTTAATAATGCTTCTTGATACATAATAATAATAAATAATTTATTTTTAAAAATTTTACCACCCTGTATCTCAAAAGTTAAGACGTTTAGGACATACGTTTATATAAAGTTTTCTTCTTAAAATGGACCCAAAAATTTCCTCCTTAAATATTGACGTACAATTAGAAAACACCCTGTATAATGTAAAAAAACCAACCATAATATTTTATTTCTCGTAAACAGTTGATTTTATCGATGTCAATCAAGAATACCTTTTTTTAGTTTAAAGTTAAAGCTATCCAAAAATAATATTGTTGAGACTTTATCATACAGGGTGTTAAAAAATTGCTATTATTGGTCAGAGCTAGTCCGTCCCTGGCAAACTAAATAAGCCATATATTATTTGATGGGTTCATTTTAGGAAGACTCATCTAGTAACCATCATATTAAAAAATATTTAATTACGCCTGGTATTTTAAAAGCTATTAAAAAAATTCCAGGGGCGTCCGTTATGTACCTGTATCTTCGTAGGGAAGGCTCGTAGGAAAAAAGTTTATGGGAACTTGTCATAATATTTTTAGGTTTTCTAGTAGATTCCAAGAGATTGCCCACATATTCTGTGACACCCTGTATATTAAAAAAAAAGGTTGGGTTTTGGTAAACGCTCATTTTGGTACTAGAGTTAAACATGAATTAGATTGATCTTCAAATTAAGTTAGTGTAAATACTTGTGTAGAGATCGAACGCTGTAAGAACACACCGATACGTCACGGTCTCATATGGCAAACTCAAGTAAAACCGTGATGTATTGGTATTGTTCTAACAGCGTTCGATCTCTAAGAAAAATACGTTAACGATTTAGTCCATTGATCCTTGCGGTAAAAACTAGGCTATTATGCAAGCCTTTTTGACTGTCGTAAAAATATAAAAATAGGATGAGGATAGTGAAACTAAACTAGAAAGATAAAAATGACAGATTAAGTATTATACGATAAATACAAAATACATTTCTATAATCAGAGTAATAAATAACGGCGTTGGTATGTCGCAAAGTGTGGAATCAAGCCTAATGAATAATAATTGATAATATAATAGGCCCCAGTTTAAAAATTTAGATGATATTTTATACCTGTATAACGTGTAACGTGAAATATTTTAGTAATTTTAATTTTACTGCCCTTATCATTTAATGCTGGTCATAAAATGCTTTAAAACAAATCAAATTGCATTTAATATGCGTTTAGAAAGTTTTTTTGAGATATAATAATGATATTTATTGACGAAGCACGAAATCGTTTGAAATTTGATAAAGTTACTTAATCTTTTTTATTGGGGGTTCATTAATAAGGTACATACAGATTAGCAAGATAACTTTGTTTATACCATTATTCCCAGAAACCGTTAATGGGATTATAAACACAAATACTTGACATTTTTTATTTACGTCTGTATCTAAGTTTTTTTTGCAATTGTTTGGAAAAAATATTTGCACAAATAATGACTAAAGATCGAAATATTTGATTTATTTTTTTATTGTTATTTTTTGAAATTAAAATTCGTAAGTCAAATCTACATCTACCAAACTGTAATCTACCCTTTCAAGTGCAAAGTTTTAGTAGTATTCTCATTAAATATACAGTGTGACCAATAAAGTCCGCATTATAAGGTTTTTTTATTAATAGCTTTTTTTTGAAATTTGACTTTGGAATCTTTTTTTGCTTCGATCAAGGTGTAAAACAACCAAAAAAATAGTAGTCACCTGAATTGCGTTTTCTGTCAAATGTATTTTTTTACAAAAAAAAATCAGAATTAGGGTTATTTCTGATAATATCTAAAAAAGATATTAGAAAAAAGGATTTTCCAAATGCAGTTTTTTGCCCAAATGCACAATTTTAGTTGCATAAAGTAATTTTTATTTTTTTTTTCATATTTTGTAAACTGCACCACTGTTGCAAAATAGGACTCGACGCAATCTACATAATACTTGTTTGTTTTGACCAGAGCTGGGTAGAGATCAAATCCTTTTGGAATCGAATCCAGGAATCAATTCCTTACTAAGGATCCGAAGCCTGAAATCGATTACTTTTTAAAATAGGATCCGTGATCCGAATTTGTTCTATAATTTTAAAATGATCCGGAATCGATTCCTTTTTGAAGAAATCGATTCCTTATATTTCCAAAATCCACGATTTTGAATCCCTCATTTAAAATTTCCAAATTTTTACCCAAGATTTTTAATTAATCACATTGATTTTTGAAAATAAAGATAAAGAATTTTAAAATATATGCCTTTAAATAAGGAAATACACCTAACATGTGATTTTTAACTAAAATATGTTGTTTTTTAGGTCCAGAAAAATAACATTTAAATAAACATTTTTTCTTACAAAGAGTGTGGACAAAAACGGGCATTTTTACTGTTACTTAAAAGAATTGCTGTGTTTGATATAAATATAAATATATATATATAATATATATAATATTATATATATAAAATATATTTATATATATATATATATATATATATATATATATATTATATATATATATATATATATATATATATATATATATATATATATATATATATATATATATATATATATATTACATGGCCCCAAGAATTGAACCGTAGTAACTTAATCTTTGAGCAACGCCAAAATCAAACGAGTATCTATATCAATACGCATGCTCGTGGTCTTCAATTTTTGCGGAATTCGCAAAATCTTAAATTAAAGTCAATTTTCCCGCTTCTCACATTTCAAATATTACGAATCGCAAAAAAAGGGACATTAACCTTTTGGACAACTGACATATTTTAAGTAGACCAATAAGAATCCGTCAATTTTCCCGCCCCCTAGATTTTAAATATTGCGAATCGCAAAAAACTTAAGAATAGAGAGCTCCTACAATTGACACATTTGAAATCGACCAATCAGAACAAGTTTCGCAAATCGCATTTCGCAAGCATATGAACTACGCTTAAGCAGCATTCTGCAGCAGCGTCGCTAAGCAAAGCAGCAATATAATATGCACCTCATCAGTTAAATTGTTTTATCGAATTTATGTCTACATAGCTTTCTTAGAAATGACAATGATTTTTTAAATTTATTGGATGATGAAAAGACAGAAAATGGTACACCTATTTTTGCAAATTTACCTCATATTGGCGTTTTATTTTGTTCTAAACCTTTTACAATAAAAATAAAATCAAAACAAATATATTCAGTATTTTTCCTGTTATGTTTCGTAGTTCGTACGTACCACTTTAATTGTTTTTTTCCAATTTCGGCCCAAATAACTTCTTGTCTGTTTTGATTACTATAGTTTTTGTTTTTATGTTATACAGTTCATTACGTTTACTTACAAGAAATAATTGTTCTTTTCCCATCCATTTCATGTAACAGTTCATCACGTTTACTTACAAGTAAAATTAATTGTTCTACTTTTTCCCCATCCATTCCTATTCCGCATTCTTTCTTCCATAAACAAATAAGCAAGAAATGGCATAAATACAATATTCAAGTCGCTGCTTGCTCCGTACGCTGTGATTGCCTTGTGATTTCCACTTTCCGTCAACAAGCAACGCAGCACGTTCATAAGCAGCAATGACGCGTGGCAACGCTCATAGACGAATTAAAATTTTGCTCAGTTCCTGTTTGACCTCCGATCAGTGAAGTGCTTGCGATAAAAAAAACTACATAGTTTTTTCCGGGAAGGCGGCTGAAGGTGCTGTATCAACAGCTTTTGCCATCGGGGATCAAGGAGAAACTCAAGCCAAACGATGGAGTCCTTCTTCTGGGGCTAAGCGCTGTGAACGAAGATTCCTATACCTGTTCCTTTCTGAGGGCCCCACGCACGTGGTATTTTCCTAATGGCGGAAGATGGTTGCGCGCTCAGCAGGGAGGGGCAGTACTGACAGAAAACGGTTATGCGTGATACCAGAAGCAGTCCTTGGTCAGACGGTCATTGTTTGTGCCCTGCATCGATAATTTTTTTTTGCCAAGAATTCAAGTTTTGGAAAAGTTCGGAATTTCTGGGGGTTACAGAGCTCGACGATCTAGAAGTTCCACCCACAAAGCTCGGGAAGGCTCACGTTGACAACAACGTGTGTCTGGAACGGGGAGAGCTGTCAAATTGCCTTGCAGCAGTGCCATGAACAGAGCAGTATCCAGTAGAATTTTGCTGCGCTGCACCGCGCTGTAAGGTGCTCTTCATGCTGCTTAGGTGGGAATCAGCCTTAAAAACTAAAGAAGATTCGAATTTTTGATCCGATTCTTTTTTTCCGTAAAATATAAATTGTGATTTTTATTGATGATTCGATTCCTTTACTAGGATCTGGATCCGTATATCGATTCCTTTTTTGAAGGATCCATCCCAGCTCTGGTTTTGACAGTGTTTTATCCTGGAATAAAACATTGTCAAAACGAAGAAGTTTACGTAGGGTCTTATTTTTAACAGTGGTGTAATTTACAAAAAAATTGGCAAAAAATCTAAAGTATCTTATACATCTTTGGATATAAGCTAAAGATTTGTATTTCGAAAATCTTATATCTATAACTATATCTATATATATCTATCTATCTATCTATATCTATACTATATCTTATAACTTTTTTAGATATTTTTAGAAACAACCCTACTTTTGGAATTTTTTGAAAAAAAAAACATTTGTTAATGTAAATCACGTGACCACTAATTTTTTATTAATTTTATCTCAAACGAAGCAGAAATTGATGCTAAAGTCAAATTTCCCATATGATAATAATACAACTGAGATAAATAATATTTTAAAGTAAATGTGATTTAGCTAGATAACGATGCTATTGCCTTAGATGCAAAATTAGCTCTCAGATCTTAGTTATTATTTACGAGCATACCCTTCTGTTTTTTAGAGGCTGAACAAGCAACAGATTTTCTCTTGAAAGCGGGCCTACCGAACCTTAATCAGCTATATCAGCAAGGAAAAGAAATTCCAGAAAATGTTGTGATAGACTCAGTAAGGCAGAATCATTTGACTGAAAAACAAGCACAAACTGTAAGATCCAGAGTTGCCACACTTAACAAGACCTTGCGCAGTCGGCAACCGCGCAGAAAACATCGACAAGATGTTAGGGATGTTGCCTGGAATATTGAAGTAAGATCGATCAAAAAAGACGTTTATAATCTACCACATACTGCGATTGTGTTTTTGTCCTGCCCATGGTATGTGTGTTAATTGTGAGAACATGTTGCTAGATGTTAACGAGCACAGCTTGTGGACGACAAGAACACAATTCTTACTTATCATGGATTCCGTTTTATTGCACCAATGTCACGTGATACGTAGAAAGGGTTGTATGCGTCAAACGGAATCTGGAGTTACAGTACCACTAGAAACCTAACATTTATTTCTTTTTGTAGACATCAAGTACTGGAACAAGATCTAGAAGTGCCACCCCAGATTCATTAGATTCTGGTGATAACCCAAATTCTCACAACGACGATCTCACTTCTGACGAAGATCAGCAACTCTCCTCACTTCCCCCATTGTAAGTATTATTTTTACCAACAAAAAATGTGAATTTTTATTTATTGTATCTTCAGTTACCTCGAATAGGTAATGTTGAAAACATTATCTACATTTTTTACTTTTTAACATCTTTTTATATTTATATGCTTTACTGGTTGCATTGGAATTATTCTGTTAGATGGCGCCAGAGTCATTTAAATATCTCCTTACTTTTGGATTGGAAGGATTGTTTTAGAGACTTGGCGAGCCTTCATCACTCGAGACTTGGCTTACAGCGGATGTGACTATCCCCAACAAGGGTGAAACATGTAGCCGTCTTAGCCACACCCGAGGTGTTTCGAAAAAACGTCATTTAACATTGTTAGTCCCCTAAATTCTGTCGGATTGAACATGAAAAGGAGGGATTTACTCCTGTCACAAACCTAATACTTTCAACAAAAAGTTAAACTTTTAGTTAAAAACATCGTAAGAGGGTTTACAATGAGCTTCATGAAGTCTGATACAATCTGGTTGAGCAAAAAGAGATAAAGTTTGCTTCTTTGGGGTGGGTTAGTGCTTCCCAATAAACAAATCTTGATAGAATATTTCTTCAAAGTGGTCGTAAAGACCCATATTTCACCTCTCCAAAATTTATATGGGATCTGTTATGCCTTGTAAGACAATTCATCACTCAGTATTTAATCAACAAAATATTAGTCTTTGACGGATAATACGCCTTAACCAGGTTAGAATTGATCATTTCAGCATTGCGTTTGTTTTGATCAATAGTTATTAAGGGCTTATACCTAGTTGGGAAGTCGAAAAACGTGTTTTTAAAAAAAAAATATGAAGAGGCATTGTATTTAACAAATTTGAAAAATACATGTACATGTAGCAAATGTCTTAAACTTTAAAACCCCATTGTTTCGTTTTGAAGAATACCCAGTTGTATTGCCTCTATAGACGATCTCCCGGAGGTCCTCTAAAAAAAGGTGTCCGGCGGTGAGCAAGATATCTGTGGTTTGGGTTATTTAAAATATAAAATTAAAAAAAAATATTGAGTGGATAGATGGATGCACGTATTAATCAAAGAAATAGTCAAAATTTTGATGTTTGACAAAATGACGGCTTCTCAAAAAAAATTGCAATTTTCGAAGAAATTTTCATCCTCAATTGGTTTATAAAAATCAAAATAATTTTCAGAAATCTTATTTTGATTAATATTTATGGAATATATCTAAAAAGATTGTGTAAAATTTTGAGCTCGATTATATAAATATTTATATATATATATATATATATATATATATATATATATATATATATATATATATATATATATATATATATATATATATATATATATATATATATATATATATATATATATATATATATATATATATAAAAGATATATATATATATATATATATATATATATATATATATATATATATATATATATATATATATATATATATATATTTTCAATTTTCTTAAACCATTTGTTTATAATAAGTTTCTTGTTTCTGGTATGGTTTTTGTTATTTATTTGGAAACACATTACTTGACGTTTCGCCCATTATATTGGGCTTTTCAAAACATTTATTTTTGTTATCAACCTAAAAAAAAAAACAAAGTTAACCATAGATTTTACATATACATAAAGAAAAACAAACAACAAAAACATCAGACTTTGGCACTACGATGATTTAATAACATTTAAAAATTAAAAATTATTAAAAAAAATGTTTTTAAATGTATATTAAATATCGTATTTTAAAGTCGTGTATTTTTTTGTTTTTTTTTCTTTTTGTAACTAACATGGTTCTTTCTGTTTTAGGTTGAAAAAAATAAAAAATATAATGGCCAAAACCTAACAAAATTTAAACAAATTATTATATATATATATATATATATATATATATATATATATAAATATATATATATATATACAGGGTGATTACGTTGAGTGTCCTATTAAAAGTTCTGGGGAACAAAAAAGAACTTTTGAAATTTGACAAGCCATAATAGGTAAATAAGCTACATTTAAAAATATTTTGGCAAGTTCAGCGTTGCCATATCTAACCGAAACCAACGGCAACATTGTAATTTTAAATGAAACACCCTATTTTTTATTGCATATTCCGATTCTACACAAAATTCTAAGTAAGTTTTATTAACATCTTCCTATACCTATATATTACCGTTTTTAAGAGAATAATTAATCACTATTTTTTTAAAGAAAAATCACCATGTTAAAAAGGTTTAATATTTACGTGCCTAACCGAGCTGGATACTAGAAATTTTTTTTGGGGTTAGACAATGCCAAAGATAATACTACTACGAATAGATGGTTCATTTAAATGGGCGACAGTGCTTCGAACTGTGGACAAAAAAAAAACCTGCTTTTTCGAATTTAGAATGTTTTTATGTTTTTTGTTGGGAATCGTCAAAATATTCCTAAAATGGGCATATTTTCTTTTTTACCTAGTTCTCTAGGTATAAAAAATAGTTACAGTCAGAATAAAAATAGAATTTAAATATTTGTAGTTTTTGCAAGATAAAACCAACTATCCTTAGGTTCATTAGTTCCGTTATTATTAATATCAAAGTTTTGTGATATGGAACAAAGGGGCAGGTATGTAGTTTAAGTTGTATTTTTGCCTTGGCTATTTTTTTTATAAACACGACTTTTTTAGTTGGTTATTGGACGTGTATTAGAGAAATAATTTAAACAAATAAATAAAATATGGCTAAGGTTTTATAAAATACACCCAAACACCCCTCCCAAATTTTTTGTCATTTTACTTTCTTGACATTGAGCATTTTAATTCAATATAGGTTTGCTGCTACTGCTTGGACTTATTAAAACTAAATTTGTTTTTAGCTCAGCATGTTTCTATTAAACATGCCGATATTTTAAGAAGTGGCTTACTCTGGAGAAGACACAAAGGTGGGAGTCAAATCACCTAGTGGACTTACTACATTTACATGACCTTGAGAGTCTCTTTTCCAAACCTTATTTAAGAGCTGTGAACTTGTTTCTTTAAAAATCAAAACAAAATGGGACACGTGTGCAGAAACAAAAAAACTATTTGAAAAGGCATGTTTGGTTGAACACTGAGTTTCAGTTTCCTGAAAGCATAAAATAATTGTTTTTATGATGACTTAAATCAACCTGGTCCTAGCCGTGGGCGTAAAAGGGCCCCAAAAGGGGTTTTTCAGAAGCAACTCTTAAAACAAAACGGCGTAGAGTAAAGACCTTGTTAATTTAAGACCAAACCCCAAAAAACTTCGTTTCGCTGCCATTGCCGAGTCCTTAAAATCATAAGCAGCGAGACAAAAGTAACTCGAACCCAAAGGCCTTAATATCCACCAAGCTATTGCATTATTCCCAGGCTTAAACCTTTCTGAACGAAAATCCAAATTCTCCGGTCAGTTGTTAATACTATTCATGTAGATTGTTTTCCCCGCCTATACGCAATAGAAATGCCAAAAGTACCTTCCAGCTGCTATGGCGTCACTGAACAAACAGCCAGTAGAACTGCAAGAACTGTTAAATAAAACCACCGACAGCATTTTTTAAAGGGCAATTCTTTTAGAAAAAGTTGCACTTTAAATTTAACGTGTAAAATGGGGCTTTGACGGGAGTTCAGGCCATAGTATCATAGTTTTAATAGCCTTCTTCCTCTGACTAAAAAAATACCGCCAATGGAAACAAATTATGGGTGAACCCCCGTCCCTCTAACTTTGTTTTGCAAGCCCATAAAATTTAGTTTTATAAAGAAAACAAAGAAGTAATTAACAGAAAAATTCAAAATGAACAAAAAATTAATTAGTTAAATAAATTTACGGTGTCACTAGAACAAATAACTTTCAAGTTCAATGTTATTTACTAAGGTAGATGGAAGTGTTTTAACATTTTTTCTGACACAAATGCGACTAAAATCTACATTTGTCAAACAACTCCATACAAATGAATTTAAAAATATATCTAAAAATCCTCCTATCCAAGATAACTATCGTTTCGGTTTATCCACGTTACATTCTTGAATCAGGTGTTTCGAGTGCTTTTCCCTATATAGGCTACCCTTTAATACTTGGCAAGTTCGAAGGGAAGAACATAAAGCAATTTTGAAAATACAAAGAAACAGATAATTAAATTTAAACAAAACGGTCTTATCGTGGATAAACCAAAACCCCGGCTACGGAACAAGTATTCCATTTCAGCTAGGAGGTTTTAGAAATCCTACTAGTTCTCAAATTACTGGAATAGGTAAAAAATTAATTAGAAATTTTTCTTTAATTCTGAGGATAATATCTAGTGGCTGCAAAATAAAGCTGGATGAATTTTGCGTCTTTTAAATGGGAAAAAGATATATTTACCTAAATTTGCACCTTTTGGGATATAGCCAGTAGTGTACATAAACTCCTAATCATGGTTTTGAATCAGTTCGGAGATATCAATGCTTCCGTAAATGCGAATAAAATTAAGTCGGTAACCTCTGCCCCAGCGAAACAAACCGTCCGACATTGCCAATGTCTGTCGCTTGCACCTTATTCGGAACACGAAGTAGCGAAAGCGGGCGGCTAAACGGTATGTGTATTTTCTAGTCGCGTTTCATCCGCCAATAGTAAAGGGGCCTGCCGGCAACACTGTTTAACTTTCGTTCAAGGATAGCGCGAAAATCTCTCGATGGACATCGGCTCGCGTTAGCCAAAGTCCATTAGGGGTATCAAAAATATAGCATTGAATGGTTCATCTTATCCGTAGTAGTATTATCTTTGACAATGCATGTATCTAAAAGATCTACATGCTATTATAGCAATATATTCTACAGGGTGTCCCAAAAAAATTTGCATTTCTACCGATATTAAATAATGATTAAAACTCTTTTTTTTTACAACATACTGTATTTTATCCTATTTTTAAATAGACCAATAATTTACCTACAAAATTTCCATACAAACGAATTTTTTTTCTTGTTTTTAAATACTATCTACAGTAAACCACCAGCTTAATTTACAATTTACCTAGGTAGGCCATGGAAGTTTGTATTTTAAATTGCTCTGACAACTATTTGACATATAAGGTAAAAATTATTTATTCTGTTTGATTAATAAGGAATAAATGCTTAAAAAAATAAATTTTGCTTTTATTTAAAAAACGGTGGCAGATGGGTATAGAAAGATGTATAGACATTTTGTAGGTAATTTATTGGTCTATTTAAAAATAGGATAAAATACAGTATGTTGTATTTAAAAAAAAATGAGTTTTAATCATTATTTATTATCGGTAAAAATGCAAATTTTTTTGGACACCCTGTAGGATATATTGCTATAATAGCATGTAGATCTTTTAAATACATGCATTGTCTAACCCCAAAAAAAAATTAAGTGTCCAGCTCGGTTAGGCACGTAAATATTAAACCTTTTTAACATGGTCATTTTCCTTAAAAAAATTGTTATTAACTATTTTCCTAAAAACGGTAAGATATAGGTATAGGAAGATGTTAGTAAAACTTACTTAGAATTTTTCGTAGAATCCGAATATGCAATAAAAAACAGGGTGTTCCGAGGGGTGTTCCATTTAAAATTACAATGTTGCCGTTGGTTTCGGTTAGATCTGGTCACGCGCACTTGCCAAAATATTTTTAAAATGTAGCTTATTACCTGTTATGGCCGTGAGCCAAATTTCAAAAAGTTCTTTTTTTTGGTTTACCAGAACTTTTAATAGGACACTCAACGTGAATCACCCTGTATATATATTTTATATATATATATATATATATATATATATATATATATATATATATATATATATATATATATATATATATATATATATATATATATATATATATATATATATATATATATATATATATATTATATATATATGTATATATTTGAAAATCACAGCTAGGTATAACGCCTCAAGCTAAAACATTTTTTGTTAAAAAAATATATACAAAAAAAATAGTAGGGCATAGGTTTACTGTATACTATAAAAAAATATATTTTTCTGTAACGTACATCAATTTTTTTAAATACTGTTCTTTTACATATCAAAAGAAAATAAATAAAACGCAGTGTTTTGTGATTTTTAATTTAACCGACTGGTTTTAAAATAACCAATACTTTTTGGTTTTTGATCCCTGTGGTGCCCCAAAAAGTGGGGCTGTTGCAGACATCTAAGGAAAATTATGGCTCCCCATTATAGAAGACCTAATTTCGTAAGAAAATGGTATGTTTGTATTTGGTGTTAGAAAGAGTGTTCCAAGTAATAACGTAAAAGATTTTAAAATTTAGATTTTTTTATCGCTTTGGCTCATATCTTTACCTACGCTCCTGCTTAATATACTCGGTGACAAAGACAGTAAAAATTAAATAAATTTAGTAATATTTCGTATGCAACAAACCTACGAAACAAAAAATTATTACATTTATTTAATTTATACTGGGTGTTATCTTTGCTTTGTCACCGAGAATATTTTTAGGTTTACGATTTCTATTGTGTTGTTATAAATAATTCGTGTGGAATGACTTTTTACTAACAATAAATAATAAATGTGATTTAATGGGTACTAAAAAAGTCGCCTCAGAAACGAATCACATTCTGTATTGCATTGTTTAAATAATGATAAAATTTGTTCCAGTTTATTTATAGTGGAATTTGTAGAAAGGCTTCTAAAGTTTTCATTATTAGTTAGTTCTGGTTAATTCCGTTTTCCAATATAATGTTCAGTATATCGAAGAAATACTGTAATAATGTTTTTTTTAACTAATTTTTTTTCTTGAAAAGGAATCATTTGTACAAAAATGTTATTTGATATTATCCTTTCGACTTCAAACTTTACGGCATATAATATATCAGGGTGTCCTGAAATAAGCGCACAATGTTTCTAGCATATAGTCTGATCTGAATGTTCAGAGGGTGGTAATATACCACTGCACCTAGACCTCAGTAAGTTCTTTGTGCTTCCTCTTGGCGGGAGATTCACTGCATCGTCCAACCTATTGATTTAAAATAGTTGACTACGTCTTTATGTGAATCTCCCTAATTTCAGCCAGTAATGGCCAGTTCGTACCAGCATGAGGTTCCGTTCGAATGTGAGGGCGGGACAATCGCAAGAATGTGTTCCGCGGTCTCATCTTCTTGTTTACAGCCTCTACATAATCCTTTGTTCGTTAGACCCATTTTAAATATGTGTCCTCGTAGCCCAGTGGCCAGTTAGAACGCCCGTTAGTGTTCGGAGGTTCCTTCTGGACATCAAAAAGGTTACTATACAAGCTAGTCTACGACTAGCACACTACGACTAGCGACTACGACTAGTACACTATACAAGCTAGTCTACGACTAGCTTGTATAGTGTACCGGGTGTCCAAATAAGAAAGGACGCCGGCTGTATCTCAGATAATGTTAATCGCACAGCGTTGGGAAAATATTTTTAGTAAATGTGGTCAAGAGAAATAGCTGGAAATTAATTTCAAGTTTCTGAAATGGTCGCTAGGGGGCGTAACTGCAATCTTGAATCTTAAAAAGTGATATTTCTATGAATTTTGCTACATTAACCTAAAAAAAACATGATCTTTAAAGTCGGGCATAATTTGAACCTTTTTTGTTTCGCGATTTTTCCTGTATTTTTCTATTTTTGAATTTAAAGTAACAGAATTTAAGTTAAAGATATAGGGACTTATGTAGATTTTAAAAATAGACATTTAAATTATAAAAGGCATATTAAAAAACCATAATATATTTTTAAAATTTGGTAAAATTTAAAATAGCTATAAAAACTGGAAGAAGATCCATATTATAGGACAGTTTATTATAACATATAAAAAATATACAGAGTGTTACCAGAAAAAGCTGTAAAAAATATAAAAATTGTATATACAATTTTAAATAGACGTTACTATTGCAATTGAAATACAAATATTAATGGGGTTAATGTATATTTATATTAAGTTATTTAAACGGATACGCTGACTATACAGGGCAAGTAAAAAATATTCATAATATAAAAACAAAGTGGTGGAGGGTATTTAAAGGTTTCTGTAAAAAACACTTTGTAGCTTCAGAACGGCTAGGCCGATTTTAACAAGCTTAGGCTAGTTGACTAGAGCTTTTCTTGGGCTACAAATGTTATATTTGAAGTTTTGTTAGTTTCACATGTCGCTAGAAGGCTTTTTTCGATATTTCGACAGAAGTGGTTAATTTTCTCAAAGAAATTAAATTCATTGGTATAATATTTTTTTAAAAAAAAGTAGATAAATGATGCTTAAACAAGTTCGCGAAAACCCTATCTCAATATCTTGTTCCTTACCTAAAATTTAGGCCAAAGAAAATTTTATACGTCAATATCTCAAAAACTATAAAAGCTACAAGAAATTTTATATGACATAATTAACATAACAAACATAAAAAACATTTCATTTTTTGAGAAAATTACCATTTCTGTCGGAATGTTGAAAAAAGCCCTCTAGCGGCGATATGTGAAACTAACAAAACTTCAAATATTCTAAAATTTATAGCCCAAGAATAGCTCTTTTCAACTATCCTAAGCTTGTTAAAATCGGCTTAGCCGTTTTAAGAATACAGAGTGTTTTTTACAAAAACCTTTAAATACGCTCCACCACTTTATTTTTAGAGATACAGCAAAAATTGTCAAACCAAAAAGGTTCAAATTATACTCGACTTTATAGATCAGGTATTTTTTTGTTAGGTTAATATAGCAAAATTTACAGAAACATCACTTTTTTAGATTCAAGATTGCAGTTACGCCCCCTAGCCACCATTTCAGAAACTTGAAAATAATTTTTTGCTATTACTCTTGACCACTTTTACTAAAAATATTGTTCCCCAACGCTGTGCGATAACCATTTTCTGAGATACAGCCGGCGTCCTTCCTTATTTGGACACCCGGTACATTAAATTAGAACAAAAAGTTTTTTATGTACTTACCCTAAAAATGCCTCTTAAGAGGGCCTTAACACCCTAAAAAGCAAATCCTGAAGATGGTTTTTGTCCAATATCTTTTAAACTCTTTTAGATAAATTCGCAGTGAGTGTCATGTCATAACATTACATTCTTTTTATTTAAAAATGGGGCCTAGGCAAATATTGTTCCAAATTTTTAGTTTGTAAATTTAATTCAGTTTATAGCAAGAAGTTTTATTTTTTTAAAATTTGTATTAAATTAAGGAATGTGTCCTGCTTAAAAAACGAATATAATATTTTTTTCTAATAATAAGCATTAAATAAAAATTAACCACTTTTAATTGAGAGTTTTTCTGGTTTTTTCAATTTTTTTTTGATTAACAATTAAATTTACCGTACTTTACGTGTGTGATTTTTAAAGTAGCACACATCTTTTTACCTTAATTGCTTGGAAGCGATAACCAATATCGACAAAAAGTATCTTTTTTGTGTAAAAAAAACTATTGAATTTTATTAAGTTTTAAAAATATCAAGCAAAAATTGTTTTTAGAATTCCCTTTTTAGGCGTTGCCCCCTTCTCTTTTCATATATAGGGCATTTTAAAAAACATGGGAGAAAAAACTTAATAGCTTGAACGCCCCCACTTTTTAGAAACCAGGTGTCTTAAAATTGGGGCTGTTTTGAAGCTGTGTTTATATAATATTTTTGTTTATTTTTGGCCAGATCCCCCATTAGGGAGGGGGGGGAAAATCAGAAACTTTTAATTTTTTTATTATATATATATATATATATATATATATATATATATATATATATATATATATATATATATATATATATATATATATATATATATATATATATATATATATATATATATATATATATATATATATATATATATATATATATATGTATATATATATATATATATATATATTTTTTTTTATATATATATATATATATATATATATATATATATATATATATATATATATATATATTTTTTTTTTTTATAAGGTTAATTTCTTGGACTGTGATTTAAAATATTTTTTCGGAGATTCTTTTTTGGGTTTTCATTTAAAATTAAAGGGAAAAAAAAAAAGTTTTTTTTCGAAAAATGTTTTTTTTTTAAAATTTTTTTTTTTACGGGGCCCCGGAAATTTTTTTTCAAATTTAAGAGAGTCTGCAACAATTTTTTTCATAATTACTCTTTAAGTTTACAAAATTTCACTCCCCTTTATAATTAACATTTACATACATCAATAAAAAACAATTTCATTTGAACACATACAAATAAACCAACGAAAACAGATACACGCAAAAAGCCGAGGAACACGTCACATTTTTAAAATTTGATTTTGTATACTGATCTTACTTAGATCAGTAATACAGATACAAGTAAGATCAGTATACAAAATCAAATTTTAAAAATGTGACGTGTTCCGTTGGACGGGTGTGTATTAAAAATGAAATTGTTTTTATTGATGTATGAAATGTTTAAAATTAGCATAGGGGGCAAAAGTAATTATGAAAAATTGTTGCGGGCTACTACTTCAACTTGAGGCTGAAATTTCCGGCCAAGGGCAATATAAAAAATCATTTTCTGGAACACTTTTCTTTTTTTCCATTGTAATTTGGAAAAGGTTTTTAAAAAGAAAGAATCTCCGAAAAAAAAATATATATATATATATATATATATATATATATATATATATATATATATATATATATATATATATATATATATATATATATATATATAATATTTTGAATGTATAACATCTGAAAATTTGTATTAAATTTTGAGTCAATCGGAGCAAAAATTTACGGATTTATGATAGTTTTAATGACCGTTGCTCAAAGTTAGTTTTCGTGAGCCGTACAAAATTTTAAATAGATTTTTAAACATGTAATTTTTAAAGTCGGTGACCACCATTCCGAAAAAACTGCTGAACCGATCGTTTTAAAAATTTTTACACATATTTTACATACAAATAACTATGAAGTGACGTCTTTTTTTATTTTTCCATTATCATCAATCTTACAATAACAAATAGGTCGATTTTATTGTCAAAAAATCGACATTTTGTGCAAAAAAATTAAAAATTTATAAAATTAAAAAAAAACTCGGCATCAATTGGGAGAGAAACTAATTAACTAACTAAAACAATTGGTTTTTTAATTTTAAATAATCCAGTGCTGAGGAATCGCGGTCACCGCAAAAAAATTTTCGATGCACCAGCAGCGGGGGGGCAATAAAATGTTATTTCTTTATATTCTAAAACTATTCCTCAAATGTTGTATTATAATATACTATTTTTTGAAATAAACCTATATTAACAATATGTTATAAAAAATTCTTTTAAATAGGCCTTTTTTGACCGAACAAACTTTATTCCCCCCCTTAAGCCTTGTCTCATATTTTTTGAGACACCCTGTATAAAATACATTCTGCAAATATTGTTCGCTAATAAGAGGACACCTTGTACTTAAGGTATTTATTCACTACAACATTTTTTTTTGAGTTAGCAATACCTGTATTGCTATAGGTCAATAAAATTATTTAAAATGTATTGCTGAACATCCTTATTCATGTCTTATGATTGTTCTTAATCATAAAAATGACTTACAGTGATTAATTTTTTATCTCTCATTTATCTCACGGATTAAATCATTCATTGTATCGTCATTCACGAAATGAGTCCGGCATTTTAAAAGGTAGAAGTCATTCAAAATAGAGCTCCACAAAAATGTAAATGTCACTATTATAAAATTAAATCAACATCTTTTTAATAAGTTAACGAGATGTGTTGTAAATTTACCACTTATGCAAAGCTTCTAAGGATTAACAAATTTGTTTGCAGTAAAATGTTTTATTAGCATAAGATTAGCATTAATTGCGAATAAAGAAATGTGTAGGCATACAGCTATTGTAATAAATGACAACACTTTATAAATGCTAGACATAACGGTATGATTGAAACCCAAGAAAGTTTAAAGGTGTATGGAAGCCCAATACTGTAGAACAAAATTGTCCAGGCGTGCAGGGCAGCGGGAATAGAGGGGTTGGCCCCGCGGAGTTTGCGCAATGAATAGTAGGTCAGAGCGGACTTCCATAATTCTTGTTTTCTATCTATAAAGTTGACATCATCAAATGTCAAATTCAAGCATTCACTGTTTTTTTTTATTTTTTGCACAAAATTGTTGGTTATTAAACGATACTACCATAGAATATTTAAAATTATTGTGTAATATTGGATTTTATATTATCTGATATAATATGGAAAGAAGCATTCTATTTAAATGGTCGATATTTTTGTGGGTTTTGTATTTTTACCAAAAATCTATTTAAATAAATAAAAACAAGTTTTTTTAAATAAATTTCAAACATTGTATGATAGTTTCATGTACTTATCACCAATTTTGTGATAGAAAAAGGGCAAGATAGTGTAAATGAGTTTAATCTAATCCTAAGATTCTGGTTGTACATTAAAAAGTAAAAATTTTTATAACTGCTTTTTAGGCATATACTTTTCACTAATAACAAACATTCATGAGACAGAATAACAGTGGTTAAATTTAATGTTAAATATTATGTGTCTACAGTATGTCGAGCTTAAACAGTTGATAAAGTAAGTTTAAGAAACCACAAATCTAATTTCTTTTTAAACAAATACAGAAAAAGCAAAAAGGAACTTTAGCATAAAATTGTACTTTCTTTCATTCAATTAGAGGGACCTGTATATATTAAAATTTGCCTGGTCCGCCCAGTAATTAATAATTTTGATCCTTTTAAAGAATGTACTAAATTATTAAATAAAATAAAAATACCTAAATGTAAACCTTATTTCTTTTTAATAATCCACAGAAATACACAAACATTGTGGAAATCATCTAAAAGATAGTTAAGATCGCCTTACTTTTCTCACTGCTATTTCCTATGAAATTTTCATTATTTTATTATTCATAATTGATATATTATTATTTTTTCGGTTACCTAACGTTACGTCTCATAAGAAGCACCTAATTTAAATATAAGAAATACTTACCTAAAGTAAAAAATGCCGGGTATGTTACCCTTGGATTTGCAAGACAAAACCATACAACCTCTAATC
Organism: Listronotus oregonensis; assembly: GCA_019359885.1. Taxonomy (NCBI): domain Eukaryota; kingdom Metazoa; phylum Arthropoda; class Insecta; order Coleoptera; family Curculionidae; genus Listronotus; species Listronotus oregonensis. Next base: position 62,860 of record JAHBCN010000054.1, read on the forward strand.
ATTTTGTTACGATATTATAAGTAACAAACAATAAACACAAATTATAGTCACAATTTAATAAACACTAATCACTAAAATAAGGTTTTATCAATCCAAAAAACTTCTGCAACCACAAAATATAGGTACTCACACAAAGCAAAACAATCGGTGCAAAGGGCACAAACCACAACGAAAATGACGAATGATGAGACGACGACGGTTGACGATACAGCGCGGATATAGTTTCATATGCGCCGCGCGCGCCCTTGCACCACAAACGTTAGACAACCTAAGACCATTACGGCTCTCATAGAAGTATAATGTGTTGCCTAACTATACACTGATTTATCGGTGTGTAAGTAGGGAACACATTAAATTATTTCGTGGAATTTTGTTATTGCGTTTATTTTCATACTGGGCTGGACATTTTTTGATCGAATGGGCCATAGCATTAGACTTCCATACACCTTTAAACTTCCTTGTTAAAACCTAAAAACATTATGGTTCGAAAAAAAGCAAAATATAGCTTCGGGGTGTTTTTTATAATTCGTATTTTAGCGGATTGATCTAAAAACTGTTTACATATATTTAGTTCAGAATTCTTTACATAGAAATCAGTTCTAGTTCTGGTGACAGTTATAGTTAAAGGGTGGTGTAACATTAAGTTGTCAACCCATTGATACCAGTTAAAATAATGGTCAGTGGTGTAAAATCGTCTATTGTGATTGGTTAACGCGGCAACTTAACATATTTTAAAAACTGGTTGCTCTGCAACTTTAAAAGTACAATAATAAATCTTGTGGCCCTTGGCAGCTTTGAGAATTAGTCCAAGCATTATAGATTTTTTTTTGTAATTAATGTTAACAGATATCTGACTGCGCCATGACTTTCAATAACCTGTTGATTACTAAAATCAAAAATCCAACCGATTTTTTTTCAGGTAATTTTTTAAACAATAATTATTAAAAAAGTGCCTTTTTTCCTTTTTTTTAATTTAACAAAAAGTACTGGCTATATCACTTTACTCATAAAACACCGTTTGTAGAGAATTTAAAAACCTACAAAATGGTTTTTGAAAAATTCCGATTTCACCAAGAAAAGCCAGAAAAACGCTTAAAACAGACTTTTTTTTTCAAAAATTCGTATCTCCGTTAATTTTCAATATTAGGAGCTAATTTTTGAGGAAATAATAGCCAATAACATATACAAGCTGCCAGAAGATAAAAATTGTCGCAATGATAGTTTTTATTCAATCACACTATAAACAAATTAGGCCCTTATCTTGCAAGTGTCGTGAATATTAGGCAAATGGTCCGATTTGAATTTTTAAACCGGCTTTTTAAAGTTGAGATTAAAAGCTACAAATTGTATATCTCACGTTTTCATATAAGTTTGGAGAAAATTGTTAAACATGCTTGTGAACCTAGTTACTGATATAGCCATTGAAATGGACGAACAACTTTCTTAAATGCATCAATTACTCTATCTTCACTGCCTATAAAAAAACCTGGTTGTTTTCAACATGAAGGCGGGAATAAACACCCAAACACGAGCATGCAAGAGCCCCAAAGAAAGCAGCGGTGTCGTCGTGTTGTCAGGGCAACCGCGACGTATTTTGCAGATTTCAGACTTTACCGTAAACGAGGGGGTTATCGAGAGCCTAGCCACAGTTCAGATCTGGATGCGCTCGCAATCGCGAAGTGAAATGATACAACGATCTAGTACGAGGACTACATGATAAGAACGTAGAGATTTCGAGCAGTATAATTTGTTTGTAATGTTTGACTTAACACTTACGTTTTTTTAATAAATACAGAGTGTTGGAAGTATGATGGTCACTATTTTAATGGGACAAAAGTTAATTGTTTTGAAATATGCCTTTTCAAAGTTTCAAAAAATTGGCAACAGAACGCCTGTTTTGCCACATGGAGCTAAACGTCGAACGTTTTTTGCTAGGCTTTACAATTTACACTTTTTTTAAAGAGATGTTTAATTACATTTTATTTGTAATTAAAAAATAATTGTACTTACTTATTAAGCTGAATATCCATTTTAAGAACACAAATTATTATGTTTTAAAACAGCACAATTCAGCACCACTAAAAACTGCATTTCAAATAATAGAAAACAGACAAAAATATAGTATTTTTCAAGATATAAGAAAATGACTAAAAGTTTCGACTGCTTCTGAGTGCAGTAAAAACCCCGCATTTTATGGTACTATTAGGGTAGGTTGACCTAATTATCGCACCCGACCGTACAGGGTCGTATTTCTACCTGACTGAAATAATATATAAGTATTCATGATGTCCTATTTGCCCCAGGTTATATCTAAACGTATAAAGTAAAGTGCGGACCTGAACTATTCTCACTCCTGTTGGCATGGCCATAAAGGATCACTTTCGAGGATTTTTATTGCAGTCGAAGATAATCGATATGTCTAGTAATTTTCTTATATCTTAAAAAATACTATACCGCGACCAATACACACAATAAAGCACGGCAATAAATGACTTACTTGACGGACTCCACGCTACGAAAAGCGCTGTTGCTAATTGTTTTTAAAATTTCCAATTGGGGGAAACATTATAATTTTTTTTGTAGACTGAAACATTTAAAACTTAGTTTTTTTATTAGCAAATGAATCTTCCTATGAGCGATTTAGACGAAAGTTGCCAATTGTTATGCTTTTTAGAAATAATTGCTACCAAAGTTTGTAACTTTAATATCGTTTAGACAAAAATCTGTCAAGTTTTGACACATATGTCATATGAACTTATGGACTTGTTTTGAGCTCTACAATCGCCCATTAAAATCGTAAGCATCATACTTTTTACACCCTGTATAATAAATATATGTATGATTATACAGGGTGTAAAAAGTATGATGCTCATAATTTTAATGGGCGATAGTTGAGCTTAAAACAAGTCGAAAAGCTCATATGACATATGTGTCAAAACTTGACAGATTTTTGTCTAAACGATGTCAAAGTATGAACTTTGAAAGCAATTATTTCTGAAAACCTGAAACTTTTGTCTTAATCGCTTATCAGTAGATTCATTTGCTAATAAAATAAACTAAGTTTCAAATGTTTTAATTTGCAAATTAAAAAAATAATAATATTAATAAGAATTTTTCCCCCAATTAAAAATGTAAAAAACAATTGGCAACAGAGCTACCTAGGTAGAAGCCTTGTGTAGTGAGTTGTAAATACTTGTTCAACGGCCGCGACATTTTTGGTTGTTTTTAAATCGGGAAAAATGCGGATATGTTATAAACAGTGGTGTCCAAAAATTTTGAAAACGAGATGTGTGCAACCGAGAAATCTTGTTCTTCGAGCTATATAAAAAAGTGCTGTTTTAAAACATAATAATTTGTGCTTTAAAAATGAATATTTAGCCTATTCGTGGTGAGTACAATTATTTTTTAATTACAAATATTAAACAAACAATATGTATTGTTTTTACCTAAATTTAATTTCAAATTAAATATCAAAATAATTTGCAAGAAGTTGTTTTTTATAATAGGCCTTTTCATCACAATTTTTTTTGTGCGCATGCGTCAGTATCAGCCATTTTTTTCGTACTGTTTTTTGTAAACAAGCATGTTAAAGGGCCTGTAAACACATAATTAAAATAAAAAAATACCAAAGAAAGTATAGTTATTGAAGAAAAGAAATACGAAAATAAAGAAAAAAGTGCCTTTATTAGCAAATAGGTTTTTTAATCGATTATTATAATGATATCAGTACGAAAAGGAACGAAGAAGTGGTGTTGTTATGGAGTATGTAAGAGTGATACACGCTATAAATCATTTAAATACAATACAATTTAATCAGTATAACAATTGTATATATGTGGTAGGCCTAATTAGAATAAAATTTTAGATACTTTTGTATAGTAAAAAGTAATGATGCCTAACCTCTAATCAGCTCACTTCTTTTCCTTTTAAAGACGTCCATGACATTTAAGCTACCTTTTTAATTGCGTACAATTATTGGCTTTAACTGAATTATAAATCAGTGAAGCACTATCAACGATTTTTTCCAGTAAATGATTTAATTGGGAAGATAATACTGCATTCCCAGCCATTCTCGATCAAAACAGTACGAAACTTTTGAATTGCCGCTATTTCAACATGGCGACTGCGCTTGCGCTTTTCACATGATGAAAAGGCCTATTTGTATGTAAATGAACATCTCCTTAAAAAAAGTGTAAATATGCAAAACTCGCAAAAAACGTTCGAATGAAACGGGCGCGGTGTTGCCAATTTTTTTAAACTTTGTAAGGCCATATTTCGAAAACAGTGAACTTTTGACCCATATGTTTTTGACTTTTTCGACTTGTTTTGAGCTTCACTTTCGCCCACTAAAATCGTGAGCATCATACATTTACACCCTTCCTCACGAGCCGTCACTGGAGTATCTCATAATACCTGCACCTAATATTTACAAAAAAATCTTTTTCGAATTTTCGTGTGCATCATTTTGTTAAGCATTGTATTAATATCATTTACTATAAATTTCTTGTTGCTAATAAAATTGTTATGAATTAAAAAACGAAATCGTTAAGAAATCTGTAGCAAAATATTTGTCTTGGGTATGATTACTATAATAAAATTTAAATAATTTACCTTCGCTACTAGGTAACTTAAATTTATTGTCAACTATTATCTTAGAGAAGCTATGCATATTTCATTAGTCATTTACATTATCTTTTGCGATGTTTACGTGTTTATTTTTTATTATTGATCGTACGAACTGGACCATTTTCCAATTATTTTTCTAATGGTCAACAAGTCTTGTGGCTAAATGCTCTTGTTTTCATTTTTACGGTAAAATTTTTACACTTACGTTATTGTTGTTTAAGTTGTGTATAGATAAAAAACCAAATGCATTTCTTTTGTTGTGTTTGTGATAATTTTAAAGTTCGCTAGCAGTGTAAAATCAGTGAAAATTATGGTGGGTTCTACAGAAACGGGACAATTTTGAAAACCAGCCTTTTCATTAAAATAACTTTATAAAAAATTAATTTTTGGTAAAGGTTAAAAAGGTTTATAATATAATTTATTTTATTCTCTACATTAAACATATTTATATTTAAAAATTTTATTGATTAAATGCTATTTTTGTCAGTTTTCTTTTAAAAATATCAACTCCGAGGTTGCAACCAGGTATGTTTTTTCTTCAATAAATATATGTAAAACAGTGCAATTAAAATATAAATAAAAATTGCTCAGGAATTTTAACAAAATAATGGTTGTTAAACACATAGAAGTATACAGGGCTGCCTCAAAAATACAGAATATGTTTTTATAATGGGTTAAAATTTGCAACCGTACTTTTGAGTCAACACCGAAGTTCGGTAAATTCTCGAAAATTCTCGGCAAACAAAGCACCCCCCACTTTAAAGGTCCAGACCTAACGCAAGAACTTGTTGAGTTTCGTAGGAAGCATAGAAGAGTGAACACGTATTTTTTATTTATTTATCTTTTTGGCGGTATCGTATTGTTACAAAGGTAATATTATGTTTTTATACAATCAACACCGACTCTCAGGCCTTGATTTAATTTTTTGTTTTTTAGCAATATTAATTTTTTTATTGCATGCCTTTAACCTATAGGATGCATCAAATATTTTTAAAGTGTAAAGTTTTTAACATTTGCTATCGTTTTTTTCGGATTTTTACAATAATGTCAACTCCGAGGCAAACAACTCCGAAGCCTAAACGTGCCTCGGTGTTGATTGCTGGCGTCGGAGTTGATTCTTATATAATTTAGTCCTAACAGAATATTAATTATTTATTAGAAAAATGCCAAAACAAACTACAGAAGAAAAAAAGAGGAGTAGGAAAACAAAGGTACAGCGTTTAAGAAGATTAAAGGAAAGAAATAACCCAGAGGCATATGCACGTTCTAAAGAAAAGGAAAGGGAAAAATAGAAAAAACGTGTGGAACAGAAAAAAATAAAAAGAATTTCTGATTTATCAAGACGGGAGCAAAAAGCAAAAAGATCAATGTGGGTAACAAGCGCAAAAAGACATAGAGAAAAAGTTTTAAAAAATTAAAGAAGGTGAAATGCGCTTTTTAGAAGAAACAACACCTCCATCGTCCCCTATAATATTTTATGACCGGCCAAGTACTAGCAGGCAAGATTTGGGTAGAAGAAGAGTGAGACGAGATCGCGCAAAAGCATACAACACGATTTCATTACTTAAAGCTCAGTTAAGCTTAAGTAAAAGTAAACTCTTAAAATATAAGTAAAAATATTTTTGATTGAGAACAGCTTTAAAGAAGAAATCTAATACTCCCAACTCTAAAGTTCAAAACATGTTAGGTAAAATTACCGTTCCGAATGAAGTGAAAAAGAAGCTACTCTTTCATGAGGTACTTACAAGTGAAATATCAACGAACCTGAAAGGGATTACAAGACGAAACGAAAGAAAATCTGTTAGAAACATTTTAACAGGAAGCCTCAAAAAAAGTATAGACTACTTGGTAAAATGAATTTGTTAAGCTACAAAGAACAAAGGAAGATCAAAACAAAAACCGCAAATAAGAAAACTATTGAAATACATAGAAAGGTAAGAGAATTTTTTGAACGCGATGAAACAAGTAGAATGTGTCCTGGAAAAAAACGATACGATCACTAGACGGGGTATAGTAGATAGAATTTAATGAACATGTTTCTAGAGATAATGTTACATACTGGATATGGATACTTAATACAGAAATAATGGTAGTATCCGGAAAAGAAAAATAATCTGAAAAAGTTTTAAAAATGAAAATAAAATCAACCAATAAAGAAATGGTTGAAACATTTACATCTTCATTTGAAAGTTTTATGCAACACATATCTAACAGAAATCATCAATACCAAATTCTCGATGAAATGAAAAAGAACTTGACGGTAGGCGAAGTCGTATTACACATGGACTTTTCAAAAAATTGTGTTTGCAAATATGCCAGAGAAATACAGACAATGCATTTTGGAGGGTCCAAAAAACAAGCTGTGCTGCACACATCAGTAGCATATTACATTGCTCAAGGAAAAGTAACGCATCAATCTTTCTGTACGATATCCCTTAGCAATTGTTGCTCACCTCAAGCCAATTTTTAAAAAATTGGGTTCTCTTGTACCCAAAATGACAAAAATTAATTTTGTGAGTGACGGGCCATCGACACAGTACCGAAATTTTAAGATGTTTTATTTGTTCAGTGTCGAATGACCAAAAATGTTGCCAAAGACTGTTATAACTCTGACATGGAACTTTTCTGAAAAAGACCATGGAAAAGGAGCACCAAATGGCATTGGCGGGTGCCTAAAGCGTAGGGCTAATTCCTTGGTAGCTTTAGGAAATGATATTCCTAACGGTAAAACATTAATTGAGGTACTAAAAGGAACTATCAAAAAAAATAATTATTGCCCATGTACCTTCTGAAAATATTATTGACTTAAATGTAACTTTGCCAGAAAAAATTAATCGTTTTAAAGGAGCGCTACGGACTCATTAGATAACGCTAGCTAGAAGTAACCATGAAATGCATTTCAGAAGACTAAGTTGTAATATCTGTGAAGCAGATAGGTTGATTTGAGATAGTTACAGCGTTCTGACTGAAACGGAAAAAATATTTTTTTAGTTTCTATGTTATGTCAAATAGTATTATTAGGTTTATTAGAGGCTCGATTTTTTTACGAATAATGTTTTTTTACTTATTCTGGTAATAAAATAAATGAAAATGTTCATAAATGATGTTTTTGTTTCTCTTGAATTGTCAACTACAAGTTTTTTTTTAAATACAATATTTTTAATTATTTAAAAAATATACATGTACTTACATCACATGTAAAAACGAAGGATGGTTATTATTTAACAAAAATAAATTTCTGGATACATACTTGTTGCAATAATCGTCAACTCCATAGAAAGTCAACAACTCCGAGGCACGCTATTTTTTTAAACTTTGAAAATTTTGAAAATTATTGAGATATGATCTCTGCTGCCTATATGGTCACGTAAATAAGTTTAAATATAGTCATATAGAAAATTTTTAAGGTATTTTAAGACAAATTAAGAAAAAAAAACTACACATCCGAAATTGTCCCCTATTTAAGGAATGAGCCTATATATTATTGTTGGGTATTTTCACCTTTAAAATTTGCAGATGACAATTATAAAATAACAATAATAAAATAATAAAATACAAATTAGCTCAAAGAATTTCCGGCCAATATAAAAAGGTTGATTTACCTGAAATCGGTTATAAAAATTGAGATTTGTTTGGCCGTGGCTGTTTTATAAGGGTGTCCTTTTTCTAAGGGTATTTATATAGGGAATTTTCTATAAAGTAGATTTTTGTTAGCTTAAAAGTGTCTGTTAACACAAGTTTTACTGTACTTTATAATTTGATTGTCATGGTAACTTTTTTTTCAGGATTTATTTAGGGAACCCACTCCAAATTTTCATACTCAGCTAACTAGAAGTCAAAACAGTATTGTAACCACCAACAACAATTGTAGCACCGTTTATATTCATTGCGATGAACTAAATGATAATGAAAATAAAGCTCTTAGCTTTGAAGGACTGATTAGACAGAATGAAAATAATAAGATTGATTCAACGGTAATTTTTTTATTTACCCCTATTTTTTTATAAAAGCTAAATTAACATTAGGTTTTTAAACTGCCGTTCAACCACAAAAAATACCACAAGGACGTTGTAGGTGACAACATGAACTAAAATCAAAGTTTACAGAATTAACATATAAGTTGCGTCACTTGGGCGGTGCAATGTTTTGCCGCTGTCTCAGTGTTGGCAGTGTCCAGTGCATATCTGCAGTGAAGGCGATATGGTTGGCTCTTAAACGTATTTTAGGTTCAAACTGTCTTAAATTTATGTATAATAATATAGGTTTATTTGACTTTTTAAATTAAAATACACAAAAAACACAAGGAAAGCTATCAGATAATCAGATAAACATATTAAAGGAAAATGATGATTTAATTAATACCTTAAAGGTTAAAAACTATTATGGAAAGGCAAAGCAAAACCACGAAGTCACTTTTTGTTTGTAAATAACAATTAGGGCAATTTTCGATTTTGTTCCAAAAATGGCAAAAATTTAAGTGTGCATTAAGAATTTCTTTGGCCAAATACCTGACTTTCATGCAGTTTTGGACGTCAGGACGTTTAAAGATGTGTTTACGATTATATTTTAAATCTGTAAACTCTGCTAAAACGTCACTGCTGGCTATTTGTGCATTACAAAACCTAGAGCAGACTTTCTGAAAAAACTTATTGCCTTTTGGTAACCTGGAGAACAACACAACACTTATTTAAATGTCGGATGTTTAAAATATTCTTTCTCTTAGTTATTAGTGCCGATTTTTAGAATTGGGAGTTGGATGACGGAGTTTATGTAGAGGAACTTAGTGATAGCGAGTATCAGTATTTAAAACCACTATTATATGTGGAACTAGTTGCCATATTTGATCAGTATAAAATAAGTTATCATAAGAAAAAGGCCAGTAGCAAAAGTAAAGGTAGGTTCGCGTTAAAACTTTTGTTATTATCATTATAATTTAATTTCAAATGTTCAACAATTTTTTTAATGTAGCTTAAAGATGGAAGAATAAAAAGGTATAAGCATTGTTTTATGTATTG
>JAHBCN010000054.1:75000-336744 GCA_019359885.1 Listronotus oregonensis
TGCTTAGCCAATATGTGCTTATGTGTGAAACTGACTCTGGAAAATCAATTTATTTCTGCTGGCATATAGACAAATGTTTATTTTGTTTGGGCGGTATTTTTCGTTGTTTATGTTTGTGTTTTATGACAAATATAGGCTTAAGGGGGATGGCCATTGTCACGGCCATAAAAATTAGTGATTTTTAAGAATTTTTTAGACCCGGTAAATAAAGGAGTTTTTGGATCGTTTTTTTTAATGTTATTAAATACACATTTAATTATGTTTCCACAAATATTTATTAAAACTATTAAATAGTGTAAACGATATGAACGATGCAGTAGAGCCTAAAAAAAATTACCTCCATGGTCGCATCGATTTTTCAGAAGCTGGTAATCTGAAAAAATATATTATAATCTGTATAAATGTAGGTATCATTGTACGAAGCCGTTTTCTTTTTTATTTTGATTTGTCACACAATGACGACTGATTGAAAATATTTAATATATACATATAATATATTTGTCGAAAAAATGAAAATATTTTCAATCGGTCGTAATTTTGTAAAAATTCAAAATAAAAAAACGGCTACGTACAACGATAACTACATTCATAAAGATTATAATTTTTACCGGATTGCCGGCTCTTGAAAAAGCGATGCGACCATGGAGGGGGAATTTTTTTAGGCTCTACGGCATCTTTTATATCGTTTAAACCAGTCTTTCTCAAAGTGGGCGATAACGCCCCCTTGTGGGCGCTGGAGGCCTAGAGGGGGCGGTAAGGGGCCCAGAAAAAATTGGGGGCGCTGATGTAATTTAAGGGAGGGATGGGTGATTTGTAACTTCAGCTACTTTATATTTTAAAATTCACTGAAATTATCACTGATATTACACAACATCCATTTATTAGTTCATATATTAAAAGTAGTCGCAGGTGATGTCCCCACCTCCGAAGACACATATTAAAAATAGGTATATTTTTGCGGCCAAACAGAGCACTTGCCGAACGCGAGATTTTTTTATGTACCTAATCTGGTAAAAACAAAGAAATAATAAAATTGTACTTAGAAGGTTTAATTATAATTCACGTTTGGCGCGAACAAATATTGTACAATTTATTTGTGCAATCCTGTATTATAGTCTGTCAACGTTCGTGCTGTCCGTGTTTGCCCCCGCTACCCCGATACTCTTAATATTGTAAAGTTGTGTTATTATTGCTTTCTCTGGTAAGAAAAATCTCGTTTAGAATAATAGGTTTAATTAAAGTCCAGGCGAAACTATGGGGGTTAATGAGATTTTTAAGGTGAAAAATAACTGATTTTCAAAGTGGGCGTTAGACGAAATAACTTTGGGAACCTCTGGTTTAAACTATTTAATATTTTTTAATAAAAAATTGTGGAAACATTGTTGGATGTGTACCTAATAAAATAAATAAAACCCGATCCAAAAATTCCTTTATTTACCCAGTCAAAAATTATTGAAAATTAATAATTTTTTCGGTCGTCACAGTGGCTATCCCTCTTAAAAATAACTATACTATATGAAATAATACTGTAGTCTAAAAAGATTTAAAAGGTATTCTGTTGCACTGGTTCAAAATAGTTTGACTCAATGTGGCTTCAAAAAAATAATAATAATAATAAATAAATTATGACACCCTAATGTAATAGCAAGCTTTCTTAATAATAATAGTTAATACCTAGGCAGCTCCCCATACATTTGGTTGGTATTTATAAATAAAATCATTTTTATATTTTTCCACGCCCATCCCAGTGCAACCCCATCTCATAACTCAGAACTTTGCTGCCAACCCCAATTATTTCTAAAGAAAAACAATAAAAAAAGGACCCTCTAGTTTTTTTTAGAGAACTGTTTTTAACATCAACTGATTATAACCAGTATAATAACTATAAACTTGTTATTAGGTTTTTTAAATTTTGGTTTCATAATCTAATATCCTCATCAATAAAGATTTTCAGCTGAATTCCCGCTTAACTTTTTTAAAAACAGCGTCAAGATGTTGAGGATACGTTTTTACTGTCAGTACCGTTTGTGTAAGTTTATATTTGTTACTTGTTGGGGAGGTGCACTTAGTATATTTTCCGCACACTTATTTCTATGATTCTAATAAATTTGGTCACTTGGATTACTTGCTCCTTGCTATTTCTTCATATCTTTATTTTAGAAAATAAACCTTTCATGACTAATAATTTTTTTGATTGATGAGTATATCATCCGTTACTTATGAGCGGCCAAGTTCTGCAGAACAAAGAGTCGTTTGATCTTGTCGGCATTACTTTCGAGGATAACCTCGATTGGCCCAAACACATTACATCCATAGCCTCGGCAGCTTCAAGAAAGCTTGGATTCCTCTTTTGAGCCAGCAAGTATTTCTCTTCTTCCAATCTGTATATATGTAATATGTCTGGGGAATGGCGCCTCCTACAACACTTAGCATTCTGGACTCCATTCAAAAAGCCGTTGTCTTATTAATGATCCCACGCTTACAGTAAACCTTCCTCCTCTTGCCCACCGTCGAGCTGTAGGGGATCTGTCGCTCTTCTATAGGTATTTTCACGGCTTCTGCCCAGAGGAGTGGGCCAGTATAATTCCCTCTCTGGCAGCTCCCCAGAAGAGAGCAACACGTAGTGCAACTTTTATGCATCCTTTTACAGTTCAACTAGAGAGGCCCCGAACTTCCCGCTTTCTTCGTTCCTTCATCCCCAGAGTGACCAGACTTTGGAATTTGCTACCCGCAGAGGTTTTTTCTTCTCCCAGTTTTCAAATATTTAAGTCCCGTCTGAACAAACTTCCTCTCACCACTCTTAAGACACCCACGGTACGTTAGTACTTAGACATCAGCCTTCGTGGACTGTCCAAAGATAAAAAAATCATCTTATAAAGTATGTTACCTAAAAAAAGTGCTTCTTAAATAGCACCAATCCTAACTCGCATTTATCTATTTTTTAAGGGCGGTGTTTTTCTGAAAAGCAAAAAGGCTGTATGTGTGTAGCAGAAAGGATACAAAAATTTCTATTTTTATCCCGTCAGATCTTTGCAGGATTATTTTAAAAATTATTTATTCTAAGTGTTTAACTACGCGAAAAAATCTAAACTTATCCGTGATAGACAGTAAGGATTCCGTCAAAAAACACCAACAGCAGATCTTTAGTTCTTTACACGTAACTAATGGGACGAGTCCTTCGTGTTCCTCGGGAAATCTTCGATCGTTGCTTTTGACATATCTGTATTATTTAACTAGATCTAGCATTGCTGAATCCTCAACAAACATCTTACCTACTATTTTTTATCTCATTTTCTTGGCTTCCACATAATCAAAGCTGGGTTACTTTAAGGCTTAAAATTGGCACCAACTCCATTTATTTTCCACCTTAACTATCCTTTCTTTCCCTTAGTCAGTATAGTCTAGTCGAGAAGTGTGTTTCCTGCGACGCGGAATGCAAATCTGAGAAAGGCGTTTTGGGGATTTTTCCTGTCAATAAAAACTGCAATTTTTATTAAAAAAAAAAAACGAAAAAAAAAGCCACTCAAAAACCATAAGAGATAGCGGAAATTGCAAAAAAGATGCTTAAAGAGGAGGAAATTTTCGATAAAAAAGTCCCAACTCCCGGAGTTCCATCTCCATTATTTATAATTTTAATTTAACGATGAAAATGGGGCTCCGCCAGATATTTTTTGTTGCGCGCTCGGCGTCAAACCCGAGTACGTCACAATAAATAATTTTTTAGGGTATTAAATATTAATTAGAAAATTTTAAAAAATTATGGTGGATTCAGAACACTTCAAAGAATTTATTCCCGTTGAAAATTTAACTTAAAGTTAGTTTTTTAACAAGTTACAGAATTGTCAATTAACAAAATTGTTTTAAACTTCGTCCTCATTGTACATTAAAAAAAAATGCTTTAATAATTGTCGTATAAATTTTTCGCTTCGTGAAGCCCTTCTTTTATACATACCTAACAAGATAACGCCATAAAAGTTTTAAAAAATTTAATCCTTTGTTTATAATAATTTAATAACTTTGATAAAAAATGAAAATCAGAGTAATATTGTCAAAGTTATAAAATTATTATAAAAAAAGTATTAATTTTTTAAAATTTAATGACGTGATCTTGTTAGGTAGAGATCGAACGCTGTAAGAACAACACCGATACGTCACTTGTCCATATGGCAAACTGATATAAAACCGTGACGTATCTGTGTTGTTCATAACAACGTTCGACTCTATGTATACATTAAAAGGGCTTCACACAAAATATTTATACTACAATTATGTAAACATTATTTTTAATGTACAATGAAACCATAATTTTTAAACATTTTTCAGTTGATATTTAATACCCTTAAAAAATATATATAGTTTGACGTACTCGGTTTTGACGCCGAGCACGCAACCAAAAATGTCGCGGAGAGGCCCATTTTCAGCGTTAAATTAAAATTATAAATTATGAAGATAAAATTCCGGGAGTTGGGACTTTTTATCGGAAATTTCCTCCTCTTCAAGGATCTATTTTGCAATTTCCGCTATCTTTTATGTTTTTTGAGTAATCATCAAAAATCGACATGACTTTTTTTTCGTTTTTTGCAATTTTTATTGGCAGAAAAAATCCTCAAAACGCCTCTTTCAGATTTGCATTTCGCGTCGAGTGAGCTATCGCTCATATTTTTTAAAGCCTTTTAATAATTTTTCACACTTCTCGACTAGACTAGTACCTTTAATGTCTTTGCTAATATTAGTACCCATTGTCCATTTTTTTACGCAATGGCTTTTATTTAATATTAGACTTGAAGTATCAATAATCTTGTTTAACGCCTTTAAAATATCAATAAATGACTTTACGATTGTAAATGACAATTTTTTTCAGCGATCTGCTAAAACGAAGTTAGTGCGAAGTAGTACTCAGTATGAACCAGGTGCAATGAACTTACCAAGAATTAAAAAGGACTTTTTTGTTTAGTAGTTAGTATTAGTTAAGTTATTAACTCATTCCGTTAATGTATGTATATATACTTAAGTTTTAAATGCAATTAAGGTTTTTATTAGTTAGACTTGTTCTTTTTAGTAATGATTATTATAGATAGCTAGTATTTTTAAAGTCACCTAGACAACGTTACAAATCTGTAAGATCTGTTACAAGTCCATTGAAATAACATAAATTTATTATGATAATTTTTACAGTCTGATATTTCTATTTTTTTGAGAAGTGGCTGTCAAATTTTTTGTTTTTACCAAAATACCCACTAGTTTTTAAGTTTTAAGCAAAATTTTTAGTTAATTATATTTATCTCATAAAATATTAAAATTGTTGTTCATTTCGGCCCGTACCATTTTAGTTTCTGGCTAATATTATTAATAATGATCATAGTAAACAATCTTTCGTAGCAATTATTGCTCTTAGTATAGTTTTTTCTTACTTTAAAATAAAGGATATGTTTTTTTGGATACATCTTCGATGACTCGTAAAACTCTTTGGGGACATTCATTAATTACTTAGGGTCAGGGGGGTCAGGACAATCTTTACATGCCCTTATCCGGTGGCATGGGGGGAAACCCCATTCTTACGTAATATTTTACAAGTCGAAATTTATTATTAAAAATCTAGTTCTATTTCGGATGCTGAATGGTTTTCTTCATTCTATAATGTGCACTTCGATTTACATCTTATTTTACCAATTTTTATTGTTTGTTAAAATTTTAAAATCTTCAATGTGTTCATTTTCAATGATATAAATAATAATTATATTATGGTACATTTTTCCCGCGTATTTATTTGTCAGAAAGTGATAAAATATTAAAATTTATAATGTTATAAATACCAAATAACAATATTCCAGAATTAACTAAAGAAACTAAATCTATATTAAAAAATTAAAAACTTTATCAAGTCCTAGGTCTTCCTGGATTGTATCTAGTACCGATGCTGCATTACCCCGTTGCCCAACTAAACCAATTCTTTGGATAATGAAACTTCGAGATTTTTTGCATGGAATTTTTTTGCAAATTTTCATTTATAAAACCCTAAGCCTCATCACCCAAAGGGCCAAAAGTTTCAACAGCAAAGGGAATGAAGATACAGCGGACTTCAAGCTCTTTATATTTTAAATGTTTTTTATTCTCGGCAAGACGAGCATGTGTATGGATGCAAGTGGCGTCCCAAAGTAATTGTTTTTCATATTTCCAGGGAATTAAGGTCATTCCATTTACACGTTTTCCATCGCTTCTGCAAACTCCAAGAAGTTCTAACACAGAAGGATTTTCAGCTGACATCAGAGCTCTCTTGATAGTGTCATTTATTTGACTGTGTCAAGAACGCCCTGCGCTTTTTTTGCAGCTTAACCCATGTAGGCCATAAATATCAGCATTTTCGCCGCAAACGCAGGTGTGCTGTCCACACATAGGCAGACCAAGTCTAGAGCGATGGAAATATGAAATGTTTTGTAATCTAACAAATTTCACAAGGACGAAGATGAAAGTGCGTTAATTCAAGCATTACTTTCAGGGGCATGAAGAGCAAGTAGACGTGCCTTATCTTCACTTGTCTGACATATGTTTGTAATATATTTGTGACGACCTTGACAAATCAAAAAGTCAAAATCTTTCTGTTTTTTTGGTAATTCTTGTGGTTGATTTTAACATTTTGAAGATTGCAGACAGATAACCATCCTAAATAATTGCTGAAATCATTATCTACTGTCGCAAGAATATAGGAAGGTAAAATTTTGGAAAGTAAATCTGATATGTCATTGATTGAACCTAAAAGGCAGAAATAGACAAGGTGGATGTATCTCTTATTCCAAGACCTCCACATATTATCACAGTTTGTTATATCTTGAATCTAACTCAGTAATACATTGTCAAATTCACGAAGTTAATCTCGAGATTTCCAACAAGGTGAACAACTTTACAAATAAGACAGAGGTATAGCATTGTTTTAGCGTATTAATTTTATTTTAATCATTTGGAAAATAAAAAATGATTTTTTAATTTTCAAGCAACAATAGCGTTTAATGATTACAATTTTTTTTATTCAATAATAATTTCGGTCGCTTTAGCGTATTATTTTATTTAAACTTATATTATTTCTTAACTTTAAAAATCCCGCGTAGTTCCCATGTTAAAAAAATGGCCACTTCTTTTTCTAAAGAATAAAACTCTTTGATTTACCTTAAACTGTGAGTTTTAGAGTAACTGATCCTTTTCTAACAACGTTTTATAATTCAGAAAAACGAGAATGAATCTTACGTAAGAAGAGGGAAGAGAAGTTCGAGAAATCTTATGTACCCTTACATGGGGGTCAGGGGGTCAAAAATCGTTAAAATTATCCCTACGTAATTAATGAATGGCTCTTTTGCTTAAAATTGTTATGTGTTAACTTATTTTGTTATCAAGCATCACTGCCGAATTTCTGACTGTGCCGGTAAAAGCACAGAGCTAATGGTTCATACTCTGGTTGATTGGTTACCTGTTTTTTTTTTTTTTTTAATTTAATGTTTATTAGTGTAATGTAATATTTTGCATATCAAAGTTAATATTGGCATCTACTTCATTGTAATCTGATGGATGAGACATTTATAGAAGCTGGGTGTCATCGATATTTTGTTTTTTCTAAAATCTAAGATCTGGTCATTTTCATTTAAGAATGACGTGAACATTAAAAAATAAAGAAAAAGTCTTCTCGTTGCTTAATTGCGTTTGTGACCAGAGTTACCGACTTGTGGGACCAATGCAAAACATTTCTGTTCAGTTGTTTTTGCTTCGTCATTCTCAAATGAAAATGACCAGAATAGAGCTCTTTTGACTTTGAATTCTTAAGTTTAGAAGAGCACTTTTTGCTCGGATTTCATAAAATACGAAAGTAGTTAAACTTCAAACAAAAATGACGAAGGCCAAACTGAACAACAATCTTAATCGTTGTCGATAGAAAAATAGTTAATGAGACATGTTTATGTTTTGCTCCCTACAAAAAAATAGTTTCTACAATAATTCATTTTTTTCTAAAAAATCAACGTTTTGGTCCATTTGTCCTATTGTATGTCTAATTAGGGGTCATGCTACATACAAGCCTAATTTTTACATTAAAAAAAAAAGTTCCTGTCAAAATACTTGTTTTGGACATAGGGCTTTCAATTTTATTATTAATATAACTTCAATATTTTGAGCACACAGTCTGCAAGAAATCAACTCACTTTAATTCCGGAAAGAATTTGGAACCTTACTAATACAATATTAGAATAAAAGAGAGCCTCTCCAAACATGTCCCTAAGAGGTTATATTTGTTCGTGTAGAAATTACTGTTATGATTTTATTATTATTTTTGATTACGGGATTTATATAGAAGTAGGGCTCCACTGTTTTTTGGCCATACAAAATCCAAAAATTAGGATATTAACAATTTTTTTAATGTTCTACTAGTCATCGAAAAAAATTGTTTGGAACTTCAAAAACAATGATTTCATTAGATTTTTTTATTTAATAAGTCGAAAAATCAATTTTTTGACTTTTGACTAAAGATTTGAAGCTCATGCATTAATTTTTCATGATATTTTTATATTTTTTCTTGATGCGCATCAAAAATAGAATAATTAAAAAAAAATCAAAAATATCAATTTTTGAATTTCTTCAAAAAAAAAATTTTATCGAAAAATTCCCATTTTTGAAAAAAAATTGTTCTGGTTAAGTTTTTTTTTAATGTTGTACTCGTCATCAAATTTAAAATTTTTTATTTTTTTAAATATTTTATAAATCTTAAAAATTAAGTTATCAATTTTTATTTCAAAATTGTTCGTCTTTTGATGCGCAACAAGATTAAAATATAAATATTGCGAAATATTATCAGATACACCTCAAATTTGCGGTCAAAAGTCAACCTTTTAAATTTTCTACTGCAAAAATCATTGTGAATCGTTTTTTTCGATCATTAAACAATTTTTATCATCAATTCGATGAAGAATAAAATAAAATAAAAAAACTCTCCGATATATCAATTTTTCGACTTTTCATGGCCAAAAAACAATGAAGCCCCACTCTTATATAATTACCTTGATTACTAACAGTAACAGAACCCGAGGATCTGATGTAGGAAACTCGACATTTTGAGCAAAATACTTAAAATATTGCACTTACAGATAAAAAGAAACTTGTGACTTTATAAATCTTGTCTTACCCTACTTTGGAAATTACTCAAACATTTCCTGTTGATATGTATTCTACCAAATACCCTTAATAAGTTTAGGAAAATAGTATTAAATTTAGTCTGTAATTTTTTAATCTTTGCTCACCAGAATAACGATTTATTGTGATCATAACTGTATTAATATTTAATATCTCCCGGAAATAATTTAATTCTTATGGATACCTGTGCCAAATTAAAGACATTTAAAATAAACTTAATAGACTTGTGTTTTATTTAGAACCAATATTATAAAAAATAATAAAAACGCAAAGGAAAATACAATATCTGCATGTTTGGTAATTGGAAATCGTTTGCAGAACTGGGAGAAACTGGGTTAAACATCTAAGAGACGTGGAACTGAAACTGGCGGCCGGGGTTATAGTTGTAAATTTCAGGGTTTCAACTGGATCCTGAGTTACAGCAATATCCAAAAATTATATAACGCTAGACAAATGTTCTGTAAGACCTTAGGAAGGATATCCCATACAAATTAAAGGGGAGTAAATCTTAAGAGTTTTAAAATTTCACGTTATTTATTAGAAAAATTCAAAATTTGCTATTTCGGCAAATTTGTCAATTCCAGCAATGTCCAAAAATTCTATAACTTTCAGCAAATCTTCTGTAGGACCTTAGGAAGGATTCCCCATTTGAATTAAAGGGAAACAAAATTATTAAAGTACTCAAAACTTGTAGAATTTGATAGATTAGATTATTTGAGCGGAGAGGGCAAAAATGACCTCCACCACTGCAACCTTACCAGATTTATTGTGGTTTCTCCTATCATTCTTTAGAGTACCTTGTCCAGGCCAGTCTTCTTAACTAGACTCCAGAGTCTTGACACTGGCCACTCCATATATCTCGCCGGTTTTGGCTTTTCCTCACCAAGCCTAGTAAACCTAAGCCTACATAGTGCTTCACAGTGGCACCACACATGTACGGCTGTTTCTTCAGGCTCCTGGCAGAACCTACACAGGGTATCCTCCACCAGGCCTATTTTTTCCAGGTGCAGCAATGTTCTGTTAGTTGACCTACCGTTATCCTTACGACTGTGGGTCAGTAGGTCCGAAGTAAACTTGGCCGAGCAGGTCTTAATGAACTGCTTTGCCTGTCGTCCTGGTATTTCTACCTACCAGCTTTGAAACTATCTGTCCACCCAGCTCTTAATAGGTGCTTTAAAGAGGCCTGCCGAGATTTCACAGAATGGCTCAGGGCCTATCATTTCCATGGCTGATCCTCTTTTGGCTAGGTCGTCGGCCTCTTCGTTACCTGGTAGGCGCTCGTGGCCTGGTACCCAGGCTACCGTAAGTTTGTTTGCCAAGCCGACATTTTCCAGGGCCTGTATACAGTCCCCCACTAGTTTGAAATTAACTTTTGGAGAACTGATGGCTTTCACGGCCGCTTGGCTGTCTGAGTATATGATGATATGTTTTCCTTTACTCCCTTTTTCTTTAATCCGCACTGCGCAATACATTATTGCTGCGATTTCCGCTTGGAAAACCGTGGCGTGCTGAATAAGACTTAAGGTAATGTTTTCTCTAGGCTTGTCTCCATATATGCCAGCTCCTACTTCCTTGTTGGTCTTGGAGCCATCTGTATACCAGATATGATCGGCTCTGATTGGGGAATTTGATAAAAAATATCAAAATTTCAGGGTTTCCACTGGATTCTGAGTTCCAGCAATGACCAAAAATTATATAACTTTAGTCCAATCTTCTAAAGGACCCTAGGAAGGATGTTTCATATGAATTAAAGGGAAGCAAAATTTTAGGCCATCAAAATTAAACATTATTTATTAGAAAAATTCACGTTTGATATTTTGGCAAATTTCTTAATTCCAGCAATGTCCAAAAATTCTATACATCTAGGCCAATCTTCTAAAGGACCTTAGGAAGTATCTCCCATACGAATTAAAGGGGAGCAAAATTTTAGAGTATCAAAAACGTTATTTATTAAAAAAAATCGCCGAAATATCAATATTTCGGCGATTTTCTTAATTCCAGCAATGTCCAAAAATTCTATAACTCTAGGCAGATTTTCTAAAGGACCGTAGAAAGGATCTCTCATACAAATTAAAAAGGAGAAAATTTTAGGACCCTTAACATTGCGTTTTGGCCCTAAGCTGTTCAGCTTTGACCCTGGACGCAGGACGCCAGTTTCAGCCCCATTTAAGAGCCCACAGCTCCCATGGTACCTATTATGACCATTTGTTTTGGATATAAATAAGAGATAAAGAATACTAAAGAAAATATATTTAATAACATTGATATGGAATTTATTTACATTATAAACTATAACCCATATCTTGAACCCATCTCAACCCTTCTACAGTTTCAGTTTTAGGTGTATATTCAAGTCCGATCCAGTCATTATAACCTTCTTTTTGAAGAGTTTCAAAAACGTATTTGTAGTTGATCTCACCAGCCGTGTTGGGTTCATTTCTGTTGGGCGCTTGGGCTACCTGAACGTGTCCAATATAGGGTTTTAACTCTTGAATTGTATGTGTTATATCTCCTTTTATCAACTGCAAGTGGAAAATATCCAGTTGGAGTTTTAAGTGTATGCTATTAATGTCGCTCAATACTTTTATGGCTTTTTCATAGGAATTCATGTAGTATCCTGGTACTGAATACTTATTAATAGGTTCTATAACACCTAAAAGGTTTTCTTTTTCAAGTAGTTGTACAGCATATTTTAAATTTTGTACATATGCATCATCGTGAGCCTTTGTTACTTCACCTTCAACTTTTCCTGACATTATATGAATCCTAAAAATATATTTTGCAATATTCTTTGTTAGGGTTAAAAACTGTAGAATAACCGAAATCCCATTTAAAATGCAGGATGATCATGTATAAAAATAATATGTCCTAGCTAATAAACAAGTATGATATTTAGGCAACCATTTATACTTGTAATTTCAGGATAAAAAATAAAATTTTGAGAGAAAGTTATATTTTGTATTATTGGTTTGTTGGAGCTATTTGCCAGAAACATAAAACTTACTTTTTGGCACCCAATGCTTTGGCATAATCAATTGTAATCTGGATACTCTCTTTGAATTCATTTTCTTTACCAGGAATGGCGGCATATCCTAGCTCTCCTTTAGTTACATCACCTAATAAACGAAAAAAAAAGATTATCAATGTTTTTTTTATTTTTACAACAATTAATCAATATTCACACAAATTACCTGTCAAAATATTGATCAGGACCTGGTCGATTCCTGCGGCCTTTTTTGCATCAACAACCTGTTGCTTGGTAAACCCAAATGGAAATCCTGTTTCTACAGCTCGGAATCCGGCCAGTTTGGCGGCCGCATATCTTTCCAAGAGTGGTTTTTCCTTAAAAAGAAATGCTAAGTTTGCACAAAACTTTGACATGTTTCGATTAGATGCAAATGCTGTTGCAGTCAGGAAACGTAACCTTAAAACATATATATTTTTTAAATTTTGATTTGTTTGTTTAGTTAAGTGCTACTTCTGTATGCAAATAAATGATATGATAAGTATAATGTTTTAAATGATAAGAATTTTATTTACTCTAAGGTCTTACAAGAAAATAATAAGAAAATATTTTGACATGCTGATAAGGAGGCT
Source organism: Listronotus oregonensis (assembly GCA_019359885.1). Lineage (NCBI taxonomy): Eukaryota > Metazoa > Arthropoda > Insecta > Coleoptera > Curculionidae > Listronotus > Listronotus oregonensis. The sequence continues at coordinate 87,766 of JAHBCN010000054.1, forward strand.
TGATAAAATACATTAAGAAAAATAAATATTTTAAGCAAACCCCCTAACAATGATTGGGGTAGAAGAAACTGGTTTTTAATGAGTTATTTACCCTCCAAGCATATTAAAATTAGATTGTTAGACCATGACGTCAACATTCATGGGTGTGTGATTTGTTGTTTTGTATTGTATGATTTTATGCGCGGTTTTCTAACCTTAAAAACAGTTAAAACAAACGAATGCACTGCTGCATTTTGCAGGTAAGCAATAAAAAAATCGACCAAACACGCTGTTTTTAATGATATAAGTCGCAGGAGAAATCAATTCTTAAATATTTTTATATTGTTTCAGTGCTTTCAAAGGTGCTCCTATGTTTAAAGGGGAAAAATCCATTAAACAGTGAAGTTTGAAAAATGCATCAATAAATGACTAAATACTTCTTTAATACTTAAGACTGACCAATGATATTCTAAAAGTAACATGAGAAGAATCTACTATTTATTGATATTTTATTTTTATATCACTTATGGATTTGAGAATGAACTGCTGGGCTGTTTTAAGAACATTCCAAAAAATAGAAGCTCACTCTTACCTCACATTCGAATAACTGAAGATTGTGCAACAAATTGCTTAAAAAATTATTACAGGTACATAAAATTTAATGTTTGCAAAGTCACAGATGTAGTCTGTTATACTGTTATATTTCATATAGATTGTATTAATTATTAATATTTATAGGTATTATAACTTTTACTTTGGGGAATGCTCCTGTGGTAACTTTCTTGGGGAACAAATAACAAATGTGACATGTGAAGACCTCTGTTCCAAGAACAAAACTCAATGTGACACAAGTGTACCCATATCGAATGTTTACATTACTGGAAACAGCGGTATGATAATGTGTATTAATTTGATCTTACCCATTATAATTATGCTCTTTTTTAGTACCTGGACCTCCACGCAATCTTTATATAAGCAATGTAACAAGCAATAGTTGTAGGATACTGTGGAAAGAACCAGAATCATATGTAAACATCAACGGCTATGTAGTTAAAGCTGTAATACTTAAAACATTTTCAAACTATCCTCCAAACACACTCGAATGGTCTTTTGGCAATAACAGCTTTCAGACTGAAATATCGAATCTTCTTCCATCAACGAGATATAATATTAGTGTGTATACTTTATCAAATGAGGGCAATGGAGCTAGTACATATCAGGTTATAGTTACCAAGTTGGGAGGTAAGAGCTTTGGTTACTGAATTGTAATCTTCTATAATCACCATTTTCTTTTCTCCTTTAAGAACCAGATAATTTACCAGCACAACCAGTAATTATCAGTAATGATGGTGTAAAAATGAAAATCAAGCTATCACCTACGATGAACAATAATGGTCCTGTAAGTAACTACAGAATTGTTGTTGTCAAATCTGATGACAATCAGGCATTTGACAAGGATAATGTTCTTAATTATAATGAAGCTCAGAAGAACGGGGTTAGTTATTATGCAGCTGCTGAAATAAATCCTCAGGTATTTAAAATATGATTTTTTTTGATAATGGCAATAATGCTGAACCAAAAAAAATAAATTAATAAAAATTATATCCGATATGTCTTCTAGGATATTTATAAAGAATTTATTGTTGGTGATGGTAAGAGGTACGGATCCTACTATAATGCACCTTTAGATCCTGACATCAATTATAATGTACTAGTTGGTCTAGTAAGCAATTTTAATGGGGAAACCAAGATAGTCTACAGTGAAGCTAGTGGGTATCATAATGGTATCTCCATATTAAATGTTTACAATGAAGATAGTGCTGGTAAGCCATTGATTAGTGGGTAAATTATTTTAGTGGCGATTATTTATTTATAATTATTATTAATGTATACAAAATCATTTATTAATAGTTCCATTAATGTATGATTTTCTACTTATAATCGATTATAGTATAGGCAACAAAAAATACATAAAACAATCATTGGGACCTTTGAGCATATACCTACTAGAGGCAGCCTTGCCGCCGTGCAAACGAGAGTGCGAGAGGGAAAGACGAATCGCAATATCACCTTTCTCTCTCGCTCCAACGTGCTGATTGGTCGATCAGGCATTGTAATTTGGTGTAATGTAAATAAAATTATTTTAAATATTTTATTGTTTTTCTCATTTTAGTGGGAGATTCACCAGCTGTTATTATAGGACTTTCAGTGGCAATTGGACTTCTTACTTTTATGTTAATCACAGGAATTATTGGATTTATCATACTAAAAAGTCGCATAGTAAATAGACGTCAGAGACTATCTGAAAACCAGGAATTGACACTGCAAGGTCCTATGATTGAAGTGGTAAGTTATGTTTTACATATTATGATTTATATACTTGAACATCTAAAAACCCAGCATCACGGTATTTAGGCTCCATATAATACTCCGTGGGCTGTCATAAAGATAAAAATAATAACATTTGTACATTTTTTTTCTCAATTTAAATTTAATTACTTTTTTAAAAACAAAAACTAAGATAACTGCAAGTTGGTTAAGTTGATCATTGTATCTGCTCTACCTCGTTTTATTTTCCGCTGTTGTGTTTAATTTTTTAGATTATAGTTTATATTGCTGTTTATACACAACTATTAACATATAATAATTATTATTATTGTTATTTCGTTAAAATTCAACCGTTTTGATCTTACAGTCTGTAACATGCAAAATGTCACTTTTTAAACCGCCATAATTATTAAACCACTGAAATAAAATATAAGACAAAAAACAATATATTAAGAAAGGTAGGCCATTTAATCCTAGAACTACAAACCGGGGAGATATCTACCCCACATAAATTTTGATAAGTAAATAAGGGGCCATTCAAGTATTATGTAAGAAAATTTATTACAATTATTTACCCCCTCTCCCTCATGTCAGCAAAAGTAAGCAAAGCTCTTACCCCCCCTCCCATGCTTATGTAAACATTGGTATCAAAAATAAGCAAATCAAAGACCCTCTCGCTCCTCTATAGTGCCAAATAGTGCTTACGAAATACTTGAACGGCCCCTAATAATAAGTAGAATTGTAACTACACTTTTGAATATTTTTTTATATCTTTTAAATTTCTTTTTTTATATATTTTCCATGAGAGAAACAGAAATAGATTGTTAAAAACCAATATTTCATGAATATTTATTTGATTTTTCCGTTAATCGGATTCCCAATTTGTTTGAATTTTTAAAGTCCCAAAACTTTTTTAGCAAAACATTATGATGATTTATTTTTGCTTAAAGCCTTGTGTCCTCTTTGAAATCTCATTAAAAATTGAAAATCGGTTGCTTAGAAAAATAGTTATAAATTTTTGTTTGTTAAATGACGGTTTGACTGATTTTCAGTACTTATAGCTATTCAAATAAATTTTTAACCAACTAAATTTTAATACAATTGAATTTGTTTTTCACCATTCTTTTCAGCATAAAAAATGAAAAAATTTGATTACTCCTAAGTCTTATTACTGCTTTCAGAACGATTTTAAGAGCAAAAATCTCGGGGGGTTAATATTTACCCCGGTTTGTAGTTTTCAGGTAAAAAATGGGTTTGTAGTTCTAGGGTTAAAATTCTTGTTTTTTGACAGGAAAACAATGGTTATATTCATGAAGAAGACCATATTCCAGCTATAACACACTACAGAAATCTAAAGCAAAAAGTAAAGACCATTCCATCTAGCCAATTAAAAATCGAACCAACAAATCTGCTTGGAGTGGGAAAATTTGGAAAAGTCAACAGCGGTACTCTTCACGAAAACGAAAATTTGACTACCGTTACTTGTTATAGTATTTATGACAAAAAAATGAATCAGGAAACAAAACGAGGTAAACATGGACAGTAGAAATAATTTATTTCCTATACCTTTGGATATGTCTGCGCTTTATATTATTTTGTTTTTAAATCTTTTTTTATTGCAGGGATGTTGCAGGAACTTGATGTTCTTATTAAAACTGGCAAAAACGAAAACATTATGAATTTAATTGGCACTTCAGAAACCAGGGAGATGGTGGTAGTAGTGATGGAGTATGCATCCATGAACCTTAAAGATCTGCTCCTGGGTAGTCGTGATCATTTACCTGGAAAATTTAGCAATATGACTGAAAAACAAGCCCTTGGAATTGCTATTGGGATCTGCAGGGGAATGAGTCATTTACATTCTGCAAATGTAAGGTTATACTGAAATCCTCCACTTATCTATTGCAGATCATTTTTTACTCTATATACTTAAATATATGAGAACATGTACCATATTTTTTAGTAAATTATTTTTTTTTCAGATTATTCATAAGCAGCTTTGTGCTAGGAGCATTCTGATATCAAATGGGATGACACCTAAAGTGGGAAGCTATGGACTGGCACAGTACTTTAGCCACAACAAAATACCAGACTACACTAGATGGACAGCCTTAGAAGTATTTAAAGGCCATCCACATATTCCTGCAAGTGATGTCTGGTCATTTTCATGTCTTCTTTGGGAAATAACTGCCCTTGGTGAGTCTTCTTGAGTCACAAGTCAGACATTCCAAACAAGTTATTAATATTTTTTTATTTATTAATACATTTAAAATTTAGTTTATTTTATTAGCCAATGAATCTTCTCCCTTCTCTTTCTCATCTATATAAACGATGTGGAGAGGGGCGATCCCGATGCTGAATTCATACTTTTTGCGGATGATACAAATATAGTATTGCAGGATAATGATTTAGATCATCTGAGAGAGAAGGGGTGGATACACAGATGAGGGTTGCTGATTGGTTCACAGCAAACCAGCTAAGCTTAAATGAGGCAAAAACAGAGCATATGTTTTTTACATTGAAGCATATAGGGCATATAAACACGCTTGAATCGGTCCGTTTCCTGGGCCTCCACATCGATCCCAAATAAGTTGAAACTCACATATTGAGTACCTATCTGTCCTCAGACATAAGGGAGGACTAGAGTCGAAAAACGACCGACCTGCTCCAGGCTGACATCTGTTGGTACACCGATGGCTCCAAAACCAAAGTGTTGGAGCTGGAATATATGGATAGAGGCCGAGGGCAGAGTTTTTCTTTAGCCTGGGCACTCTCGCAACCGTATTTCAAGCAGAGGTATTTGCTATTGAGATGTGTGCTAGATCGCTGGTTGATCGGCACTGCACACGTAAAACAATTAAAATATTCTCCAATAATCAAGCAGCTCTTAAGGTTCTTAAATCCAGCCGGTGCAATTCGAAAACCGTCTGGAATTGCAAGGATGCACTGACCAAACTGGGTCAAAACAATAAGGTTACACTACTGTGGATACCTGGACACACCGGCCTAGAGGGTTATGAATCCGCAGACCTCCTTGCCAAAAGGGGGCGGAGACAAAATTCACAGGGCCGGAACCGGTCATCGGTATATCTTATGGAACGGCCAAGCAGTTCATATCAACTTGGACACAAACAGAAAATCTTCGGTACTGGCATGGACTTCCAGGTCTCAGACACTCGAAGGCCTTCATAAGCCGACCGAACCAACAATGTACTGTCAAACTACTGGAGCAATCAAGGGTACACCTTAAAACTCTAGTGGGACTGTACACGGGACACTGCAGAATAAAACACCACATGCACAAGATCGACCTAGCGGAAGACGCCGAATGTGCATGGAGGGGGATGAATCGGCAGAACACATACTGTGCTCGTGCCCAGCAATGGCACGACTAAGATTCACAATCCTCGGCAATGACACCTTGTTGCCGGGGGAGGTGAAAGATCTCTCTCCCAACAGGATCATCAGATTTATTAGGAGTCTGGACCTGGTGGGAGAAATATAAAAAGGTGTGAGCCACAATAGACTGATCGGTCGCGGTGGAAGGGTGTTATACCCACTCACTTTAAACCTACCTATCTAAAAAACTGGCTTCCTGTGTGTATGCACTTCGAAATTCATCACAAACAGTTTCCTTTAATGTTGTCCTAACAGCATATTACTCATTTTTTGAATGCTACATATGCATTGCTTGCTTGGGGCCATGCTCCAAATAGTAAGTGTATTTTTAGTTTACAATGAAGAGCTATATGTGTCATAAAGGGAGTAGACTACAGGGCTGATTGCAAGCCACTTTTTATGGAATTAAATATACTTACTTTCCCTTGCTTATATATTTTACATTGTTTCCTTTACATAAAAGACAATAACACAAACTGCACAACACATGAAGGCGCGCATTCCCATCTAACGAGAAATGGGAAAAATATATATGCCAAAAATCACAGAATAAATAAAATTAGGACAGGCCTATCATACTATGGTCCTAAATTATTTAATTTCTTGCCACTTTGTATAACCCAGCTACCCTCCGAAAAATTTAAATTTGTAGTAAAAAAATATTTACTTTCGAAATGTTTCTATTCACTAGAGGAATATTACACAAACAATTTTAGTGACACGATTGCCTAATCAAATTTTATGGGTCCTTGTATATCCTTCTGTTTTTGACTGCACCTTTAAATCATAATTTCTAAATGATTTACTATATATTGTTAAATAACATATTTGCAAGTTGATGTACTCAAACCTTTGGACGTATGTAAGTCTGTTTGGGTGTTTAACATTAATAAACTTTTTGTCTTTGATAAGCGATTAAGACAAAAGTTTTCAGTTGTTAAGCTTTTCAGAAATAATAGCTACTAAAGTTTGTAACTTTGATATCGTTTAGACAAAAATCTGTCAAGTTTTGACACATATGTCATAAAAACTTTTTGACTTGTATTGAGCTCCACTATCGCCCATTAAAATCATGAGCATCATACTTTTTACACCCTGTATATAACATTTTTTCTAATTTTTGGCCAAGGAATCTTCCATAAGCGATTGTATATGTTTTTCCAAGCTGCTTAATCAGTAGTTAATTTTGGTTTTAGGTGGGACACCCTATGGGAATATTTCAAATAACAACGAGATACCCGAAAACCTAAGTAAAGGTGTACGTTTACCCCAGCTGAGATATGTTAGTGATGACTTGTACCAAATAATGTTAGACTGTTGGCAGCTGATACCAGATGAACGACCAAAGTTTGAGGATCTTATAGAATCATTAGAAAATCTAAAAGAAAATAATTTTATATCAGCATTAAGCTTTAGTATCTATTCGAATTTTCAGTATGAACAATTTTATCCTGACATGGAGTTGTCTGTACGACCCATATTTTAGTTTATATTGTATTTTAATTCAATTTTACAATGTTAAAAGGAGACTTAAAAGAATAATTTTTAAGGGATAAGTTTAGTTTTATCAGTTAAATACATTTTCATGGCAATGTTCTCGACATAGGCCGTTAATTTTTAAACATAAGCAGTACATCTTTCAAAAATTTTATCTTAACACAAAAATGTCTTTATATTCATATGGTATTGCCATGTTTTTACGCAAGAAACCTTTACTATAAAAGATTTCTTGTGAAAATTTTTCTTGCTGCAGGTTTTCCTGCATTTAATTTTATTCAAAATTTTCAAGGTGTTTTTACAGTCTATAAGATTTCTTGCATAAAATTTTTGTGCTGCAATTTACTTTGACGAAAATATTTACAACTTGCTAAAATTTGTAAACAACTTATTTAATGTATATATAATTTGCTAATGTGGATATATTTATATGTAGGTAGGTATATATAGTTATTTCTGTCCACGTGATTCTGAAGTTATGGCTTGAGCTAAAGTCATGAAATTTGGCACAGTGGTAGTCTTTAGCAGTGGCTAGAACCTAACGAAGCCCGTTTTTTGAATTTCGCCCCCGGGACAAAAATAGGAGCAAAAGTGTTTTTTTACCGTTAGCCGTACGGAAGGCGTCTTACGGAGACAGAGGCTACTTAGTATTTACTATAAGTATTTCATAATTCAATAATTAAATTGTTATTGATTTTAAATTTTAACCAACGCTGATGCTCTTTTAGGTTTATGTTAGTAACTTTTAGAATATTTTAAGGTTGGTACCGTAAAAATCACTAAAATATTCATCAAAATAGCTGAGCAGCTTCAAGAAAAATATGAATTAATTAATTAAATATAAATTATGAATGAAAAATTGCAACCAGAAAAATTTTACGCAAGAAATTTTTAGAAAAAAATATAAACTAATCGGAATAACTAAAAAACGTATTTTACATTACTAAAAGAAAAGTGTGGTTTTATATCTAGATTTTTGTTAATTTAGCTAATATGGCGTGTATTTATTTACATTATTATCAAATACGAATCTCAAACCTGATGAACAATAAATAATTGCGTAAATATTAAGTTAGGGCAGCTAGTTTCAGTATTTTAAATTGACATTCCATTTGTTAGTGATTTTTTACCATGTATATTTATTTAATAAGGGTATGTTTTGTACCAGTATTTTCTGAACTTGCATAAATAAAATAATTCTGCAAATTGTATTTTAGTTTTTTTGATTGTGATCATATTATTTCTGATAACTTTTTGTTCCCTGGTAGCCGTCTTAATTTACTACCGGAGGCAACGCATCCTTCTGGGCTTTTAGTGCCTAATCTCCCATTTTCTTTTATACTAATTCTCCCACTAGTCTTGTTCCTTCTACAAGTCTGTCTAACCCCAAGACTGGTTGGTTGATTTACTCCTGCGGGCTCATTTTCGGTTGCCCAAATAATGCCTGTCTTTTGTGATTCAACGGTTCAAATTCGCACAGGATATGGTAGGCAGTTTTTCCCCCCTCGTCGCACATTCTGCAACTTGGGTTACCATTGTATGACCACATCTTGTGTAGGTGTCCTCTTAGGCTATCATGCCCTGTTAGCAGCGCTACTGTTATGTGAAGTCTTTTTCTACTTTGTCTGAGTAGTTCTTCCTTCGTTCTTTTGGATGGGCCCTTTATAAAGCCTTTTCCATGTCTTATTCTACTGATGCTTCCCCAGTATTCTTCGTGTTTGTTTCGGATCCATTACCTAGTTTGTCCTTGTGCTGTGGTTTTGGTCACTCCAAGGGCAAGTTCTGGTCCAAAGTATGGTGTGGATGATCTGTCTCGCTAGCTCATCTACTTTTTTGTTGCCTTCTATTCCCGAATGTGCCTGTGCCCACAGGAGAGTTACCCTGGTGCGTTCTCCTAGAACTTTCAGTTCTTTTGGCATTCCCATATCAACTTAGGCGTTACCTTGGGGTTTGCTAGTGCCCCTAGTGATGCCTGGCTGTCTGTTATGCAGATCCGCTTATTTTTATGAGCCTCCCTGTTGTTTTTTTGTGCACAGTGCAGTAAAGCATATATTTCTGTTTAAAATACAGACCTATGTGTTCCTAGTGAAATGGAGAATTGATAGTTCCTCATTTTCCTGTACACACCTGCTCCAGTTCCCTGCTCATTTTTGTATCCATCTGATACCAGATGATGTCTCCAAACGTGCTGGGGAGATCGGGTGGTTGCCACTTCGGTCTGAATTTTTACCTCGAAGTTTTTGTTAAATGAATATTGAGAAATCATCTGGTTTGTTCTGTCACGTCCAAGATGTTGTCACCAACTTGATACTCGACTTTCAATGGTCCTTTATGGGTTCAAGCATGTTTCCTCTTTATAATTTATTTTTTAACAGGTCCGAAATTTTTATTGAAATTTCCTAGAATAGACTTTTTAAAGAGGCATGTTATACTCACAGCCACAGCAGCCTTTAAAAGCTCGAGAGATTCCTCTTTGGGGTTAAAAAGTATTTTTCCTCTTTTAATTTATATACTCTATATGTATCCCAAATCAAACATTCTTTGAAATTTTCCTATGTCTGGAAAATTGCGTCCCAATTACACTTATCATTTTTTATTCCATCGAAAGCAAAGCCGTTTGCATTATTGATGCCATTTTACAGCTGTAGGGGATCTATCGCTCTTTTATAGGTACTTTCATGGCTTCTGCTCCGAGGAATTACGCTATATAATGTCTCCTCTAGCAGTCCTCATTGGGTCAACGTGGAGTGCTAGTTTTATGTATATTTTTACAGGGATGCAGTGTGAGGGAGAAAGAAGAATCGTAGTATAACCTTTCTCTCTAGCTTCAACGTACTAATTTATCGACGGGTGGGCCGACCAATCAGCACAGAGCGGGGTCTATACCTTTCTCACTGACCAAAAGCACTTTGGTGCGAGAGAGAAAGGTTATACTGCGACTCTTCTTTCTCTCTCTCGCACCCTTCGCACTGATGAGTGGCAAGGCTACCTCTAGTATACTCGAAGATTCTTAGAGAATTAAATAGCGGAAGCGACCTTACGGAAAGTTTTTGATAAGTTGCCACAATGTAATCCGTTAAGTATTTGTCAGGGACATTGTTTTGAAAAAATTGGCACAAAACAGTGCTGCTTATGTAATAACACAGGACCACAAAAAAAGGTGGTGTGTGCTGGGTGTCGGACTAAGATTTTCTGGCGTATTTTTTCGCTGAACAAGAATACGAAGTCAAAATAGGGTGGTCAAACAGCAAAAAATCGAGAAAAGGCGTAATTTTAAATACTTTAGATTTTTTTAAATTAAAACAATATTTAAAAAACTATAAAATATACACGAAACTTTATATAACAAACTATGTATTTTTACAAGACCTTTAAGTTATATAACCTTTTAGTCTAAATGCGATATTTTTCGAGTTATAATCAAAAAACCAAATTCTCAGGATTTGTTCAAGGTATACCCCTAGGAAAAATTTGAAAATTATTTTTTTATTTTTAATTTTTTCCGCAAATTTTAAGTGATTTGGAATTCAAATAAATAAAATAGGGTTTTTCTCGATTTTTTGCTGTGTGACTTTCAATTTTGACTTAAGATTAATGTATAATTATTACTCTTGGGTTTAATTGCAGCTTGGGTAACAATCGACAGTAAATTTAATTTGAAGGCACCTAAGCGAAATAAAACGTGGCTATCCAACCTAGCTCCTTATCTAAGGAGGCTATTTGTGTGAGTGAGTAGCAATAAATTCTACAGATAATAAAACAACTAAATATTCGAACGAGTATTATTGAAAAAATGAAAAATTACAGATATTGTTAAGTAACTATGGAATGTATTAGTTGCTACAGGAATAAGGGATAGATGATTAAGTAACTTAAGTACACAGTACATCTTACAGAGGCGTGTCATAGAGGGAGGGGTGGAAGTGGTTTAGGCCAGCACTCTATCTTACATCAGATGAAAATAGCAAAAATGCATTATTTGGGTGTATTAATATGTCCCGTATTTTTTTTTGCATAATGGAGTTTTTTTTTATCAGTATTACAGTTTAGGCACTATAAAAAGAAAATACCTTGTTGTTCCACCCTATATATTGTATGTTAATACAGTTCGATTCATAAAGGTTTTAAACCTGGGCAAGAATAGGCGTGTTTTACTCATCTTTTAGGTCAATAAGTATGTAGTAGTATGACAAGCCTCTGCTTACAAATGAAAAATTAATATGGTACTATCTAATCTTAAATTAGGTGTTATACATACCTTCCTAAAAACAATGCTAGCGTTACAATCAGACAAAACAACGACATACCATATATATATTGCTGAAAAACTTTTAGATACTTAGAAAAAAATCATATTGTTTTAAATATGCTGAATCTCTTGGGCGCAGTATGCCTTAGTAGACCGTAGGGGTGTATTTTTGGTAATTTGCTCGATAAGCCAAACTTTAATATCCTGATTTTGTCTGACAGTTAAAACTAGCAAAACAATTACCAGCAAAGACTAACTTAAAACATAGGTATGATTAAGATCACTCTTAAAACCTTGAATTATTTCTCTGATCTCTCATTCCTGTAGTTAAGCTTGTTGTTCAGTCTCTTCGCCATTTTAGTTTTTGGATAATATTTTGATTGATTTTATTACCTTAACATTTTTTTAAAGGTAAGTGATTAAGTTAAAAAAGCTCTACTTGCTGATAATTTATCAAAATTTAACTACACTAGAAATATACCCAAAAAGTAAAAATGACAAAAGTGTGACTAAACAACAATCTTAAAATCAAAACTTACATCTAAATTATAGGCTTATTGTCGCAGAATTAATCTATGATAAGTGACAATTAATGTCGGGGTAATTATACTAAAAACTAAGTCAGTGGCAAATTATTTAAGACAACAGAAGACTGGTGGGGTACCATATTATGTTTGAAAATATCGACTTGAACCAAACACGAAGAATGTAAACAAGGGTCTTTAACCTGCGGCCCCAAAAGGCGGCTAAAGAAAATATTCTCCTCCCCGCGAACGACACTCCGAAAACGCTAGCGCCACCTAATTGAAAAAGATTTACTCTGTGAGCTCGCGATCGATTTTTGGCTAAGGTAAACGACCCTTGATGTAATATGATGATTAAAAATGCAATGATAAATTTAATATTAAATGAGATGAATTTATACAAAAGTTCTCTATAGAATTTTTAGCGTAGGCGCAAAGCTTTTAATTTTAGATTAAAGTCAGATCTTTTATTAATTTCTAATAACTTTACTGAGCATTTTAATACTGAACTATACATGATATAGCTATGTTTGTTCTAAGTCCTTGATCAAAACGTTCTTTGGTTTTTATTTTTTAAGTTATAGACAGAGTGAATATCATAATAGCAAAAACTAATAACAAACACGAAAAAATCACTCAACAGCCATTCAGAATGAATTAGTTTTTTTGATTACATCTTGGGTGGTTTTATTGCTTATTATATTTACTGTATGTTACTTTTAATGTTGACAGTTGACTTTGTCTATTTTGACATCTAGTATTCTAGTACTGGACACCCTATTATAAAAAATTATCGTTATTTAGAATTGATGAATCATAGGAAACAATGTCATTTTTTTTAGCAAGTTCTGTTGGTTAAATTTAATTTCTTTTGAGGTAAATATACTCTGTCTAGTCAGGTACCCTTACCAGAACCCCCATAAATATTTCACCACCTATAAATAAACACAACAAACATAGAATAAAAAAACATACAACTTACATGGTTGCAAAAAAGCGTGACTTCTAAACTTTTTAAGTAATTTTAATATTTAAGAAAGAAATTAGTCCGGTTGTAGGCTACTCATACTCCGGCCAATAATTTAATTTTTAACAATTTAAGGTGGATAATGGCTCAATGATTTTAAAAGATTTATTTTAAGCATCTGTACTAAAAAACCTGGTCTTAGATCCTACTTACTACATTGGGTGACTCCATGATAATAATTTTCAAAACAATTTTTATGAACACCTTAAAAATCAGCAATCTACATTTTTATTATTATCAACAGCGTGTAATATTGAGTGGAATTTAAATAATGTGTTCTAGTAGCTACCATTTACTCCTACACGTGACTACTGTAGCATTTTAAGATATAATATGTTCTACACAACAGCTAAAAACAAAATAAGATGGACTTGGGAATCACCCTGTAGATTTTGGTAACCTATAATGTTTAGAAGTCGCACTGCTCTAACACAACCTTCTTTGGTATTAGTAATTTAATATATTTTTATAGCTGCTTTATTACTTTAATTAGTGAGCTGAACAATTAGTATCACAGCTAGTGGAAGTTAGGAAAATAATTTGGACAACCGAAAAAAAATTGCACAGGGTACGTTAATAAGGTTTTACTCATCGACAGCACTCAAATGTCTTCTTACTGAGAGTAGGTGCTCTCTCGCACATATCTGTCTTATGTACCAACTTAAAAAAAACTGCAAAATAAAGTTATTAAACATTTTACCATTTTTAGAACCAACAAATACATCTGTATAAACCACAGAGTTACTTGGATTTAGAGCTTTTTTTTTAAGCTAAAAGTTTGTACGGTAAATTAGATATTATAGAAAAATATTTAAAAATCAAATTATACAATGAGATGAAGTGAATATTTAAGAAAATAGGGATCCAAAAGGTGAAGCAGCAGAACATTATTGAGTGCTGTCAAAGACGACCACCTTACCTTGTAAATTAATTGAACGTCATTAAATTAACCTTGTAATGACTTGACTTTTTATCGGTTGTCACATTAAAACAAATAAAAGAAATAAAAACTTAATCTTTTAGACTCATTCTTCTGTAGAATCTCTCCTCACTCGAGTCTCGCTTGTTCGCTTTGGGGTCCAATGTTTTGTTGATCTCCAGGACAGGCCAGTAGGCTTTGGCAGAAGCGACCACGTTCGAAACGGCTTTCATGGTGGTAATTTTGACATCTGCCAAACCTGGCATCGGCAAGGACTGGCCAGTGAGAGCTCTCACGCAGTTTACCATTCCGAGTGATGTTGTTTCAAAATTGTATCCTCCTTCAAGCGCCATAATCATAGGTGCGACTGCCTTTAGCGTTTGAATGAAATGTCCATAAACTTCTGGGCTGATGTTGTAATGTCCTAATATATAAAATATTTTAAATTGGACGATAAAAAGTTGTTTTTTGTATGTTTTAATGAAACTGAAAATTTAATAAACTTTTTTGTAACAGGTTACAAACAGGTCGTCAATGTACAGTGATGGCCAAAAGTATGGAAACTTTTTTTTAAATATATTTTTTATTTTATTTAAGTACAAGCTGAAATAAAACTACTAACATGGCGATAAACTACAAGTAATTCAATATAAAACTAAATACCTTTCTTTAAAAATATCCGCTATAATAAAGATATATACGAAATAAAGAATTTTTTTTTTGGTCAAAAGTATAGAAACTTAAGTACATTATGTATTTAAATTGTTTTGGTATAAAAATTACTAATATTTTGTCGAATATCCTTTTGAGTTTATTACCTTCCCTACATCTTCGGGTCAGGGAATTGATCAGCTGGTACAAATATCACTGGAAATGGTCGCCATTTCTGTTTTTAGAATTTCCCACAATTCAGTTCTATTTGAAATAGAATTGTTGCGAATCTTTTAATCCAAATGATCCTATAGATTCTCTATGGGGTAAAGATCCGGAGACTGAGAGGGCCAATCCATTAATGGAACGTTGTGTTCATCTAACCAGTTTTTAACGAGCTGGAATTTATGGTTTGGGTCATAATCTTATTGGAACAACCATTTTAGTGGCATTTCTTCCTCAGTATAAGGCAGCATATTATTCTCCAATATTTCCTTGTATAGAAACCGATACATTATTTGTTCCAATTTTAACAAGAGGACCAACACCTGAGCGGAAAAAACACCCCTACACCATTACGCTCCTGCCACCATGTTTTACTGTGGGAATCTGGTACTTGGAGCTGTACAGTGTACCTTTAAGCCGTCGAATATAACGCCTTCCATCACTACCAAAGAACTGAAACTTACTTTCGTCGCTGAACAACACAGTATTCCATTTTTGATGAGACCAGGTAAGGTAGTCTTGGGCAAATTTTAAGCGGTTTTTTTTTTAAATCAGTGGTTTCTTCACAGCAACTCTCTCAAAAGGTCCCTCCTCATTCAACCTTTTTCTTACTGAGCGCGCAGACACCGCTATCCCTATTTTAACCATTTCTTGAGCAATGTATGTTGATGTTTACTTCAGATCTCCAATTGAAATTTTTTTCATCACCTTCATTGACCTTTTGGACAACTTTCTTGGTCTTCCTGGCTTATATCCCACCTTGTATAACTCAACTTTTTTATTTTTGAAATCAGTAGATAAATATTTATATTTGAGCATGGTGCTTGTATTTATTAAAACCAAATCATACTGTTAAACTGCCTAAATAAAATAATTTCTATGTATTTTATATAAGTTTCCATACTTTTGGCCACAAAATTTCTGTTCTTATCATACAAAAAATACCGAACAACATTTCTTTGCTTTATATTGTTCGAAATACCCTTTTTTACTGAAAAGCTGTTTATTTATATTTCAAAAAGTTTTCGCATATCAAAATGTTCTGAATTATTTTATAATGTAAAAAGTTTCCACACTTATGGCCACCACTGTATATTAAGGGAGTATTCTAGTCTAAAATATTTTAAAAATCGATTATTTTTTCCATATTTATAAAGTAGCCAAAGTTGTTGTTTGGCGCAAAGAAGCTAGAATCAGTTCGGAGTTTCGAGCATCAAGTGCTCCCAAAGAAGGAAGAGGTGCTCGCATTTGGAAAGAAATTCGTTAAATACTAAATTTGAGGTAAAAAAAGGCCCGATATATGCAGCCGGAATTGCCAAATAAAAAAATATAGGTTAAATGTATTGTTCTATCTGTTAAACTACCTGAATCTTAACAACTTTAAACGCGTTTTTCTCGGAATCATATTTTCGAAACGTTTGTCACAAAATCTCAAGTTCTAATTGACCGAGTTTCTTGCAATTAGCATGCATTTTCTTTTATATATATATATATATATATATAATATATAATAATTATATAATTTAAATATTTATAATTTACTTATATATTTTTTAAATATATATATATATAATTAAAAAATAATAATAAATAAATATTATATTATTATATATAGAAAGCAGAACCCACAATTTTTACATTTTTGAATTTTATATTTTTAAAAATTTGAAAAGTTAAAAATAACTGAAAACCTTTTGTTTTTGGGGAAACCATTTTGCGCATTTTTTTTATTTTACTTTTATTTACTGTTAATTGAAAAAATTTTTTTTGACATTTGATTGTTTTATTTAATTCAAACTACTTTAAAAATATGCTTAAATTGTGAATTCTTAAAATATAAATAAATAAATGACAAAAATGGATAGCGAAAATATTAATTGTTTTTTTTATCGACCGTCAAAAAACGCCCGAAAATGGGGATTCTAGAGTAGAATACCCCCTTAAATTTTGGCAATTAAATTAAAGAGAGCGCATATTTGGACCTTCAAACAGTTTAATATAATTTAGCGTTTAACCAACTATACAGGGTGGTTAAAAAAGTATGAAACAAATCAAAATAAAAAAATTGCAATTCTTTAATCAATTGTCCATGTTCAATTGTTCATTATAACCTAAAAAAACATTTTGACAGTTGTCACGTGACTGCTGTCATGCCGGCAAATTTAATTAACACAACGAAGAAGTTATACTTTTGGTGGCCAACATATTTTAAATTAAATTGTAACTTCAATTTCAATTTAAATTTATATTTTAAAATTTAAAGATAATATAAAATCCACTTTTTCTAAAATCAAGCCAACGTGTTGCTCTCAAGTATTTGCTATTTTCAAATAATTTACTTTAATGTTTATATTTTTTGGTTGAAATTTGATATACAAGTCTAAAACTAAATTCTAAACATTTTTGTCTAATAACTATTTTTATATTATGACAGTATGTACAAAAAACTTTTTTTTTAATTATCTTAACAAAAAAATCCATTTGTTTCAAACTTTTTTGACCACCCTGTTTATTTTAAATATACTCCTGTAATTTTTCTTTCTCAGTTCTACTTTGAGTGACATTTTTAATAAGATATTATACATAGACCTTTGTTTTTATAAGGTTGTAAAAATTTATGGTTACTTAAAGTATTGTGTGTTTAAATGATATAACACATGATATCAGATTGCGAAAGCAAAAATAACTAAATAAAAACTTATCGAATTGATTCAAAAAGTCAGTAGCCATAGTTACAAACTCAACTGACCAACAGAGAGATTTTTTTTTGTTTTTTTGCTTACCTCATTCTAAATTGAAAATAGACACATTTTTTAACAAGATAAAAATACATTTTCTTAAAATAACGGGTCACACAAAAATCAATATCCAGTCCATTGGTCAGTTGGTGTTTTCTGGTTAAAATTTTGTTAATAACCTCTACGTAAGATATTAATTTAGACAAATTCAAAAGCCGTTAGTTCTGGTTAGTCAAAGAAGTTTTTTATTTTCCCCAATTAAATTTTAGACGTGATAAATAACTAAAATTAGGAACAGTAAACTTTTCCGTTTAGGCCGCAATTCTGCCATAGCTTAGTCAAAAGAAGGGATAATTTAGACAAATTTAAAAGCCGTTAGTTCTGGTCGATCATGGATAGTTCTGGTTAGTTAAAGCGGCTTTCGATTTTCCCGAATTATATTTATCCACAGGTGATAATTCACTAAAAGTATGAACAGTAAACTTTTCCGTTTAGGTAGATAGTTAAAACATATATTATTAGATTATTTTAATATCACTATTATTCAAATAAATATTTTATATTTCTGCAGCTTATAATAATTGTGAGCAAGAAAAATTTTGATATTTGTTTTAATTTATTTTATCATATATTATACCTCTACATTTCTAACGAGACATCATGTAGTGACTTTTGTTTTCAAAACAGTACATTCTTGATCCTACAGATTGATAGTAATTTAAATGACTTACCAAGAGGATCATGTACTCCAGCATCAAATCCTGCAGATACTAGGATTATCTCTGGGTTATAGGCATAGCATAGTGGTAAAACCATCTTAAACCAAGTGAACAGATAGTCAGCATTTTCCATTCGGTCCTAAAAAAAGTAAATAATTGACATATGAACATCAAACTTCAAATGTGCTTCACTGTCTTAAGAGGGTTCTCTGGTTTAATAGGTTCAAGAAATCAAGTTTTTTTGGCATAAATTGATTCCTTAATATGTCTAGAATATGGTGGTAAAGTGATTTTTTTAAATCACGAAGCCAATTTAAAGCTACAGCAGTTAGAAAAGGCAGGTGTTTGGAGCGCTAAGAGGCTGATTGTGTTCTGACAGCTTGATACCTAAGACATTCCATACAAATGTATGCTTATACAAGTTTAGAAAAATGGTTAGTCTTGGTATTGCAGATTAATGGTAAATTAGGATTTGTTGTAACTGAAACTGCAAACGCGTTTTTCTCAAAACTATGTTTTTCAAACTTTCCTCCATCATATCTGAAGAACAGCTTGGCCAATTCACTTCAAATTTATAGGATCGACTCAGCACATATAGACGCACGGAATGGTCTATCTATTATTACCCCAAAATTTGAAATATTTCTATTTTTTTTAGAAATTTTATAGAAATTTTTGTTCTAAAGTCTGTCAAAAATCCAATTTTTAAAATTTTCTTTTCATAACAGTCCATTCCGTGTATTTTAGCTTACAGATTAAAACGCCGCCGATTTTTTTAGTTTCAGATAAGCCAATCAGCTGATTTAGTGGAGGAAGTAAGCGTCCAATTTTTCGAGGCAGGTGACTTCAAAGCACTATAACTTTGGTTCTAATGAATATTTTTAGCTAAAAATTTATATGTAAACTCTTGAAACACTTATAAATAAATGATTAAAAACTCCAAAGTTCTATCTCTTTATTAGTCCCACAAAAAAAGTCCAAAAAAATGCATAAAAATCAGACCGTCAAATCCCCTTATGTAAGACACATTCAATACTCTTGGACATGTCTTAGAGCTAAAACTAAAAATTTACATTGTGAAATATGAATACTTTTTAATTTATTTTGACTTACAGCATTGAAAGGAATGTTCACATTGAAACCAAGGCCTTTGTCTTCGCCAAGATAAGTATAGTTGCCAGACCTATCTTTCGGATAGAACTTTCCTTCGTCATATCTGTGCATCGAGATGTACATGATGTCGTTCCTCGAGTAAGTCATTTCTTGGGTTCCGTCTCCATGATGGACGTCAAAATCAACAATTAGTATTCTGAAATGTCGAATAATATGATCACAAACTGATTTTTTTTAGGACTGACGGTTTTGTGGATATAAAATTAAAACGGTTAACGGTACAACAAAGTAAAGATTTCTTATTATGGTTTTTGTAAGGTTTTAACTGACACCAAAATTTTATTAAAAGATCGGCCTTTTTTCGCCCACCATATTCGTGAAAATTCAAAGTTTCAATTTAGGCCATTTTATTATTTTTATCATGAGTTCAAGTATCTTCATTTACATCTACAATGAATTGGTAAAAAAATCAGAATGGTAAGTACCAAAAAAACCTTTGAACTTGCCATTTTTAATGAATTTTTGCCATTTTACAAGTTTTTTGATCTTTTATTTTAAAAAATTATATGATGGGACTCAACCCATCAACATCATTTTTTATCTTTAATATTACACTAAATAGCATTAATTTATTTCGGTGCGTTGAGTCCATCATATAATTTTTTAAAATAAAAGAGCAAAAAACATGTAAGATGACAAAAAATTAATAAAAATGGCAAGTTTAAAGTTTTTTTTGGTACTTGCCATTCTGATTTTTTACGGCCGAGTGATGATCGCGTTAATAAATTTAGCAATGGACTTAGCAATTGTTAAAAGTTAACAACGGTTTAGAATGTTTAACAAAACGTCATTATCAGTGTTATTCAATGATTTTAGTAGGCATCCTGTCAAAATCTGACATTTTGTTAAATATTCTAAACCGTTGTTAATTTAACAATTGTTAACAACGGTTTAGAATGTTTAACAAAATGTCAGATTGCCTACTAGAATCATTGAATAACACTGACAATGACGTTTTGTTAAACATTCTAAACCTTTAAATGGCCTAAAACTTAAAATTTTCATGAATATAATGGGCAAAAAAGGCCTCCTTTGAAATTGTAGCAAAACAAAATTTCAAATTTATACAGGGTGAGTTAAAAACCTTATATCCAAAACGGACCTAATTTTAAGATACAGGATGTGAAAAAAAATGGATTATTGAGATTTACCATTTATTTTAAAATGGGTTTTTTGTTTTAAGTAAAGATTGGTACCGTTAGAAAATTGATCAAAATACCCCTTTTGGGGATGAACTTTTGAATGACAATTTTATTCATTTTTCACCATTATTTCTTTCTAATTTTTTTGCTTAGTGTCAAATAAAAAAAGTACTTTTAAAATATCTCAATAAACTTACCAGCTTTTTAGATATCTTAAATTTAAACTTGCTTGGTACAAAAGGGTAATTAAAATTATTTGAAATTCTAATTAAAGGAAAATATATAAAAAATGAAGATTAAATGCACATATTCGAGCTAGCAATGGACACTGAACATTTTTTGTAATAATTTGAATTGTTATTAATTTTAATATTCTCCTTTTTGTACCATGCGGGTTTAAGGGGGGAAGTACCTGTAAAATTTTTGATTTTTTTTCATAAAATGTTAGTATATTCCTTTAGGAACGTCACCAAATTTTTAGAACATAATTTTAAGTATTTCTTTTATTATAGAGGGTAAACCGTGACGTATATGTATATATACCTGTATGAATTCAAACTTTAAACGCGTTTTTCTCAAAGATAGGTATTTCCCCCTTTAAATTTGGAATATCTCAAAAGTCTTAAGTTTATCGCGTTAAGTCAAGAGTGCCTTTTTTATGTAGAACTAAGCAGAGACCAAGTATAATGTACCAAATTAACAATTATGTTAAAACCAAAAAATTTATGATGAAATAATGGTAAAAAAATAAATAAAATTGCCTAAAACTATGCCATAATAGTAACAAAAGTAACAAGGAGGCTGCGCTGCCTCCGGTAGTGAAAGACGGCTCCCAGGATGAAGAAGAAGAAAAAGTTTATCATCAGAAGGGGTATTTCGGTCAATGTTTTAAATGTAACAGATTTTATGTAAATCGAAAAACCCGATTTGAAAAAAAAAGGAAAAATCGCAATTCTGAAAAATTTTCTTTCACACCCTGTATAACAAAGGAAGATGTATGTTTTACTTTACTTTATAAATCGTTTAAGAGCATATTTCAATAAATATAAAAAATTTTAAAAATAACTGATATAACTAATTATTGTTTTACCAATAAATTTTACTTACTTCTTGTAGCCCAGCTTGCGGATCAAATAATTGGCGGTGACAACGACATTGTTGATTAGGCAAAAGCCGCCTCCTTCAGAAGTTTTAGCATGATGGCCTGGAGGTCTAATTATACCGACGCCATGGTGGATCATTCCTTGTTTAATTTTTCTTCCAAGCTGGCAAAGTATTGCTACAGACCACTGGCATGTCTAAAAACAAATACCAAAATATATTTCTGACTGATATTTTTTATTTTTTTCAACCCGAATACCCTGAATTTCGTCCTAAAATTCTTTGAGAGCTCTACAGAAGAAATTTTTTCTATTTCCTGTAAAAATGGGAAAATCAAGAAAACTATATTTTTTTTAAATTGTTCTTTGTTTGTAGCCAAATTACGAAATCTTCATCTTTTTATTTATTATTTGATTTAAATCAAATATATTTTAAATTTTGATATTCATTTTTAATAATTTTATAATATAACCACTGAACGCTAATAGATTACTAACTGAAAGAATTAAATATGCTTTTTTTAACAAGTTCATTACCGCCAAACGAAAAAAATACAACTAATAATAACAAATTATCATAAAACCATCTGTTAAAAAGAACGGCATCGCATCATCTCTTTCTATTGCAATTCTTTCTCACTTTACAACCAATAAGGAAAAAACATATCAAAATATTGCTCTTTACAAAAAAGTCCTTAAAGTTCAACGAAGCCATATAAAAATAAGCAGGATGATTAAAATGAAAATGTCAGCTATCCAAATTTAACTGATTGTGAGTGAATTTAAAAAGTGCGCTCTGAAACCGTCTTAAATATAAACTTTGTTTTTAAATATATCAGTAAATAATAACTGGTACTTCAACTTACAGTTCTTGATCCCTTTGACCAGTACAGGTCAGCCTTAGAATCATCCTCCTTCATAGCCCCCAATTCATACACATAGCTGGCGCTGTGGTTTTTATCATTTGTTCCCATACCTCTTCCCAAATAGTTGGATGAACAATGTCCTCCTAAAATAAATGAGAGATAAAGTTAGTTTAGAAAAAGTCAACAAAATCTTATACAATTCATTCATTATATAAATGTTTTTGTTAAAAACATACTCTAGTGTGCTCAAATTCAATCTCAATCATGCGGCTTAGCAAATCGTATTCCTTCAGTTTCTTCATTATATTCATAATACGCATGTGGACCTCTTGGGTACGCTGATCAGCAGGAGGATTGTGATTTATGGAATCATGATTCATCATATAACCAATCCTGGTTTGTGAATCGATATTTCTCTCTGAAAAAAAAACAAACAGTTTATATAAATTACTACTAAAAAATACACAAAATAAAATATATATATATATATATATATATATATATATATATATATATATATATATATATATAAATATTTTTTTTTTCATGAATTTGACAATATGTAAATTAAGAAAAAAAGTATTTTTAATTCGTTTTACATACCTGCTTTAAAGTAGTCAAGTTGTGCTAGAAACACTTTTTCCTGCATGGGTTTATTGATTGGATAGCACTCCTTCAGTGGAAAAGGAGCTCTCTCTACCTCCCCAATGTATGGTTTGACATTCGCAAACAAGCCGTACCTGTAACTAATTAGAAAATTAGCTCACCAAAAATCACTATTATGTAGTTAACTTACTTATCGTACTTGTAAATATCCTCTTTAATAACTGGAGGCTCCATCTCATCAATGCATCTCCAATGTTCTCTTAGAACGTCTCTAAGATCATTAATAATCTCCCTTACTGATGGATTAATATGCCTTGAATATTCCAACTTGCTGCAGGGATCATTCAAGAGGGCCCGCACAGTTCTAACTGCAGCCTCAGCCAAACTGGGAAGGAAATAGCCCCCTTCTAGGATAACAGCAATTTTACCTCGTGCCAGACCACCCAGAAGAGTTATAAGGTGTCCATAGAAAGCTGGAGTTACATTCATTTGTCCCTAAAGGAGAAAATAAAACTAGTCGACTCTTGAAATATTTAGGTGTTAAAAAGTATCAAAAGTTAATCATTTAAAGCAAAAAATCACTTCCAAAGAAGTAGTTTTAAAATAATGACACATATTAAAATTATGGTCGTAATAAACTTTGTATAGCTATTACATTATAAAAAAAAAATAACTAATGGCATAATGGTGAACAAAATATGATTATGAGCATGAAAAAAGTTGTGCTGATCACATATCACAATAATTTCCCCGTTATGATGAGGCAATAATTATGATTCGGATTAGTATGGGTGAGATGGTTAAAGTTGAACAAATGAATGCATGACTTGATCGGTGTCATACCTTACCATCTCCCATACAACTGTCATATCCAGCAGAGACCAAAACAATGTCAGGGTTAAACTAAAAAAGAAAAAAAGAAAATATATTCACCTCCGGGTCTCCCATGCAAGCATCATATCCGGCTGATATCAAAATGATTGAAGGATTGAACTACAAAACAAAGATAATTATTTTAAGGTTTGCCAAATCTTTACATTAAAAACTCAGTTTATTTGAAATTAAAATGTTACAAAATAACACAGGAAAATATTTTTCCCTATAATAAAAAAAAGTACAGTCTAAGGAATACTTCCTAAAATTTAAAGAATAAGTAGTATTTTTAGACATTTACTTACTTCATATGAGATGGGAAGCAAAAGATTGGTAATGATTGCAATGTAATCATAGTCATTAATGCCAGTTTCATTTAAAGCGACATTGATGTTGTATCCACAACCTGCCCCACTGCCAAGGTACTGATACCCACTGTCCTTCAGATTGGGCCAATACTGTCCTTGTTCATAACGGTGAATTGAGAAGTACAGGACTCTAAAAAATTAGTAGACCAAGAAGTATAAAGGAAGATAAAAAGAAAAGAATATAAAGAATGATAAGGAAGAATAAAAAGAGAAATGTATAAAGAGGAGACTATAAAGATTGATATAAAGGAAGGATAAAAAGAGAAATATATAAAGGAAAATACAAAGCCGCAAATCTATAAAGAATGATATAAAGGAAGAATAAAAAGAGAAATGTATAAAGAGGAGATATAAAGACGCAAATGTAGAAAGAGACGGATATAAAGAATGATATAAAGAAGGAATAAAAAGAGAAAACTATAAAGAAATATATAAAGAAAGGATAAAAAGAGACGTTTATAAAGGACGATATAAAAACGAGAATGTAAAAGAGATGGCTGTAACTAATGATATAAAGGAATGATAAAAAGATTAATGTATAAAGAGAAAACTATAAAGGATTATTATAAAGAAAGAATAAAAAGGGAAATATATAAAGACAAATATAAAGACGCAAATGTAGAAAGACGGCTATAAAGAATGATATAAAGAAGGGATAAAAAGAGGAAACTATAAACAATTATATAAAAGAAGGATAAAAAGAGACGTTTATAAAGGACGATATAAAAACAAGAATGTAAGAGATGGCTGTAACGAATGATATAAAGGAATGATAAAAAGATTAATGTATAAAGAGAAAACTATAAAGGATTATTATAAAAAAAGGATAAAAAAAGAAATATATAAAGACAAATATAAAGACGCAAATGTAGAAAGACGGCTATAAAGAATCATATAAAGGAGGAATAAAAAGAGAAATGTATAAAGAATGATATAAAGGACGGATAAAAAGAAAAATGTATAACGAAGGATATAAAGATGCAAGACAACCATAAAGCATAATATAAAGAAAGGATAAAAAGGCAAATATATAAAGAAAGGGATAAAAAGATGCCTACTGTTTATTGTTGTAGAATATATTCTGAGTGCCTTGTCCATGATGGACATCCACATCAACAATCAGAATTCTATCAGCGAGCTTTTCTTCAAGTAAATAAGACGCTGCTACTGCTACATTATTAAAAAAGCAGTATCCATTCGGTTCCACACCTCCAGCATGATGTCCTGGTGGTCTTATATTTGCAAATCCATTGTGAAATTTGCCTTCCGCAATAAGTTTGGCAATTGTTACAGTCATTTTGGCGGCTTTTTTTGCTGCCCAGAATGATGCCTGAAATATTTATTTTTTTAAATTAGGGTATAGAAATACTTCAAAGTTTTTATTTATATCCATTGAAAGGCGTAAAAAATGGACTATATAAACCCAATATTGTTTATTTAACAAAAAGGAAGAATAGCTACTTACAAGTCATAGAACTGCAGAATTAAATAACAGAAATATGCATGCCTTGTTTGTTGTTTGACAATTTTTTTGTAAAAGGTTTTTAAAGTTTTCCGTAAGTAGATTAAAGTAATCCCAATTGGCAAAAAACCCAAATATTCTGTAATATTTTAATCCGCCACATTATTGAACATACCCGTCAAAAAAATTATTACAAATCTTACCTCATCATTATAAAAAATGCTATCAAACTCCTGCGCCTGTTTTGGATCTTGTTTTATACACATATCTCTGAATTTTTGAATATAGTACTCAGGATGGACATGCTGCAGCAATATGTCATCATCAACAGGAATCAATTCATCATTTGTGATAGTATGAAGTCTTGGTATAAGTGGCTCAAGCCTTAAATTTTAAATAAACAATATGTAAAACTGACTGTTTCTGCTTGTTTCTTTGTAATATCCAACTGTAATTTGCAAATACATTGATTTACTACTTATTGTGTCTTATTTAAGTCTCACATTGATGACATTTTGTTTTTAACAAAAAAATAAGGAATCGGTAAATTAAATTGGTACATATACAGGCAGAAACCTGCTACCAAGGAATGTTTGGACTACGACTATAAACTAAAGAGATACAAAAAAATTCATGCAACAAAAACTGGAGCTTTTCAAATTGTCTAAATGAAAAGTTATATAAACATTTTTGATGAAATAAATAAATAATAAAGGAGATATAAACGAAAATGTAATTATGACAAAAAAAATTTAGTCCAAAATGGGATTTTTTTTAATAATGTGATTTTTGTTTTTTTTTTATTATAAATAACTTATTTTATTCATTTGGAACCAAAATCACTCAAAAAATCTAAAAATTAAAAAAAAATGATTTTAATTTTTTTTTCCAGTATAACTTGAAAAAATCCCAAATTCGGTTTTTTGATTATAACTCGAAAAATATTGCAATTAAACAAAAAAATATATATAACTTGAATTAAATGTTTGTTATACTGTCAGTACTTTTTTCTGTTATGGACGTCATTTTGACGACTTACTGAGCTATACATTTTACTTATTTATAATACTTTAGAAAGCTAACAAAAATTATAAAAATATGGTTTTAAAGGTCAGTTTAGCATTCCCCCAGCATCAACTTCTACTCCAAAGAATAAAAAAAGTACAAAGTACATTACAAAATTAGTACTGTACCATATCTAGATAAATTTTTTAAACAATAATAAAGTTAAATTTTTTGGGAAGAGTCAAACACGAATGTCAGGTGCAACAAAAAGTGAACTAATATAAAGCAAAATATCATTAAAAAATGAAAGCTGCTCATGAAATTCCTAAAATTGATTTGATTTTCTTTTAACGAGTTCTAAAAAAGTTTGGCAGAGTAAATAACTCAGAAAATTAAACTAAAACAAAATTTAAAATACTCAAAAAATAAAAAAAATTAAATCAGTCAGCTCTTTGATGAAAAGCAAATAAAAACCAAGGTACTTTATTTTATCCATACTGTCATATTCTGTAAAATAGGTGACATTCGAGAGAACCTAATATTATGTTTATTAAACAATAATTGGCCTAAAAATATATTATTTATATTTAAATGTAGATTTTTTTACTTTTTCACTTTACATAGTATGTAAATAATGTGAGGTTGCTCATTAATTTACATTTTTATTATTTTTCTTTACCTTCTACAAGTATATGTACATTCTTTAATGTGGTAAGATCGGTTCAAAGCAATATTACTATTATCATTATTCTTAAAAACTCAATATGACATCTATTAAAAACAACATAAAAAAATTGCTTTGTAAATTTGTCACATGATTAAAAATTGTCTTTTTGTAATAATGTAATTTGTAATTTATTAGAAATTATCGACCTCTAAATTTTTTTAACTTTAAATTTAATAACAACTTTTATCAAATTTATTAGTTTTTACTATCGAATAAACCAAAGAAAATACCCTAAACCCCCATAATAACTATATTTGGCTTAAACAGCGACTAAGTCGCCGTTAAAAGGAGCGGCGACTAATAAGTCACCGTCACCGATATACCGGTGACTTAAAAATCGCCGTTAAGCTCATCACTAATATGCATGAAAAGTGTGAGCGCGAGCCACGAACGTTACAAAGCTCACTCAGCGGTCTTACTCGGGGTGTGCATTCATCCTTTACCGAATTTACTAATTAAAATATGGCATATTTAAAAATTTCGTGTATTTTCACCAGTCAAATAATTTTAAAAAGTAATGCTAAATTTAAAAAAATAGTAAGTGTAATATAATTTAATTTATTTCCTTTTTGAAAAAGATAATACATTAATTTATGTGCTACACTCGTCTGATGATGCCAATGTTTTCAAGTAAATTCAATTTTAATTTAAAAAGAAATCTAAATTCAATTTCAATTTCTCATTTCATTATACCCCGGGACCTGGACTAAAGTGATCCCATTTTCCGTAAGGCGAGTAATCCCAAAGAAAACATACTGAAACATGAACCCGCCACAAAGCTATAGAACATATTTACCAGAAATCTCAAATCTCAACATCATAAAGAATTAAAACATTTACTTCTTTTCATGTTTTTGATATTATTGCAAGACCAGACTAGCTCTTCTTAATATATTAAAAAGTGTATTTTTCAAAAATATACAAATATCTATATTCTGAAGAAATGCCAAATATTTTTTTATTTGGGA
Source organism: Listronotus oregonensis (assembly GCA_019359885.1). Classification (NCBI taxonomy): domain Eukaryota; kingdom Metazoa; phylum Arthropoda; class Insecta; order Coleoptera; family Curculionidae; genus Listronotus; species Listronotus oregonensis. The sequence continues at coordinate 116,311 of JAHBCN010000054.1, forward strand.
CAAGTTTTAAATAAATTTGATTATTAATAATTAAGCTATAAAAGTCCCCCTGTGATAAGTGAGACACACTTTCTAGAAAGTGAATTAAAAACAAGGGAAATAAAACCTAACCAAAATGATAATACTGACACACATAATACATATATTTTTTCATTTTATTGAACACACAGTTTGTTTACATTAGATGCAATAAATTAATGCATAGGTATATTAGAGGCTTCCCAATCAGCTTATGCAATTTTAGTTGCATCGTATAAATTTAGGACAAGCTCTACTATAATTGCATGTAGCATGCAATTTCCACATTACCAAATTTACAGTATATTTGACAAATTCATATAAGAATAAATATAATTCAGTTCAGTTAGTTTAGGTTATTTTTTTATGTCCCCATACTAGGCACTGCCTTTTTGAAAAAAAGAAAAAAAAAATTTTGTGCTGTTTTGTGCTATTCTGTGCAGTTAACAAAACTTTTTTATGCATTTTTTCCTGAGATTTAAAATAAACAAAATAGGGGTAGTTTTTCGCACCTACTTAGCACTGCTATTTTGCCCACAAATAAAAAAAGTACCATACTGTGTTGAGCTCAAGTTGTTTTATCTATATCTATAAAAAAAAATTAAATGAGAAGAACCATTTTTTTTTACTAAAAAAACCTTTTTTCAACTGATTTAGCACTGTCATTTTGCATAGTAGAGGATTAAACTGTTGTGCTGTGTTGTGCTCAACTTGTTCTAACATGTGTCGTTAATAAAAATTCTGAAAACTTAGTAAAAACTTTTTTTAGAAAAAAAATTCAACTGAGTTAACACTGTCATTTTGCATAGGAGCGGATTGACATGACAATCTGTTTTTTTCTTCTAAAAAAAAAATTCTAATAATTTTTAAAATTTTTATTAACGGCACATGATGGAACAAGTTGAGCACAATAGTTTAATTCGCTACTATGCAAAATGGCAGTGCTAAGTAAGTTGAAAAAATGGTTTCTTTAGTAAAAAATGGCACTTTTCATTTATAAAAAAAAATATTAATAGCACATGATAGAACAAGTTGAGCACAACACGGCACGGTACTTTTTTTATTTGGGGTGCAAAATGGCAGTGCTAAGTAGATACGAAAAACTACCCCAATTTTGTTTATTTTATATCTCAGGAAAAAATGCATAAAAAGTTTTGTTAACGGCACAGAATAGCACAAGAACAGCAAATATTTTCAAAAAGGCAGTGTTAAGTATGGGGACATTATTTTTTTACGTAATAATAATTTTTACACTAGAAAACAAAAGCAAACCAAAAAACAAAATATGGTACTCTTATATTTTTGATACACTGCATTCTTTTATTGCACATGATTGAAGCAGTTTTAAAAAAATCCTTGTTGGGTACTCGCCAAATTTTTTTTCTACTCTACAAGATGGGACAGCCTCGGTCCTGGTCCTCTAAGTGTGCAAAAACTATTGACCCTATGAACTGGCAGTTCACCCATAACAAAATAAAGAAAACCTGCAGAAAGCAAAATACTTATCCAGGGTTTTGATGACAAGTCCACCACCGTTTATAAAATAAAATAATTATAAAAGAAAATTAAATTATATTTTAAATTAAGAGCTTTAAGTCAAAATTTATAACACAATGCCATACATTTGTTTTTTTTTTATTTCTGGGAATATCAAATTTAAAAATTATACTTTTTTTTATAGATTATTATGAAGAGTGTGCTTTTGCAATAATAGTAACAAAAAACATGAAAAGAGATAAAAAGATTTATTTCTTTAGAAAATTGATTTGTTTTTAAGTACTATAATAAAATAATTATTTTTATATAATTTCATAAAAATAATTATTTTATTATAGTACTTAAAAACAAAACATTTTATAAAGAAATTTTGTTTCAAGTGATCTGCAAGTAGGCAGAGGTCAATAGTTTCAAAGTACACTCAGTTCTATACCTCATGACCAGGACCCAAATATTTCCATCTCGGAGAGTACAAAGAGAAAAAGTTTTTAGTATGTGAATCTGCCACAATAATATAGATCATATCTATAGTAAACAGCACTTGCTATAAAATAAAATGCTTTGCACTTTCGTTAATGCAGTAAACCATCTTGAAATTATATTTTTAATATAATAATTATTATTTTTGAGTTTTAGCTATTATATATTTAATATATGGTCAGTTAAAAAACATTTACAAACTTTTAATTAGCAATAAGATTTTTTTTCAGTCCTGGTTGTTAAAAAAGAAAAAAACAGTAACGACATATCATACCTCCGCTCAAATAGTGTCATAACTCAAAAAAGCAAAGCATGAGAAAAAGGCATTTTAAATTATTTTTAACATTTTTTTGTTTTAATTTAAAAACCATCAAAATGAGCATAATAAATATTTGAGCATTTTCCAAAGTTTTAAAGCTCTACAAAACAGTATATTAAGTATTCTGAAAATATGAAATCATTTATTTTTTTGGGCTGTGAGACTATAAGTTATAAAATATATATATATATATATATATATATATATATATATATATATATATATAATATATATATATATATATATATATATATATATATATATATATTTTAAATTTAGCTATCATTTATTTAAAATATGGTCAGTTCAAAAGCATTCACAAACGTTTAATTAACTCTAGGATCTTTTTTTAGTGCTGGTAGTTTAAAAAAAATCAGCTAAAACATTAGGCATCAAAGGCATTTAAAATTATTTCCAACATTTTTTTGTTTTAATTTAAAAACCATCAAAATGAGCATAATAAGTATTTGAGCATTTTCAAAAGTTTGAAGCTCTACAAAACAGCATATTAAGTAATCTGAAAATATAAAATCATTTTTTTTTGAGCTGTGAGACTATAAACATAATTTTTAATTTAAAGCGTCAATATCTTAAAAACTATAAAATATACACAAAACTTTATATGACATAAACTATGTATTTTTACAAGACTTTTATTTTAAGTTATATAAACTGCAATATTTTTCGAGTTATAATTAAAAAACTGAATTTTCAAGATTTTTTCAAGGTATACCTGTAAAAAAGTTTTTTTTTTTTATTTTGTCTGCCAATTTTGAGTGATTTGGGATTCAACTAAATAAAATAAATAATTTATATTAAAAAAAAAAAAACAAAAATCACAAAAATAAAAAATATTTTTTCCCTATTTTGGACTGAATTTTTTTGTCAAAATTACATTTTCGTTTGTATCTCCTATATCATAAATCTTATAAAAAATGTTTAAATAGCTTTTTATATAGACAATTTAAAAAGCTTTATTTTTTGTTGTATGAAATTTTTTGTATCTCTTATAGTTGATATAGTAGTAGTCCAAACATTCCGTGGTAGCAGGTTTCTGTGGGTAAATGTACTATATCGGTTTTTTGAGTTTTTTTCGACTTTTTGCTGTCTAACCCCCAACTTTGAAATCAGATTCGTTCAGCAGAAAAAAATACACCAAAAAATCCTAGTCCTACACTCCACACACACCACTTTTTTGTTTTGGTGGACCTGTGTAATTAATAAGTTAATACTATAAAAATAAAAATGTTTGTTTAAGAGTAATTTTAGAAGTATAAAAAAATTACCTAATTTCAAAATACTATACGAACATACACAATTACGTCGCAGCACATCATATATCCACTTTTATGACATATACTGTTATTAAGACAAAAATGATGAGTTACTACTTGAACTACATGACACTATTTGAGAGGTGAGATATCGAAAAAAAAAAGGATTTTTTTCATGATTAAATAATTTCTTTAAGTTTTTTAATTAGAACTGCAATATTAGGTCTAAAAATAAATTAGTCAGGAAAAAAACAGGACTTTTTATCAGAATTTTGTACATATCGATATAATAAGTTTATTCCTAGCAACGAAAAAAATTATAACGGCAAGCAAATGATATTAAAAATTTCTTACGCTTCGTGAATTGCCACGCATCTTTCGGGGCACTCAGGATGATTTTTGTCCCACGGAGATCTGTGCTCGAGACTGGGAACATAACCATAGCAAGTGGGTTTGCGGAAATTGTCCTTTAAATCGGAGGTTGGCTTGAACGGATCCCTGAGCGAATGACCCTCCATCTTGTGTTTACCAGATTTATGAAACTGTCTCTTTTCCCTTATAACATCCTTCAGGGGCTAAAAAATATTAATGTATTAGTTTCTGAAGTTTTGAAGTAGATTAAAACAGTTACAAAGTCATACTTTAAATAATAAGGCACAAAATGTATATAAGGTTTGTTTAATAATTAAGAAATAGGGCACACCTTTTTGGGAACAGCACCCTTTTTCTTTTCCTCCTCCTCACGCTTTTTCTTATCGTCCTCCTCGCGTCTCCTAAAAACAAATGATTTTATTTAGTTCAAATAATAACACTTAAAATAAATTTTTATCAACTTAAGATAACTCTTATCCAATAACTTTTTAATATAAATTATTTCTTACGGTTTCCCTCTTCCAGCCATTATTCGTTTATTTAGATAAAAAAATAATTATTATTATTATTTAGTCAAATCATATCAATAAATAAAAATTAAGATAATATGTCAAAATCAACATAACCAAAAATACATGCTAATTAAAGACTACGTCACAGGCACGATTTCTACTGGGTGTTATGCGCACAAGTAATAAACCAGTGATACTATACCTTCTGTCCATTTCTCAGTCTGCAAAGTACCGGCTGTCTCAATAAACCAGTCGCTGAATCTGAAATCAGTGAAAAAGTAGTAGCTCAAAAATAAACCTAATTAAAAAAAAACACTTATAAAAAACAAAAAATGCTTTCTTTGATTTTGAATTATTTTTGAGTAATTTACCAGTAAACCTATATTTTTATAATACCTAGTAAAAATAAGCACAAATCACATATTTTTAAAGTTGAATATTGTAAGAGTAAAATACAGCTTTAGTAAAAAATCTATCAACAGTAGTAGCTCAAAAATAACTTAATTAAAAAAACTCTTTAAAAAAACAAAAAATGCTTTCTTTGATCTTGAATTATTTTTGAGTAATTTCACAGTAAACCTATATTTTTATAATAGTAAAAATAAGCACAAATCACATCTTTTTAAAGTTAATAGTTTTTAAGGCTGGGAAAACGTTTTAAACTTATACATATACATTCTATAACAAACATTTAATGGCGTTTATGAAGTTCAATAATTTGTACCTAGTCACTTGCTAAATTTACTGAAATACTTCTTTTAATTTTCCCGGAAATACTTCTTTTAATTTTCCCGAACACTCCGAACAGTGGACGCCAAAGATCCACAGTGTTTGCCGCCAATTTCCAGCCAATTTGGGACCAATCAGATGCTTTAAAAGTGGCGTCCAAACAAGGAAAGACCAATCAGAAGCTCTAAAAGCGGCTTGTAAACACTTTCGAGCAATTTGATTGGCTGTGACTGGAATAGAAGTTCTAGAAAATGTACAACTTGGAAAACACAATTTTTAACAAGTATTTAGGTACCCCAGGAGTTAGATTTATATTAACACCTAAAATAATTCCTGTTTTATTAATATTTTTTAATTAGTTTAAACACGCTAGACGCCCTTTTTACAAATTAAATATGGCAGCCCAACAAATAAATATTTTCTAAGTATCGGGCGAAAAGGATCAGTTTTTTTTTAATTCCATTTTCTTTGTGTTGCAAAGTAGAAATTTGCATTCAATCTTCATCCATATAACTCCATTTTCACAATAATAAAAGTTTGTGCACGACACATCCAGAACAAAGGCCACTGCGCAGCCATTTTAGTTCGGATGCGTGTTAATTTTATTCAAGTTTCTTTATACAATATTATTTGAATAAGCACGTAAATACTTTTGCAAAGGTAAAAATAAACATATTTCAATTCAAAAACCATACGAAACCATTTTTACAAAGATAAAAGTATGTGAATGAGAAATCAGAAGCAGAAGCCACTGCGCGGCCATTTTGGTCGTTCCGGATTTTTCATGATTTTATCTATTTTTCAAAAAATTATATGCATGTAAACACTTCTGCAAAGAAAAAATAAACCTATCCTAAAGGGGAATAAAATAAAGAAATAAATAAGTAAAATTTAAGGTCTTACCCTAAATTTTTTACACTATCTTCGAACGAACGAACCGAACACCTCGAAAACCAGCGCAAAAATGGCCAAACGGCGGCTTGGTGGAGCCGAATCCTGAATATTCCAGAAAAGACTTGGCGGGAAAAACAGGTTTTAAGAAAACTTTTAGATTACTGTGTAGCACCGATTAGATACCCATCCTTTTTTATCTTATTCAAAACGAATAAAATTTTAGCCGTTAGAGGCCGTTAAAGACCGTTAGGTCAGTTTCACGTAAAACGAATACGTAAAACGATATGATACGAGCCTTTCCGATTATACCGATCACGTGATACGACGAAAGAAATCATTATTATCGATCCATCACGAGATACGACGAAAGAGATCGTTCTAACCGATTGTGTGGCGGGTCATTTAAAATAAGGCGTATTTATTGGGATAATACAAGATATAAGGGGTTTGACTTTAATTACATATCGTGGCAATTTAAAGTATGGACCTTTTTAAACAAAAAAGGTCTTATATAATATGATGGTAATTCTTTACGATTCTTAGATGTGGTTTGAGGGATAGTGAGAATTGAAAAACACTCTGAATGTAACCATTCTTGAACAGGTGGTAATTATTTTTAAATCCAACGTGCGGGACCTTATTACCAACTTATTTACTTGACTTTCTATTTCTGTATAGTACTTAAGTACACAGAGCAATAGAATTAATAAAATAATAAAAAAAACAAAAAAAAACATTATGGTAAATGACGGTGACACGGTTAAAATAAAAAGCTGTGAATAAATTTAAGCAGATATTCTTAAATCAACAAATGATTTCCAAGAAACGAAATAAAATAAAAAAAGTAGTGCTGTAAATGACGTCAGCAGTTTTTCTTTCATTTTTTGAAAATCCACTCTTGTTTCTGTACAAAATGGTGAATGGGTCTTTTTTTATCTTGGGGAAGTCCACACTAACGTACCGTGGTTGTCTTAAGTGTGGTGAGAGGGAGTTTGTTCACAACGGACTTAAATATTTGGAGATTGGGAGGAGAAGGAAAACTTCTGCGGGCAGCAGGTTCCATAGTCTTGACACTCTAGGGATGAAGGAATGAAGAATGCATAAAAGTTGCACTACGTGTTGCTCTGTTGAGAGCTGCCAGAGAAGGAATTATACTGGCCAACTCCTCTGAGCAGAAGCCGTGAAAATACCTATAGAAGAGCGACAGATCCCCTGCAGCTCGACGGTGGGCAAGAAGAAGCAGCCTTTCTGAGAGCGTGGGATCATTAATAAGACGAACGGCTCTTCTTTGAATGGAGTCTAGAATGTTTAGTGTTGTAGGGGACGCCATTTCCCAGACATGAGAACAATATTCTAAAGAGGGTCTGATTTGAGATACATACAGAGTATACAGATTGGAAGAAATGAAATACTTTCTGGCTCGAAAAAGGAATGCAAGCTTTTTTAAAGCTGCCGAGGCTATGGATGTAATGTGTTTGTGCCAGTTGAGGTTATTCTCAAAAGTAACGCCGACAAGATTAAACGACTCTTTCTTCTGCAGAACTTGGCCGATCATATGTAACGGATGAGCATTGGCAGACTTTTTTCGTGACAGTAAACATGACTGTGTTTTCGAGGCATTAAACTGAACAAGATTTTTGGCGCCCCAATCCAAGATTAGTTTGAAGTCTTGTGAAAGAGATATCTTCATTGACCTGCGCTTGTTTTTCATATCAGAATTACATGGTGGCTTAAGAAATTAAATACTAGTGTGGAGGGTATTATCGTCAGCAAAACTATGAGTGGGATTGATTGTGGAAAAAAAAAGACCGTTAATTCGTAGAAGAAACTGCGTGGTGCCAGCACTGAGCCCTGGGGCACCCAAGCATTAATTCGGTAGAAGCTGATGGAAGACTGAAAATCTACAGTAACTAATATACGTCGATTGGAAAGGAAACTGGGGAGCCAGGAGCAAAGCTTAGGTGGAAGACAGTTAAAAGGAAGTTTGTTAAGAAGCCCATCATGCCAGACCTGATCGAAAGCTTGTCAAGAGCAACGATCTTGGATTCACCAAGAAACTCAAGAGATTTGTTCCAGTTGCGTGAGACAAAGGAAAGAAGATTAGCTGTGGATCTTCTGTGACGGAATCCATACTGTCTATCATGTAAGATCTTGTATTTTTCCAGATACTTTAAGGTTTGGGAATTAATACATTTTTCCATTACTTTGCAAACAACAGTAAAAAGAGATATAGGTCTATAGTTAGAAGGGAGAGTTTTGCATCTTTTTTTGGGGACAGGTTGCACACGTGCAGCTTTCCAACTCTCCGAGGAAATGCCCGTGTCGTAAGAGATTCGAAAGAGGCGAGTTAGAATGGGTGCAAGCTCGGGAGCACATTTTTTTTAAGACGATTGCTGGTATGCCATCCAGCCCAGACGATTTTCTAGTATTCAGAGAAGAACATTTTCTATTTTTTACCATTTTTCCAATCTTTCGGCATGCTTGTCATCGATTCATTTTTAGAAAAAGTAGAAAAAAGGAATTTATTTTTCCTAATAGAGTTCAAACAGAATTTTTGAGGTTCAATTTGATTATGAATATATATGGTCACTCTTCTAGCTTTCACCGAATTCGAAAGAGATGGGGCACCTCAGGCTCAGTACTAGAGTAAACTCTACTCCGACACCTACACTAAACGATTTTCTCTTTTTCACGATTAACCTTATTCATAGTTTTGCTGACGATAGTCTGAATCTCTGAATCTGAAAGTGAGGAGGGTGATAAACATCACTGCACGCACCTAGGCCTCAGTAGGCCCGTTGTGCTTCCTCCTAAAGGGGACTCCTCACTCAATACGCCGCCCATTCTACTAGGTAAGTGACAACGTCGCCGAGGGGAATCCCCTTAATGTCGGCCAAGAAAAGCCAATACTCGCCCAGCATGGACCTTCTCTTGGACGAGAGTGCAGGGCAGTCACAAAGGATGTGCTCCACCATCTTGTCCTCCTGTTCAAAACCTGTACACAGAGGTGTATCATTTATACCCATTCTAAAGAGGTGTTTTCGCAGTTGACAATGTCCACTAAGAACGCCCGTGATTAGGCGAAGGTTCGCCCTAGGCACTGCCAAGTAATGTTTAGCTGTATCTCTGTCAGGATAGTTCAGAAACTCCCTGAAAAAGTTACAGTTTATTGTTTCATCCCATTATCTTAAAAATGACATGGCAAGCAAGTGCAGATACAAATATTATACTTTCACAGGACCTTCAACTAATTTTGAATTCAGGAACCAAAAAATCTTGTTCACTTCTGTGCCTTAGAAACACATTTAAGCTGATAGTCACGAAAAAGTCCACCAGTACTTAGCTATTACTTATGGGTGGCTGGTACTGTCAAACTACTGGAGCAATCAAGGGTACACCTTAAAACTCTAGTGGGACTGTACACGGGACACTGCAGATTGAAATACCACATGCACAAGATCGTCCTAGCGGAAGACGCCGAGTGCCGCATGTTGTAATGAATCCGCAGACCTTCTTACAAAAGGGGCAAGGAAACAAAATTCAAGGGCCGGAACCTCAATATTTGAATTCATGGAAAGAAAAATCTTCGGTCACTGGCATGACTTGCGTCTCAGACACATACTGAAGCCTCAAGTCCACCGAACCAACAATGTACTGTCAAACTACTGAAGCAATCAAGGGTACACCTTAAAACTCTAGTGGGACTGTACACGGGACACTGCAGATTAAAATACCACATGCACAAGAGTGGCCTAGCAGAAGACGCATGTGCATGCCCAGCACTGGCACGACTAAGATTCGCAATCCTCGGCAATGACACCTTGTTGCCGGGGGAGGTGAAGGATATCTCTTCCAACAGGATCATCAGATTTATTAGAAGTCTGGACCTGGTGGAAAAATATAAAAGGGTGTGAGCCACAATAGACCGATCGGTCGCGGTGGAAGGGTTTTATATCCACTCACTTTAAACCTACCTACCTACCTATGGGTTGCCAAGAATCATTAACCCTTGTGGGTTGTTGTTACAATGATCTTAATTGACATAGGCATATTATATTCACAGCCACAGCAGCTTTAAGAAATCTCCGATTTCTCTTTTGAGCCAAAAAGTAAATTTCTCTTTTCTAATCTGTATACTCTTTCTGAACTCACTTTGTTCACTCCTTAATCCCTAATATTCATTAGGCTGTGAAACCTTCTGCCAACAGAAATTCTTTCCTTTTCCTTCAAATCTTTAAGTCCCGTTTCAATAAATTGCCTCCTAATTTATAGACACCCTGTAGGTTGATACTTGGGCTTTGACCCTTCATGGACTGCCCTATAATAAGAGATGTTTGACAAATAGACCATTATTTTAATATTCAAGTAATTTTTTAGTTTTCTTTTTGTGTTTAAGATAGGTTCTGTTGCTCAGATTTTAGGAAAAACAAAATATACCCAAAACGGATGGAACTTTACAACGATCTTAACATATTAAACCACAAATTATCAACATAAATATTTATTTAACACAAGTAAACAAAAAATATCACATAGTCTGGAAATACATGCATTCATACAAAATAAATAATAAAACTTTCTACTTCTTACAAATGCGGTATCGTATTTTGAACATTACAATAAAAACGTGACACATACTCATTTAGAATTAACTAATTTGGCCAAATCAGACAGTGGTAAGGCGCACATTGAGTCACGGGCAGTAGCTCAGCTTACAGAGCAAAATAGAAGGTGTTTTGATACCAGTTTGCCATTTTACACGTTTTTTAATCTTTTATTTAAAAATATATATGATGCGCTTTGTGTACCAACATATTTTTTTATCTTTAATATTACACTTAATAAGCTTATAAACCAGCATTTATTTTTTATGGTGCGTTGAGCGCATCATGAATTTTTTTAAAATAAAATTTTAAAAAACGTGTAAAAGGGAAAAAAATTAATAAAAATAGCAAGTTAAAAGATTTTTTTGGTACTTGCCTATTCTGATTTTTTTACCAATTCATTGCAGATATAAATAAAGATACTAGGACTCTAAAAAATCATTGTAAATTGAGCTACAGGAATAAAACATCGAATTAGGATCCTCAGTATTAAACTTGGACTCGAAAGCACACCTTCACAAAAATTTAGGTTGTGCTTTCCTGTACATTCTGCGTCTCAAATAGTGATGCCGCAGAGACCAGAGATTCTCGCTTCTGGTCTCGTATGAACCTGATTTTTCTCTCAATTCATAGGCTCGTTTCTCTCGAGATATCTGGTTCTCTCGACCAGTGATTTTGTCACACAGTGGCATAACATGAGCTAATATTAAAGTAACACTTTTAAATTAAATTTTAAATATAGTACTAAAAATATGCCAAACAAGAAATAAGTAAATATAAACTGGGTGCTTTCAAATAAATTTTTGGGTGTCATCTAAAAAAAATAAGATTACAAAAAAAATAATTTAATTAATGGCAACTTTGTTCTTGTTTAGAAACTTACACATTTCTGTCCTTCAAAAAGTTATTATGAAAGGTAAATGAAAATCACAAAGTCTTTTATTAACAAAATGTTGGAAAAAATCTATGTTTCATTTTAAAAACTCTGATGTTATCATAAAGAAAGTAACCGTTTATTGCAAACCACCCATTACTAAACGATATGACCAAATGAAACGACAGCAAAACCGTTCAAAGTAACCACGACAACATATTGGTTGTAACTTGTTCTTATTTTTACAAAATGATAAGTTACTAAACCCCATTTGTATGTGTATTTTTACTGTTATTTATTTTAAAAGTAAATCAAGTAGAGTTTGATATTAAATAAAGTTTAAACGTGTATTTGCGAGTTTTTTATATTGAAAAAAACCATGCATTTTTGACAACTTATATACCGAGTGTTCCTCAGAAAAGGCTCTGATCTACAACTGTTTTGTTTCTAGATACATCGAAATAAAATTTAGAGGGCATGTATAGGACATAAAACTATTTTTTTTTTGACAGGTAACTGTTCACTTGTCAAAAAATTCAGTTTTATGTCTTAGCCCCACCTTTCCTTCAAATTTAATTTCAATGTTGCTATTATTATGGTGGTGAGTCATTTCTGGGGACACCAAGTACATTGGTGTAAAAGTTTCATTTTTTTTTTGAAAGCTTGCTGAATTAAAAACATACAAGCATTTTGGGTTTAAATTTAAAATACATCCAGGTGCTTGCTTAAAACTTGCGCTATTTGAATTTAAAAACTATTGTATGAATTTTACTAAGTATATACAGGGTGTGAATTTAAAAAGGTACCACCTTCAATGTCAGCATCTATTAGAAAAAATACCAAAACATGTAAACTTTGTTTTTTAGGGGGATATTTAAACGCTTGCTTCTAATCAACAAATATATATAATAATAACAAACTAAAATTTTAAATGGGAAGCGAGGTTGAGTGATACCTCCTTGTTTAAAGGGCATTTAATTGCCTTTTCAAAAATACTGCGTACTTGACCTTTTTTTGGACTTCTGGAAATAAAAGGCAACAAGTGTTAATTAGTTAAGATAACAAGAGTTGCAATAAAACATAATAATTATAACAAATACTTTGCTTTAATATTAAAGGCTAAAAAGTAGTACAGTCTCGTCCCAAATTCTTCTCTAAAGTTTTTAAAAAATATTAGAGAAACGTGTGAAAAAAATCAGAAATTCCATACTTACTTAGAAACATTGATTCCACAGAAGTATTAGGTTTTTTGTTGAATTTTTCTGTTATCTTTACCTAGACCATTTCTTTTTAAAATTATCACATTGTAAATTTAGATTTGCAAGTTTAATTTTGTGCGTGATTATTAAAATTTTCCTTATCGGTGGATTGGTCAAAGAGGGCCAATTGAATGGCCACCACGATGACCCGACTTAAAACCTCTAGATTTCTTTCTCTGGGAACATCTTAAGTCGGTTATTTATAAAGAACAGCCTCAAAAAATAATAGGTTTAAAAGCAAAAATAAGCGCAGCATGTCGAGAGATTCAAGTAGAAGTTTTTTAAAACGTTAGAAAAGAATTTGAGAACAGGCTGTATTGCTGCCTACAAAATAATGGACAACATTTTAAAAACCTATTGAATTAAAGTATTTTTTATATTTATTATGTTTTTTGCAACCCTACATATCTTAACTAATTATCACTTTTTGCAAATTATTTTTAAAAGTACAAGAAAAGATTATGTGTATGGTATTTTGAAAAGGGCAATTTAATGCTCTTTAAAACAAGCTATCACTTAACCTCTCCTTCCCATTCAAAATTTTAGGGGTTGCTTTCACTACCCCTAGATGGTTGATATACTTTGATTAGAAACAAGCGTATAAAATGTCCCCCTAAAAACCAAGGTTAACGTGTTTGGTATTGTTTTTTTGATTTGGTGAATTGAAGGTGGTACCTTTTTAAATTGACACCCTGTAGTATAAATGTTTGAATTTTAACATAAAGAAGTATATTACGAGAGAAACGAGACTAGACGGGAGAGTGGTCTTTTGAGCAAGATAAGGGCATTCTCGTCGAGACGAGAGAGCCATTACTTTTGAGTCCACAAAACAAGACGAGAGAATAGCTTCCCTTGTATCACGGTAACACTATTCTCATACTCTCAAAGGTCACCTTACCTAAAATCTTAATATTTGGAAGCATATCATGATATTTAACAAAACAAAATTGTTTTAAGGTTTTTTTATGCATTAATTACTGCCTACTAAATGCTTTTTTCAGCTGCTCACTTAATTGATCTTTTAAATCTAAGTCAGGTGAAACTGGGTTGGTAATAATATATTCTGAAAGTGTTATGTAGATACCAACACACAGTCCTACTATGGCAGCCAACGATACATTTTTATTTAAAATAATACAAGTACAAAGGCACAGTCCAAAGTAGGTAAAGTATCTCGTCATCGTTATGTAGTTTAGTCTTTCTGCATCGGTAACATCTGTAACAAAAAAAAAAGAATTTATTTTTAGTTGCACAAGGTAACTTTAAGTCGGGGAGGGGAGGGGTCCTTACGTTTTTAAACTTATTTTGCATTTTTTTAAATTTATTTTTCTGAATTAAGAATCTTTCAAGAATATTGTGTAAAAATTTAAGAGGGATCGGAGCAAAACTAACAAAGATACAGCGGTAAGTAATGTAAGCCGATATGAACGTTTGACTACAAATTTTTTAGTGTTCAAAACTTTAAAGCATTTTCAAAGTCGGTGCCCCTCATAACTTCAAAACAATGTTAAACAATATTTCTTTACATATACAAGGTAATGCTGAAGGGTTTTTTTTTCAAATTTGTTAATATTTTTTATTTTACAGTAACAAATTAGCCGATTTTTTTGCAAAAATCAGGTTTTTCACTTCAAAGTGTTTCCAAAAAGTGAAAAATTGAAATTTCGAAAAACTCTCCCAGCGTTACCTGGGGAAAGCGATTATCTAACGAAAAAACTTTGGTGTTTTGATTTCAAATGATCCAGCACCCAGTTATGAGAGGCACCGCAATTCAATTTTTTTCGAGACGCTTCCAAATAATTGCTGCCATTGCCGTATTTTTTAATATTTTTTCGTAAAAATTTTACTTAATATTCTTGGAATGTTATACTTCAATGTAGCATTAGTTTTAATAAATAAATATTAACTGTGTCGTCCAAAAAAGCCTATGATTGTCTGGACCGGGGACTTCTAGTTCGAAAATTAGAAATGTATGGTATAAGAGGAAATGCAAAAAAATGGCTAACAACATATTTAAATGACAGGAGACAGGTAGTAAGAGTAACTAAAGAAGGGAAAACTTGTAAATCCAAAGAATTGTCAAATTGTGAATAATAGCACAGGGTAGCATATTGGGTCCCATATTATTTATAACATTTGTCAACAATTTAAATCTTTTAATATTAATAAACTCCTCATGTCAGCATCTGGTAACTTATGCAGATGATACAAATTTCATTATTAGCAGTAAAAGTTTGGAAGATCTAGTTTTAAAAGCTAAAGAATTTTTTGATCTAGCTACAGAATGGTTTGTTAAAAATAAGTTAATTTTAAATAAGGACAAAACAAATATATTACTTTTTAGAACAAAACAATCCAATGTTTGCAAACCATCGCACATGACATTAGACTCAAAATTAGACAAGCCTGTTGAAATTTCGGAAAATGCCAAATTTTTAGGAGTGTATATAAATGAACATTTAGACTGGGCATGTCATATAAAAAATTTAAGCAAAAGGTTAAACTCAATTTCGTATGGGATTCGAATGGTGGGTAAATATATGAATGAGAATACTCTCAGAATATTATATTTAGCTAATTTTGAATCCGTTCTAAAATATTGTATTATCTTCTGAAGAAAGGACAGTATAGTTCAGAGTGTTTTTGTTATTCAGAAAAGATTAGTGAGGATAATTAAAAAAATGGGCTATTTGCAAAGTTGTAGAACTGTTTTTAGAAAGTTAGGCCTAATGACTGTGTATGCTGTTTATATTTATGAGTGTTTAATGTTTCTCTTTAAGATCAAAGATGCCTTTAACCAAGCAGCTAACCATAAATATGACACAAGAATGTCAGACCTTAGGTATCCAACATACAGGCTGACACTTACTGAGAAATGTCCCCAATATATGTGTATAAAATTGTTCAATACTTTACCTGAGAGAATAAAAAAGCTAAGAAAAAGTTAATAGATTTAGAACCTTATAGCTTAAGAGAGTACTGTCAAAATTTGTAAGTCTTTAGGGCTCTGTGAACCCCTTGTTTGACGTCATTTCATTTTGTGTTATATGTTATATGTATCATAATTTGAAATAAAGATTATTATTATTATTAAAAAATTCGCAGAAACGCGCCTTTTTTTGTATGAATTAACGTTACCCCCTTAAATACTTAATGATAACGTTTAAAATATAGGTTTTTGGAAAATTTTTAGTTCTGCTTCCATAATCATACAAGCCCCCTTGTGCAAAAAAATAATTAAGCAACATAATGCAAGGAAGTTTAAAATTTTAGGGTTATTTGATAAGTTGTTAGAACTTAAATCCAAATTATAATAATTGTATTTTTAAATTCTGTTAAATTTTTATCTTGTTTTTAAATATTTCCTAAAATAATAATAGTCAAAAACAGTGAAGGCAGAACTAAAGTATACATATACAAGTTTATTAAGAGGGTAAAGTATACATATACAAGTTTATTAAGAGGGTTGAATATAACTTAACACAACTAACCACAACTAACTAAATAGTAAAAATGAGTTTAAAGCACACCTTATTATGCTCGGCCCTTTGAAATTATAAGCTACAGTAAGAGTAACATTAAAAATCTGCAACGAAAGTTTAGAACACTTCATACTAAGGCACACAAACACCACCTTAGGAGTGCCACTGAGCAAACAACACTTAATAGACTACTTGAAAATACAAGATGTATTCATACTTCACCAATTTATCAGGAAAAGATGCGCAGTTGTGGGGATCCAACACAAAAAAAAAATACATAACAACAAAGTTTAAGACTGTAGAAAGGAAGTTTATTAAGAAATATATCATGCCAGACTTGCTCAAAAGCTCTGAATATGAACGATCTGAGATTCACCAAGGAACTCAAGGGACTTGTTTCAATTGTGTGAGGCAAAGGAAAAATCTGCTGTGGAGGAACTTTTCCATACATTGCAAGCATTTGAAAGAAGAAATATAGGTCCATAATTAGAAGGAAGAGTTTTAGATTCTTTCTTGGGGATAGGTAAACACGCGCGGCCTTTCAGCTCTCCAAAAAATGCTCATGTTTTAAAGACATTTTCTGGTATGGCATTTAACCCAGAGGATCTAGGTATTAAGAGAAAAAGAAATATGCTTGATCAGACATTAGGAGAAACAGGATCAAATGTTAAAATAGGCAGAAGATTAATTGGAGGATCAAGGGTAGAGCTAGCAGCAAATTGTTTAGCAAATGGTTTTGCTTTTCCTTTGGCAGCTGAAATAATTTCATTTTCAAAGGTTAGGGATAGAAAGGAACTAGTACAAACGTTCTAGCTGATGTTTTTGGCAAAAAACTAGAAGGATTTACTGCTATTCAAGCCAGAAAGAACATTTTTTTTACAATTTGAAATAAGTTCATTGTGTTGGTTTCTTGTTTGGATACTAGCTTGTCAATTTTCAGGGCTAGGATTAAGAAGACACTTTTTGTAAGCTTGAATTTTTAAAAGCCTGGCTTTATTACAGGATTTAGATAACCGCAGTTGGTGATTTGAAGGTTTGAGGTTCATTTTGGTAAGAGGAATATAGGTCTCAGTACCCAGTTTGTGCAAAAAACCGCATAATACAAATTGTATAACTTACTTATACAAACATTGTCCTTTTTTCTAAACCCAGTAGCACAGTCAATACACTCGTTCGGGCTATCCCCAGTACATCCAAGGCAGGATTGGTGGCAGTCCAAGCAGCGATAACTGCCTTCAGTGTTCACGCAAAACTGTGTTGCTTTACAAGGCGATTTTCCCATGAGACATTCATTTATATCTGTGCACCCTCTATCTTTATTCTCCATCCACCCATCTTTACATTTTTCACAGCCAGTTGGACCTGCTTCCGAGCATCTGCCTTCACAAGAAGGATGGCATGGAGAGCAAAGGACTTTCTTGTCATCTTTGTAGGATTCAAAGAACCCATCAGCACAAGAATCGCAATAATCGCCGGCATACGGTCCGTCACAAACACATCTGCCATTTCCTTTTCGTGTACCGGCACCTTTGCATTTGCCGTTTTTATTGCAAATATTGTCCGGATAGCCTTCACAGGGGGTACAATTTTTTCCAAAGTGATTTTCTGGACAGCAAACCTCAAAGGTGTCAATACAAAGGTATTTATGTAGATCAGGCTCATCTTTTTGTTTTTTAAACCACCATGTTTCTAGAGCCTAAAAATTAAACCTTATGTTAGAGGTAATCACTATATTTTAACAATTTTTTACACAAAGTGAAAAAAAAAAACAGAAATTATCCTGTATTATATAAATAAATAAATAAATAATCTTGCATTCAACACCTTAAAAGTAATTTATCGATGGCTTAGTATGAAAACCTCGTATTTACATTTTTTTAATGACATTTTGGTGGTTTTAGATAAAAAATTATGTATATTATAATAGCTGTTACAAAAATTCGATCTGCGCAGTGCTGCTCTTCACAGACAACAACAGGAACCACATATATCAGCTGCACCCAAGATTTAGTGGATTTAGTGTGAAGACCTTGAATCCCTCGCAGGTTCATTGAGCCTTATTTACCAGCTATCTTTTAGGATGGTTCTTTTCCAACTATACGGAAGAAATCCTGGCTTATTCCAATTCATAAATCTGGTTCAAAAAAGGACAAAAAAAATTACCGAGGAATATCCTTGCTGCCTATTGTGTCCAAAGTCTTTGAATCAATAAACACCGACGATCTATTTGAAACATTTAAACATCAAATCGCACCTGAGCAGCATGGATTTTTTAAGGGAAGATCGACTGCTACTAATTTGGGCATTTTCCATGATTATTTGTTTAACAGTGTTGAGGATGGATTACAGGTTGATGTCATCTACACCGATCTATCTAAAGCTTTTGATCGGGTTAATCATGGACTTCTATTGGAAAAACTTTTTCAGATGGGCATGGCCCCTGATTATATCAAGAGGATAAGTTCGTACCTCTCGAATCGGACTCAAGTTGTGAAGGTCGGAAGTATAGTGTCTCGTAAAATTAAAGTGACTTCAGGTGTGCCACAAGGGTCCCACTTAGGCCCAATTATAATATTATATTATATATATATATATATATATATATATATATATATATATATATATATATATATATATATATATATATATATATATATATATATATATATATATATATATATATATATAAAATATATGTTAAAAAAAAATTGAAGCCAAGCAGTCCTTATAGCAACATGTCTATGGTTCTAATATTAATATTATTAATAAAGGCATAAAATTTTGGATTCTCAAACAACGAAATTATGATAGCAAGTCATTTTTGATGAAACAAACTCTGAAATATCAAAACTGTTTATTATCTCCTATCTTAACATGCATGCCAATAGAGCCTATTTTTTAAAATAATAAAATAAATATAGAAATTCAATGAGTGTAATAAAAGCTGTATTTTAATTAATATATACAAAGAAATTTAACAATTTTTTATTTGAATTTCACATAAACTCCTTTAATTTTCTTTTAAAGTATATTTTTGTAACTCCTAAGCATACTTTAAGATTCTGCAAAAGGTACTGGTGGTACACAGTGGATATTAAAAAAAAAACAAACAAATATTAATCACTTAAATTAATATGCCTACAGGACCATTAAATTTAGGTACTAAGGAGTTTAGCTCAAAAGTAAATTGAATTTTCATAGCTTTACCAAGTTTTCTATAGACAATTAAATGGTACAAGAAAAATTTGACAAAACACCAGTGTTTTGTAAAAAAATGATGACACCCCTAAAGGCAACAAAATAAAAAGGGGGTGTCTACTAATAGGATAATGGTACACAATATTAATTCTACATTAAATTACCTCGTCATATTCTTCTAGCAACTGATAGCATTGGTCCTTGGCTTCTAACACTTCAGAACATAGTTTTTCATGAATTTCAACAAATCTTACTTCACTATTGGCATAACTTCCTAAATTCTTTTCCTCCCAGGCTGTGTCTCCACCTTCGTATTTGTACTTTGAGGTTCTCTCTAGACCCTACAACAGCAGAAATTATAAATACATAGCTAAAAGGAATATAGCTTTGGCAATTTACCTTTTTAAATGACTCAATAAATACTTTGCAGGCTCTACAAGGGGGTAGTTTCATTTTTTGAGCTTTATCTCTTTTTATTTTACCGTCTGCTTGGATCTCGATAAAGTTAAAGGTTAGGATAAGCACTAAAACTGTAACTGGATACAAGATCTGCATACCTAATAATTTACCTTATTTTACACTTTTTTTCTTAAGTTCGATTATTCGACAGATTTTTTTTTAAATTTTAACACTTTAAAAACAGAAAATTAACCATTACAAAAATAAAAAATAAATATTAAAAATATGTATATAAGAGCTACGTCACAACTTTTTAATTGACAATTTTGAGTAGGAATCAAAATAAAAATTGTTTAAAAAATGTTCTTTTAAAAACCCCCTGGAAAAATAAATACATAGGGCTGCACAGTGGTGGGGATAAATTAGACACGTTCTGGTTGGTAGTTGGCTGTGGCTGATCCTAATAATAATGATTATTTAAAACTTTAAAAGTTAATCGTTAGATGTCTCTGTTAGTAAAATTTAATAAGGAAGGATCAATAAATCGATTCTGAATTTTAAATTTTAGGTTTCGTACTCCTGTATTACTAAAAAAATAATAGATGCCGCTGAGCGCTATCATCTTTCTATTAAACTTACTAAAGTAGGCAGTGGCGTAGGTACGCAACTTAGGTCCCTGTTAAGTAGCATTAAAAGTAAGAGGTAATATAATCTGGACATATTTGCACTATAAATTAATTACAATATTAATATTGATATCAAAAAAAATAATAATTACGTGGAACGTCTACGAAATTCAGAGTGGAATTGGTTACAATACTAGTCACAAAAAATAAATTATAGTTAAAAAAAACACGTTTTTATCGCAAACCGAACTAAAAAAGTAGAAAATAATTTTTAAGTATGAGAAGTTTGTGTTACAGTGATAGAACGTTCATTTATCAAGTATAACCAATTAATTTGGAATAAGATTAAAATAAAAATTAAGTTATTTACAAAATAATTTAATTATCGTAGAAAGCGTGGGGAGCTTGATATTATGTAGATCTTACAATATTTTATTGGTAGCTATTTACAAAATTAAGGGTTATTATGAAAAAATAGTACATTGCATCCTACGTTTTTTTAATTTAATTGAATTATTTTGTTAATAACCTAATTTTATTTTATTCTGATGATCCTATGACTTCTTAAAATTGATGAAAATTAAGTTGAAAGATTTCGTTACGTAGATACTTACAGGTCAAGCTAATTAAAGCGTGGAAATCGAGAAATCGAAGATCGAGAACGTGCCTCCGCTTTAAAAGGAAAGGGAAATAAAAATTCTTTTTATTTTAAAATTCGTGCAAAAACTTACCTGAGATGTGCCCAAAAAAGATGCGCTCTAAAAATTTATATATTTAGGCGCTTTTAAAAATATTTTGAAACTCAGTAATTTCCTTTTTTTTTTGTTTTTACTTTGTAGCGATTGTAAAGAAAGGATATGTAAAATTTTTTATGTGATCTATAAGGCAGGATTATTCATTTAGGGGCATTCCTTACGAATTTCATTTTTTTTATGACTAGGTTGCCATGCTTATAGCCGTGTTGAAAGTTCAGTTATTACTTACTTACTTAAAATTCTTTATTTCTTTTTTTTAATAGGTATATACAACACATTTAGTAGTAGTAGAATATTAGTATTCTTCAGCGCCTCCATTAGGTGTACCTTTTTTCCACGCTTTCCCAAGTTGAAACCCATCTCCTTGGGGTTAGTTGTGGTTAGTTTTTGTTAGTTGGGTTAGTTGTGGTTAGTTTTGGCCGATAGCTACGCCGCTGGCAACTTGCGTGCAAGAGAGAGAGAAGAATTGGTGTATAACCTTTCTCTCTCGCTCCGCGTGCAGATTACCCACACTTTTATAATGCCGCGATTAATTCCAATATTACATCTTTTGCTCTATTTGTTAAAAAACGTTTCTTTTTTTTATTCAAAGAAAAAACAGAAAGCCCATACGCTTTTTTATTCAGTTAAAATTTTGGAAATTTGCCCAGATTTTTAAACGGGCTTTATTTATGATAAATCGGTAAATGTTTAATAACACCTATTCTACGTTATTAATTTTTCAAAAAAAACTGTTTAGAGTTTTAGTATTTGTCGCGAGATAGGTTAGCTATGATTTTTGTGCGCCAGTGAATTTGTTTTTAAATATCGGAAAAAAGAAATCAGGGAAAAACTTTTTAAAACCGCATCTGTAGAGAAGAAAACATACTTGAATTTTCCCCATATTGCGTTTAAAAGAACCCGAAAAATTATTGTTTTTGCTTTTTTTTTTGCGCGTAGGTTTAGAGATTTTTTTTTTGTGCGAATTTGCCGTTAAATATCGGGAGAACTAAGACTTTTAAAAATTTTTTTTAAGGTGTAGAGGAGAAATAATACTATAGATTTCAACCCATATTGCATTTAGAAAAGCCCCTATAAATTGACATTGTTTGAAAAGTTTTTTGTGGGGAGTAAATTTAATGTCTAATATCGAGTGCTGAGACTTAAAAACCTAAAACTTTCAAAGATATTTTTATTTCTGATCAAGATAGGTTTAAAGATGTTTTTTTTTGTGCCAATAAATTTGCGTTAGAATATAGGAAGAATCGAGACCCCGAAAAAAATTTTTTAAACGGCATCTAAAGGGAAAAAAAAACACTATAAATTTCATTATTCTTTAAAAAGTCCCTGGAAAATTAATTTGGCATTTTTTTTTTGCGATATTTTTTTTTTAAATTTAGTAAAAAAAACGAAAATTAAACCCCCAAAAATTTTCAAAACCGTTTTTAGAGGGGGAAAAAAAATATGGATTTTTTTTTAAAAAAAAAAAATTTTTATTTTTTTGTGGGAGTGAATTTATTGTCAAATACGAAAATTTAAAACCCGGAAAAAAATTTTAAAAAGGCGTTGTTTAGAGGAGGAAAAATATATGGATTTTGCCCAGATTTTTTTAAAAATCCCCAAAAATTTAGATTTTTTAAAATTTTTTTAAAAAAAAAAAATAAAATTTTTCCCGGGAAAAAATTTTTTGGGTTGTTTAAAAAGAAAGGGAAAAAAATTACCCCATTTTTTCCCCCAAAAAAATTTTTTTTTTAACCGAAATTGGGGTTAAATTTTTTTATTTTTTTTGGAAATTCGGAAGAACCGAGACCCCGGGGAAAATTTTCAAATGGCATCGTTTAGATAAAGAAAAATACTGTGGGTTTTGTTCCAGCTTTTGAAAAACCCCAGAAAATTGATGATTTTTTTTGCGCGACTGAATTTGCCGTCGAATATCGGAAGGATGAGACTCTTGGAAAAAAAATTAAAACGACATCGTACAAAGGAAAAATACCCCAAAAAAATAAATATGGGGTGTTTAAATGTTTCAAATGTTCTGTAATTTAAAAAAATGAAAAATTAATCCCGGGGGTAAGATGAAATAAACATACAAAAACACATTTTTTCGAAAAAAATTTTTTCAATTTTCCCAATTGTTGTCTAAAAAAAGTAATATATTGTCATTGTTTCTTGGGTCACTTTTAAATGCCCTATATTTTCTTAGGAAAAGAATAAAAATTTTTTAGGAAAAAATTTTTTATAATGATTTTTAAATAATCTGCCGTTTTCAGAATAACCGTACGGGGTCAGGTAAAAAAGTTATCAGACTTAACTTCATTTTTTTAATGGAAAACCTTATATATTTTAATCTTAAGGTAGTATACTACATCATCTTTTCAAAAATATAACACACCATGAATGATATTGGTTTTCTATGGAATTTTTTAAACTTTATTACTTTAAACCACAGTAGACTATGAAAAAAAAAAGCTAATATCCTAGAAACAAAACTATGTTGATATCCACGGCTTTAAAAATATTTTTAACGCTAGAGAAAAATAGTTGACCAAAAAAGTAAATTAAAAAAGTAGAAACTTTAAACAAAATAAAAGATTTAGATTAAGGGGGCAAAGAAAAAAAAAAAAATTTGAGTGTTAGATCCGGACATCGTGGTGGCCACCAAATCCATGTGTTCCTATCCAAAGGTTTTGTGGTAATTAAAACTCTCTTATTCGGAAGCGTTATGGGTAGGGGGCCATCTTGTTGAAAAAAATCTCTATTACTTTTTTAAAGGAAAACATCAGGGATATGGAAAAGGACTGGGGGATGTCCAGTTTAAATTTTTTCATTCCTGTAGGGAAAAAAACCAGCAAGGTGAGTCAGCAATAAACGTTAAAGAAGGGCCAAGTGCAAAGTTCGATCAAAAATTAATAAGTTATCTGTTTGTGGAGTGTTTAAATGCTGAGTGTAAATTGGGTAATATAGATATTTTAGTATAAATGTAATTTAATATAAAAAAAAATTTTTTAGAAAAAAATGAGCAGCTTTTACTTAGCATATTTAATAAAAAAAATCTGGGGTTTATATATGATTTTATTTTCGAAATGTAAAAAGAGAGAGAATAAATCTAAAACAGATTTTTTCCTTGATTTCCTTTTCCCAACAGTCTCTTAAAGTGGTTCACGAATACACCAGAGATGTTGGAATGGAGTTCGGCCCCCTCGACAAGTGGGAAAACAATAAATGGGGGTACGAGAATGTTTTAAACGACCAGCTTCCGATGCGCCTCCCCCCTTTACAAAACAACGAGTTATCGATTTTAGGAATCGACCAAAACCACCGAGTTAGAGCTGGAAGACCGAGCTTAGAAAAATTAGGGGGTTTACGGATAATTTAACCGAATTATCTGAAAAAAATAAGGTCCTTGCCCAACATGCTAGCAGGGGACATTTTTTGGAGGGGTTAAGGGAGGGAGAGGAACTGCGCGAGCTGGACGTCAGCACACAAAAATGAGCATCTTTTTTAAGTTTAGATTTATGCACGATCGACTGGTTTTGAGTCTTGCTTGTCAAGTTGCCAATATTGATCCACTGAGCAACTAAAGAGCCACGAAATAGCAATGTTAGCGTTTTTTCAAGGCAGCGAAGGAAAAAGGAGAAGTTCGGCTCAAAGAATAGATCCAAACGAAGACCAGTCACTTGAAGACTTGAGCTAAAGCCAAGAACTGATTAAAAGAGCAGAACAGCAGTCAAAGATAATTAATAACCGCAAACGGATTTTTTTTCCAAACATGAAAGACTCAATTATTCAAACCCACGTGGGGTTTTTTAAAAAATGCTGGCTCAAGTCGAGACCGAGGGTTTCCACTAGCCTGCCAGGTGGGTGATAAAACAGGGATACCGAAGCCAGTTTTCTAACATTCCTGATACTGCTTGTCGAGTTTTTCGACAGCAACCCAAAATAATGACTTATTGTCAGCTTGTCCAGGCATGCTGTAAGTGGTTCATCCACCGACATAACGATGGTTCGGGTACTTTATTATCACCTTAGACATTATTAGGCATCGACGAAACACAATTTTGCCATTTGCTCCCGGCAAAAACAGGCAGAGGGGAAAAGACAACTGATATATTGGGGAAATTTGCATTCCCCCAAATCCATCAAATTCGCGCCAATAAACCTGATATCGTTCTCCTTTTTAAAAGGAATAACTTTTTGTATGTGATCGAGTTCTCCCCCCCGGAAACTAAACGATATAAAAGGGAAGGGGGAAACGAGCCAAATATCATACTTGGGAACTTCAGGTTTCCGGGGTAAGTGCGATTGGTTTTCCTATTGTCGGCGTTGGGGGTAAAGAAAAAATGTTGGGGACTAAAGTGTATTCCCCATTAAGACCCAACCTGGGGATGAAAAAAAAAATCTGGTCCCTTTGGGGCCCCCCGTTTTCGAGGCAAATGAATTTGGCCGAAGATCACTGACCGAGCGGACGCGGGGGTGGTCTTTTAAGAAGGCCCTTTCCGCGACGCCCTATGGGGCGGAGCCATGGGATATTTATGTCGGATATTTCTAAATAATAATAATGAAGGGGAAAAAACTGGGGACATACATTTCATACATTTAAAAAGGTTGTAATTTTTAAATCAACCTTATCAAATAATAATTTCATATTTTTAAAAAATAATTTTTTTAGACAGGGGGGTGCCACGGGACCCCCGGCCCACGGGCACGCCTATGCTTTTAACCTAGAATATTAGAAAAAACTAGGGGAACTTCTAATACATCTAGTTGTGTAGACGATATATTTAAAATTTTGAACAGGTAGAAACTTTAGTGTTTGAAAACTTTTTGTCTGATCACACAGCAGAGAAAGTCATTTTTAAATTCAGTTTCAAAAACTCATAATCAAATAATGTATAAAAAAAAGAAAAAAAAAAATTTTCCCGTATTGTTTAAGCAGGATTGTTATTTTTTTAAAATTGCAAGAAAATATTGATGCAATGGTCTGTATTTATGAAGCATTCATTTAAAAAAAATCATTATCAAATGTATAAAATATTTTGACAAAAAATGTTTTCTATATTGTTTAAGGGGATTGGGTGAGGTTAATAATATTGTAAGAAATGATGTTTAAGCAATGGTTTACCTAAGAAGTATTCTTACTAAGACAAGAACAGCAATGTTTCAAATAATGACGTATCTACCAAATTCCCGGAATTTGGTAGGTATACATCGAGGACATAAAAGACCACTCGAAGTTAAAGAAAAAACACAAAAAAAATACGGGAAAGAGGTGAAACGTCGAAGTCAGGGATTGCCGAACCCTTGGTCAAAACAACACCGCATACAATGATCGGAAGCAAAAAATATTCATAAAGAAGCCCACTGGAAAAAAAAAAATTTAAAAAAAACTGTAAAATAATAAACAATCAAAATGTATTTAGCAAGCCTGGGTTTGATATTGGGGAAAATCTGGGAGTCATTGCTGAACAGTGAAAAGTCGGTCGCTTTGGTGAACAGGGGAAAAATTTTATATATATATATATATATATATATATATATATATATATATATATATATATATATATATATATATATATATATATATATATATATATATATATATATATATATATATATATATATATATAAAGAGTTAGCTTATAAGAATAGTTTTTAGTTGTCACTTAAAAACAGTTTTGTTTAACAATTAACAAATTAAGACAATGGCAGTCCAGGGTTTTAGTGTGATAAAAAGGTCTGTATTTATGAATTATGTATTCAGGGTCTCTTCCGTCTACAAAAATCCTCGGATTAGTACATGTACATACCGGGTGTTGCTCCGTCGAGCGGGACATAGGGAATCCCATGTAAATTTTGAAGTGGTCCAATATTGGCTCCCCTAATTTTTTAGAAGAAAATATTATAAGGATTTTTTAAAGAGCACGAAAAGTTGAAACCAGTGTACAAATTTCAGCTCTTCTCAGTCCGCCAGCTAAGAATAAATGCTAAAATAAGTTACGAATCTCCTATCTTCTTACGCGCCCTTGTATTATTAGAAGTTTATAATAAAATACCAGAAAAATTATTTAACCTCTTACTCTCAAGTTGTCAGATAAATGTCACATCATTTTTAAATAATGAACTACTCAAATCAAGAAAAATCACTATTATAAACTGGGTTTATCAGGGAAATAGTTATCGAAGAGTAGCGGACATGTTTGCAGCCTATTTTCCCAATAGGCCAATACCAAGTAAATCGACAATAGAACGGACCATAAAAAAATTTGAAACTACAGGCCAGTAATCAATAATTGCAAATGTGAAGAAAATCGACGGAAAATCAGAGACAAATGTGACAAAACGAGAGGGATTTAGACGTGATACTTTGTGTAGGGGAGGCCGAAGGAAACATTAGCACGAGACACTTGGAGGACATTACTGGACAAGACCACACCACAATATCTCGAATTTTAAAAAGATGTAAATACCACGCTTACAAGTAGAAAGACACCAAGAATTAAGAGACGGAGACGAAATACGACGACGGAATTTTGCTTTGAGATGATGGAGAGGACAAACACTGACAGAGGTTTTTGACAAAATATTTGCTTTACTGACGAATGCACTTTTACATTGAACAACGAACCCCACATTCAAAATTACCGGTACTGGAGTAACGAAAACCAAAATCGATTTGTTGAGACAAGGACTCAATATCCACAAAAATTAATGTTTTTGGCGGGAATTTCGCCACCATATCCTTGGACCATTTTTCCTTGACCGAAATTTGAATGGATTTCTGGAATTTTAGGGAGACAAATTTTGCCTGCTGTAAACAACCTTGCTCGTGAAAATCAAGAGATTTGGTATCAAATGGATGGCTGCCCAGCACACAGTACCAGAGCTGTGCGCGAATACTTGAACAACGCATTTAAAAACGACATCATAGGCCCGAACCACGCAATATCTTGGCCAGCCAGGTATCCGGATCTTTCGCTAAACGATTTTTTTCTATGGGGACATTTAAAAACTAAGCTTTATACCAATAAAAAATATGAAAATTTAGACCAGCTAAGGAATGCTATTTCCGCTGAATGTGCCAGAATATCGATGTCCAACTAGCCAACGTAAGAAATGAGTTTTATAATCGTTTGGGGTATTGTCTGGCAGTTAATGGAGAATATTTAGCATTTGATTAAACTGATATTTTCGTCTAATTGATTTCTAAATGTAGACAAATTTTTTTTGTCTTGCGTAACTGTAGTGCATGTGTGGAATTAGCTGTAAACTAAAATGAAATGCGAGGATTCTTTTTGAAATTCCCGTATAAATTGTTTAGTTTTGGCAATGACATTATAAATTAATGATCTAAATTGTCACTGATAAATCATATAGTGTTTTTATTATTGATTTCTAGAGTACATGGGTGCATAATGAGATACTACGTTGCAGAAGTATTTAAGCAGTTTACTCTTTACTGGTTGGTTGAAAAATGCTCAAATTTTCATTTTGGTGGAACTTATTATGCTCTTCAATAAATCGTAATAGCATTTTTTTCTAAAATAATTAGGGGAGCCAATATTTGACTACTTCAAAATTTACATGGGATTCCCTATGTCCCGCTCGGCGGAGCAACACCCGGTATATGGTATCAAGGAAAAATAAAAATTTCAATGCCCAGTATAAAAACAAGAAAAAAGAGAATGATAAATATTACAACAATATTAAATAAAAAAATCTAAGAAAAGAGTACACAGCTCAGAAAATAGAATGAAATATATGTGGTCTGTTTGTAAGAAAATCACAGGTAAAGCAAATATCAGATCAGATATACAAATAGAAGGAAATCCTGAAGACATAGGAAGTGAATACAAAAATTATTTATTATCTTTAGTACTAGACCTCTTAAAAAGTTTTGTTGCTATTCTCTTTAAATGTTATTTTGCTAGTTATGATCGATCAATGTATTTAAGCCCTGTAACACCAGATGAACTTTGTGAAATATCTAAACGCATTAAAAATATAAATAGCCATAACATTGACGACAGTGGCGTAGCTACGTAACTAAGGGCTAAATACTTTTAAGGTGCTACTACTACTACTTAATTTTAAGCTCTTTATCGTCAGCTGTAGCACAGTGTAATGCAGTAGGTAATATTTAAATAAAAATAAAATAATTTATTGCAAAGACTAAGAAAACCTACTTTGCAACAGGGGTACCGTAAATGTCTACATTATGTAGCACTAAGAGTAAATCTTAACGTCATCTGGAAATATTTGCACATAGTTTGCCCAAATAAATAAAAAAAAAGAATTACAATTAGGGATGCGACATCGAAGCCAAACATCGATGTTAAACATCGATGGGAACATCGAAACCTGACCATCGATGGTAACGATATATCGAACATACAACATCGATGTTTTTCTAACATCGATGGTACGATGCGATGGTTCGTTCATGGTCTATTAGCATTATTAGCAATAAAGCTACCAAATACCTAAAGACAGCTTTATTTATTTAAAATATACAAGAAATAATACATTTTTTTTAAACTAAAACGAAACTCTTAGTAAAAAAGATATTTAAAACTGAAAACATTATTTTATATAAAAAATTATAGATCCCAATAAGATTTTTAATGCTTTGTAAAAAAAGTAATTTTGATAATAATTTTTCCTTTATCCTGCTTCGCTTCTGAGTTACTGTTTGCCCTGCTTTTGAAAACAGACGTTCTGATGGAACGGAAGTTGCAATAACAGACAAAAACTTCGGTGCAATTGTGGCTAGAGTATGGATAAATAAAGTTCGCTTAAAGCAGTTTTAAACGTATGTTTAAAATTTTTGTACTTTTTTTAAAAAGAATTCTTGAATCTTATATAACATTTAATTATTATTTATTTATAAATAAATGGGCAAAACGTTTATGTCTTTACCAAACTTCACATTACAAAGAAAGACACATCATAAAAATTTTTAGTATATCCTGAAGATTATTTGTTTTCAAAACATTGTTACTTTTTTTTACCTTTGCAAAAAATATCGATGTTCGAAGGCAACATCGATGTTACCATCGATGTTTTCGATACCCGACCAGCGATGGCAAAACATCGATCAACCAACCATCGATGTTTTTAGACCATCGATAAACATCGCGCATCCCTAATTACAATATAATTAATTATGATTATGATTATAATTGATTTTAATAAAAGTAATTACGTGGAATACAACTTAATCTATGAAATTCAGAGAGCAATGAGTTGCATTACAAGTCTAGATAAAACAAAACGAGAGCGTAACTGCTTTGAGATGTTTTGTGGGGAAGTTAAATTGCATTTTATTTTGAAATTTGTAATAAAGCATATTTGAGACATGTACTGTCATATTTATAATTAATAACACGCTCATTAAAATAGTGTTCTATTTTGAAACCCAATAACTTCCTAGTTATTATTTTAATGTTTCGACGATTTCATACCCAGTTATGTTCTTATTTATTGTGTAGCGACTGTAAAAGCAGAATATGTAAACTTCTTATCGTGATTTATCGTACATGATTACTCTTTAGGGGGCACTCCCTACAAATTTCATTTTTTTAAAATAAGTTGCCATACTTAAAGCCCTGTTGCAAGTTTAGATCAAGCTATTAAAAATTCCGTGGCAAGAAGCTACAAAGTCGAAAATTCTTGAACTTGGAGGCCCTGGTGCATCACACTGGCTAGCCTTCAGATAGCTACGCCGGCGAAGCACAAACTAGTATAGTAAAAATATCTGTAAATGTATGTAAAAATATGTTGTGTTATCGAATTAATAATTGATCTGTCTAAAAAAAGGTTCCTGAACTGATGGATAATTATAGGCCACTTAGTGTAAATAGATTTTCAAAATTATTTGAAATGGCAATGTGCTCACGATAAATTAATTTTATGAAAAGTTTCAACCTATGCCAGCATGGGTACTTAGATGGAAAATCTACTCAAACGGCAATTTTTTAGTTTATGCAAACACTTTTGGATCACCTTAAAAATGATGATTTCCGTGGAAATGTTTCTGGATTTGACCAAAGCGTATGATTGTTCAGATGGGGATTTACTTGCAAGGAAACTGAAAATGTATAGAATAAGAGGAAACGCGTATAAATGGTAACGTCATATCTTAATAAAAGACAACGAAAAGTATGTATTACAAAGAATGAAAAAATCCATAATTCTCAAACCTCAACTAGTAATTTGAGTATTGCTCAGTCCACTGTATTGGGACCTATCTTATTTATTATATTCATAAATGACTTAAGAAATATAACTAGAGGGTTCTCAGGCTATGGTAAACTACGCTGATGATACTAATGTGCTTTTAGGAAGTAATGATGTTGACCAGCTTATCAGTGAAATGAAACAGGTTCTCGGTCAAATAACTAAAAGGTTTAAGGGGTTCTCTGGTTTAATGGGTTCAAAAAAATTTTTTTTTGCATAAATTGTTTCCTTAATATGTCTCGAATAGGTGGTCAAGTCTTTTTTAAAATTCAAGCCATTATAAACATACAGCGATTAGAAGAGGCAGGGGTTCGGAGCGCTGAGCTGAGCGCTGAGAGGCTGATTGTTTTCTGTCGGCTTGATATCGAGACTCTTCATACGAATGTATGCTTATGCAAGTACCGACAAGTTAGAACAAGTTTAGAAAAAAATTGGTGTAGTTATTTACGTTTTGAAATTTGTTTTAGTCTTGGTATCGCAGATTAATAATATAGGTTAGGATTTTATATTTGTAACTGTTTAAACCCAAACCTTTTTACTTGAAACTACAAAAAACGTTTTTTTTTCCTCCAAAAACCAATTTTTTAATAAAATATTATTTAACTTACAAAATTGATTTTGTCAAGAAAAGATGTTAGGAACTTTTTTGTTCAGTTAATTTCTAATAAAAAAAACTTATAAAATATTTGATTAAAACTTCAAAGTTCTATCTCTTTATTGGGTCCTCACAAAAATCCCAAAATGCATAAAAATCAGACCGTCAAACCAGAGAAACCTTAGGAAAATCGAAAATGATTTTAAAAAAGAAAAGCAAATATTGTTTAGAAAACAGCTATTAAAAGACCAATGACGTTAAATAATGATAATTTGCCTTTATCTAAAAATACTAAATTCTTGGGTGTACATCTTAATGAATATTTGGACTGGTCATTTCATATTGTATATTAAAAAAATCTATCTGTTATAGTATTAGAGTCACTAGTAATATATGAATAAAAAACACTGAAAATAATGTTCTTTGCTAATTTTGAAGCCAAGTCAAATATGAAATAATACTTTGGGGTAGAAACCGTCATATTCAGAAATATATTTGTAGTACAAAAACGATTGGTCAGAAAAATTTTAAAAAGAAGTACAATGAAACGTGCCGTTTTTTTTCTTAAGAATATGGGCTTACTGACAATATAAGCATTATATACCTATGAGAGGCTTCTGTTTTTTTTTCAAATGAAAATTCCTTTTAAAGCCTAATTGGTCATCAACATGACACAAGACATAAATGCTAATTACCCATACATCGCCTAATTACTAAAAATTTAAAAGAAAAATCATTTGGCTTCTCTCCAAAATCAATTATTTTTAAAAATTATACTCTTTTTATATTATTATGAGAGCTAGTCTGCTCTTGCAATAATAGTAACAAAAAACATTAAATAATATAAAAAAGATTTAATTCTTTATAAAATTTATTTGTTTTTAAGTACTATAATAAAATAATTATTTTTATTTTTATAAAATAATGTAAAAACAGAAAATCATCTTACTTGAAATCATTGGCAACCAGTTATAAGATTTATATGTTATTTCAAGCTTATTGGTTATCATCGGACGAGTGTAGCACATAAATTGTATTATTATATTACTCAAAACAGAATAGAAACTATGAAAATTGTGTTTTGCTAACTGACATTGACTTTCGACATTACTTTTTAAAATATAGTCAATGGTAAATGTACACGTGTAGGTACCTTTAATATTAATAAAAATATAAAATAGTAAATAAATTTTTAGCCATATATAGGTTTTTTTTTAGTTGTGGTGGTTGTTTTAGGTTTGGTTTGTGGTTTTATTTTCTGGGAATATCAATTTAAAAAAAAATATTTTGCTTCTCTCTTACTAAAAAAATCCTCTCATTATATGTGTATAAAAGTTTTAAACAAACTTCCCTATAGAATTAAGAGACAAAGCAGTTTAAAAAAATTATGATATATGATGTAAATTGTTGTAATGTATAACTAATTTATATAATATATAATAAACTATATTTCTTTTTTGTTTGGCGTCATTTTATTTTTTGTTTGTAATGTTATAATATATGTTATAATTTGAAATATAGAAATTAAGTAAGTAAGTAAACAAATTTTGGTCCCACTTATTGCACTGCCTAATCCTTTAAAAAAGTAATTTTGAAAGCCTTATTTCTCCTTTTATTGTTAAATCGCTAGAAGAAATTTCTAAATCTAATCTTAATGTTTGAAGAAGATGTTGGAGAAGGACATAGCATTTCTTTATGTTTGTCATATTTATCGTCACTAGCTTGAACAGTTTTGAGCTCTGGGGGGTTTTACCCCACTAAATATGCCACTAATTATAGCTAGGTGGAGAAGTGATAAAAATATTTTTTTATATTGGCTCTTACTTTGAGAAAATAATAAATATTTGAAATATAAATAGGAAATACGTTCTTTCTGGTTTAATGAGGTAGTAAGAAAAAAAAGTAAATTAAATTAAAACATAATTTTTATAAACATGACGTTTATAATACTGTGTTAAGAAAAAAATAGGATTTTTATATCTTAGCTATAAAATGTATTTTCTACATAACTTGGCACACCTTTCAGCTCAAGCGTCTTAAACTAAAAAATCGCCATTTTAGACAAAAAAAAAAACGTGATTAATGCCGTTTTAGTATGCCAATTGCTGAGCATTTTTTCAGGGGCTGGCCAGAGCAGGTGAGAGCAAAAATAAATGTAAAACAACAAAATTAATGACATGATTATAGGTTTTCAGTAAAAGATCCTCCTATCTCGTTTGGTTGGGTAGGAGGTGCCCATTATTTCACATGCTGCGCGCTCTTTCAGCGCCTAGAATTGAGCAACAACGTGGTATTTCAGAGTGGGGCACATTCTCTGTCAGTTTGAATCGCGATGCTGAATGAAATGTTGACGTACGCCGCTTGAATTTCACGAGCGAACGCGAATTCGGTGCTAAAGCTCTATAAAAAGTTTTAAAAGCTGCAGGTAATTTTTGTGTTGTGAAAGCTCAGTGATTTTTTTTTAATTTGGTGTTTTTGTTAGCTTGCGATAGTTTTATTTTTGGTGCTTTTGATGTTGTGTAGCTTGAACAAATATTTCTATTTGTTTTTAAATAAAATTTGTAGAGTTTTTTTTTAATTTAAAAGTAGAGAAAAATAAACTATTTTTATTTTTTGAAAGAAAAAAAAAATAACCACTCAAAATTTAAATAAACCCAAAATGTCTTTAAAAATTATATGTTTCAATTAAGGATTTTACTTTTACGACTAAGGAACTTACTTTTTCTAGCTATGGATAATTCCGCGTATGTTCCGAATTCAGCACATTTGAATTCGCCAGCTTTGGTCGTTTTCTCACAAGCCGCCGGCGGTTTGCAGGATGCCCTCAGGATTCAAAGACCCTTTAATCCTCAGGTAAGTAAAAATCAAGAACTAAGAAAAATACAATGCAAAAAATATGATTTTTAAATTCATATGTGAATATTTATTTAGCAACAAAATAAAAACACATACAGTAAAGAAATACTTTGAGGAACTGTATGTGAGTATTAAAAGAAAATAATTATTTTGCATATACCTTATAAGAATGTTTATCTAAATATCCCACAAATTTTATATTAAGCAAATATTTACTGTGATATATTTTTTTAAATATCTCTTAAAATTAAGTGAAGGATAATATTACTTCTGTTCTATGATACGTTTTGTATTATACAGTCAGAGGATATTAACTGACCAGAAATTTTAGAATAAGTTGAGTGTACGTTTTATTTAGATAATAAAAATTCTTTATAAAAAAACTAATAGTATCTACTTTTAATTAGCCTATACAGTGTGTCCCAAATTGGTGGGGAATGTATGGGGATCTTGAAAACCACGATAGATAGAAAATCGGTTAAATGGGGAAAGTTTTGGACAATTATGTTAGTAAGCTAATCCTGTTTACTACATGGTTTTATGTATTTAGGTTTTTGAGAAATTTAAAAAAAACCTGAAACATGCATTTTTGAAAATCGGCCATATTTTTTTTATAAGTGAAAATTTTTCAAATCTGCAAAAACTTCTTCAAAGCAACTTTTTTTGTAGAATATGACCGAGTGGTCAATTTTTATTTTCTACGTTTCGGGTTTTTAGAATCATCATCAACTTTATTTTCTCATATGGACGCCTTATTGGATTTTTACGCAGCCAAATAGTGCTTTTTATTCTGATTTCAACAATGTATAACATGTTATAATTTAAGAGTTTATAACCTCATTTATTTCAAAAAACAAATATTTTCTCAGTTGGACTTGATTCCGGCGAACGTCATTTTTTTAAACAATAAAATATTATTAATTGGCAAAATAGATAAGCTGAACAGATATTTTACAGAAATGGGTTCGCGAACATAGCTATAACGTTAATACGTGTTAGAAGAAAATGTAATGGCGCCCATGTGAAAAAGTAAAGTTGATCATTCATCATCAACTTTACTTTTTCATATAGGCGCCATATTGAATTTTTTTGCAGCCAAATGGTGCTTTTTATTCCTATTTCAACAATGTATAACATGTTATAGTTTAGGAGTTTATAACTTCATCCACTTCAAAAAACAAATATTTTCTCAGTTGGCCTTGATTCCGGCGAATGTCATCTAGCGTCATAATCAAGTTAGCTCGGGTACGTTATTAAATTTTTTTCAACTTTATAAAATGGTTAATTTTTTAAAGAAATACTTGATATTTTGCAACGTTATTTCCAAAGCAATAGAAATGTTAATATAGCTGCGCAAACGCAATCGACAATTTTCCTGAAAGGCAGCATCCTAAACTAACATCAGTTACAAACAAAACTGGTTACAAATTTGCTTAAATTCGAAAGTTTTAAAAAACCACGACCTAAGAAGATAACCAACATTTTAAAGAAAATCCAACATCTTCAGCCAGGAATGTTGATAAAAAATTCCACATACCTAAGTCAACCATTCATAGGGTAGTTAGGACTATTTAAAAAAATATCGTTAATATGTTGAGAAATATGGACAACATTTTAAATTTTAGGTCGTTATTTTACATCTTTATTTTAGTAGAAATATGAGTTTAGCCACTTTTCATTGTTTTTGTTTTCACTTGTTTCAATTAACTTGTTACGTGTAGTTTTGTTGTAACACGGTATTAACGTTATAGGTATGTTCGCAAAACCCATTTCTGTAAAATATCTGTTCAGCTTATCTATTTTGCCAATTACAAATATTTTATTGTTTACAAAAAAAAATGACGTTCGCCGGAATCAAGGCCAACTGAGAAAATATTTGTTTTTTGAAATAAATGAGGTTATTAACTCTTAAATTATAACATGTTATACATTGTTGAAATCAGAATAAAAGCACTATTTGGCTACGTAAAAATCCAATAGGGCGTCCATATGAAAAAATAAAGTTGATGATGATTCTAAAAACCCGAAACGTAGAAAATAAAAATTGACTACTCGGTCATATTCTACGAAAAAAGTTGCTTCGAAGAAGTTTTTACAGATTTGAAAAATTTTCACTCATAAAAAAATATGGCCGATTTTCGAAAATGCATGTTTCAGGTTTTTTCAAAATTTATTAAAAACCTTAATAGATAAAACCATGTAGTAAACGGGATTAGCTTACTGATATAATTGTCCAAAACTTTCCCCATTTAACCGATTTTCTATCTATCGTGGTTTCCAAGATCCCCATACATTCCCCACCAATTTGGGACACACTGTATATAGAGCATTTACACAGAGGAAAGAAACAAACTTGCCTTACAATACAAAAATAATATATAGAATAAAAATGCAAATTTAAAATATGTGTATCCTAAAAGTAAAAAAAATCAACTCTCACAATATAATTTTTTTAAGGTTATTTTCAGCTAAATGTAGAAAGTTAAAAAGAGTTAGTGTCAAAAAAATCTTTTTAATTGTTTCATTTAAAAATGGTGCTAACCTATAGGTATCTGTTTTATCTCAAGAAGTTTTTACTATATTTGTTCACCTATATTAAATCTTAACACATTTTTTGATAATTAATGAGTTTCTTTAAAATAGTTTACACATCGTATTTTTTTAAATCTCTTTTCTTTAAATATAAGGTTTATTTTAATTAAGGCCATTTTTATTCATGATTTAGTTTTAAGAAAAAAACATTTAGTTTAAGTAACAAATAAATAACTATAGCAACTACAGTACTTTAGATACAGAACTACAAAATTTATCACCTTCGAAAACACACTCTACATATTGCTTAAACAGCAGTAAGAAAAAAGTAAGAATACATAAAAAAATAAATTCAAATTTTGGTATTATTATCGATTTAATTTAAGAGTAAATTACACGTTTATAAAAAAAGTTATCAGCATATTGTCAGGTTGTTTTAGCTATGGGACACCATTTTTAATATATTTTTTGATCCTAATTTTAATTTTGTAATTTTAAAATAAATAAATATCTAAATAGCAACAGAAAAAAAATATATTTTTTTTATGTAAAGGTATTCTGTATAAGGAAATCTCAATTATTCAAATTGGTTTTGTTTTGGAATACTTTCAACAAATTCTCATGAGAAATTTAGTCCTAAATTCCTGGCTTCCAATTTTAAATTGTAAAAAATAATGTCAGTTTAAGTATTTTAAGATGTAGTGATATAAGTTGTTTTTTTGTGCTTGATTGTTGAGGTATAATTTCCCAATTTGAAAGCTCAAAAACCGAGAAAATTTGGTGCCATTTTAAAGATTATACGAAAATCCATTATAAAAAGTTTTAAGAAAACCAAATTTTTATCTCTAGAATTCAATGATTCTTCTATAAAGTTATTCTACGATATTTGTACCCAAAAATTAATAATAATTTCATTCTTAATTTAAAAAAAGTATTAACATTGTATAGCAAAAATATTGCACTTACCATTTAAACAATATATATCTGGTCGACTGTACGTTTTAAATTTCGCTACACAAGACCCCTCAAAAGTTGCGTTATAAGTTGTAGGTTACCATAAAAATAATTAAAAAAAGATAAAAAAAATATCTTGAGGGCTCTACCGGAATTCTTATTTTTCTAAAAGTCACTTAAATTTCCATTTTCAAGGACCGTAGAGGCCTCAAGATGACAAATATTGAATTAAATTTAATGATAATTGTAATCTCTGTATCAAAACGCAACTTTTGGTACCTCTTGCGTAGCCGTAGCTCAAAATTTTGTATGATTTATTTAGAGTTAATGTTACGAAACCCCTAAAAATGGCCAATTTTAGAAAATTCAAGAGGCGGAAGAGGCCTCAAGATGACAAATATTTAATTAAATTTAATAATTATCGTAATCTCTGTATCAAAATGCAACTTTTGATACCTCTTGCGTAGCCGTCGCTCAAAATTTTTATGATTTATCTAGAGTTAATGTTACGAAACCCCTAAAAATCGCCAATTTTAGAAACTTCAAGAACCGGAAGAGGCCTCAAGATGACAAATATTTAATTAAATTTAATGATAATCGTAATCTCTGTATCAAAACGCAACTTTTGAAACCACATGCGTAGCCGTAGCTCAAAAAAAAATCCCCATACACGGACGGGACAGCCTACTGTACTTTATAGATTTGACACTATCGACGGCACATTGACACAAGCTGATAAATCGATTTAAAAAATAACCTATAGAGCGTACATTTGTAGTTCGTTATTTTTGTGTCATTTTTTAAAATTATTTAGTCTAAATTAATCAATATATCCATAAAAAAATCAATTCCTAACCTTCTTGCAGTTAATAACTACGTATCTCTTCATTCTAATTAACTTAAGTAATTTATCTGTTAATGTAAGATAATAGTAGGTAAATTATACAGTTTAAAGATTTAAAAACCACCTAGTAGATATAGGTATTTATAAGATATAGTTTATTTTCTAGGTTTTGTGCATGATCGATAATTTTATTTTTGCTTATTTTATTTAAAATAAATATTATATTGATCGTATCCAACTTATTAATTATAAAGGCATTTATTTATTTATTTTTTTTTTATTTGAACATTTATTTATTTAATTTAATTTTCTACATAGTCCGAAATGCACACTTGGTCGGGTGGCCTAGTAATAACTTTTACTTTTCTAATTGACTGTTGATATCACTCATTATTTTTATTTTTTAATAATGCCCGCCTTCAAAATTTACCGCAATATTAATTAAATTTACAACACAATTTTTGTTTTGGCTTATTTCTCATGTATTTCAACATCAACAACATAATTTATAGATTTTTGAGATAATAACTCTAGTAAAATGTGTGCAAACCTTCATATACAGTGAAACCTGGTTAAGTGGGACCTGAATAAGTGAGAAACCTCTATTATTGAGAATTACAGTGAGGGCCAGGCATTTTTTTTATCAAATTACCTGTGTCAATAGGACTTTTCGAATCTGGTTAAATGAGATTTGATTTCTTCGATTTTTTCGATGTAAATAGGACTCTGTAGCTCAATCCCCTGTGTAAGTAAAACATTTTATCAATTTTTGCACAGTATATTTAATAGATTTTTAATATGTAAGTGGTAAACCATTATTTTTATTAAAATATTTACCTCTATAAATGGGATAACGATACATTTCGACCTCTATACGCGGGGGCCTCTGTAAATGAGACGACAACTATTTTGAACCTGTCTAATTGAAAAACTGGATAAAATTCTTGGTCCCTTGAAATCCCAATTAACCAGGTTTCACTGTAGATCAAACTTAAGGTTTATCTTCAAAACTGTAGAGGATTACGCACTAAGACTTTTGACTTCTTCCATAATGCTGTATCATGTGACTATGACGTTCTTTGCTTTACGGAGACTTGGCTGAATGACAGTGTTAATTCTGCGGAATTATTTACGGATGAATTTGTGGTGTTTCGCCGTGACCGGGATTCCTCAATTTCCACTAAGTGCGATGGCGGGGGTGTAATGTATGCAGTTAGGTCGAATTTCAGAACGCGCCATCATCAGGACTTTGAGTCAGACGCAGAGGACCTTTGGATATCTATTGAGGGTGAAAATGGAGAAAAAAACTATATTTGTTGTGTTTATTTGCCGCCAAATGACTTAATAGCCTATTATTCCTTTTAAGAAACTGCAACTAAACGAAAACATATTTGGGAAAAAATTGTGCACTTATACTAGGTGATTTTAACTTTCCACAATAGATTGGCATTCAATAAATAATGAGCGTTTCTATGAACCAAAAAATGTCTAGAAAAAATATTCAGAGATGATCGATTGCTTTTCATCCCTTGAACTGATGCAGTTTAATAATGTTTTTAATAATAATAATAAATTTTTGGATTTGGTCTTCTGTAATCAAGATTGTATAGAGTCCATTGCGCATTCTGAAAATGCGATGGTAGTAAAGATTTGCACCACCCAGCCTTAGAATTTAATGTAAATAAAAATATATCTAAAGGTCTTCGTCATACGCGAAGCATTTTTATAATTTTAAAAGAGCTGATTTCGCAAAAATTGATGATGAAATTTTGCGTACCAATTGGTTAAGGGTTTTTAATTATAAAAGCATCGATTGTGTGTGATTTTTATGATAAGCTAAATAATATCATAGATAGAAATGTTCCTAAGAATAAAGTTAAAGGTGGTTTTCCTGTTTATTTTAAAAAAGAAACAATCTTAACAATATTACAAAAAAATCGAGCTCATAAAAATTTTAGGATATATAAGGATCAGAATCACTACATACATTTTTCTAATTTGCGTCGGCGTTCCAAGCGAAATGATGCGAAGCGATTACTATGAATATGTACAAAGTATTGAGAGTAATATTTCCGGTAATGAAAAAGGTTTTGAAATTTGTAAAAACAAAAAGAAAAGTACTAGTGCTGTTCCCAGTTCGGGTTTCTATGAAAATGAGACCGCTACATCGGGTCGAAACATTTGTCATTTATTTTCAGAATGTTTTAGAAGTTATTATGTCGAGTCACTTTTTCAGGAGCCTTCATTTCCAATATTCCTGATGACTTTAGAATAAGTGAGGAAGATATTAAAAATATCATGAACTCATTGATGTTAATAAATCTACTGGCCGGATGACATACGGGTATTGCTTGCAAAGTCATGTAAGAATTTAGTTAAACCTCTTTTATATATATTTAATCTGTCTCTACAACAGGGGACCTTTCCGGCAAAATGGAAGATATCTCATATAATCCCAATATTTAAAAATGGAGATAAACATAACGTTAAAAACTATCGGCCAATAAGTAAACTATGTGTTTTTCCTAAGGTATTTGAAAAAATCATTTATACAAAAATTTTAAACCATGTTAAAAATATTATTATGTCAGAACAACACGGTTTTTTTCCACTTAGGTCAATTGAGACAAATTTAGTCACATTTGTCGAATATCTTTCGGAAGACAATGGATAGACGAATTCAGGTGGATGCCAATATCCACTTCAGTAAGGCCTTTGATAAAATTAATCATCGCATACTGATAGATCGCCTTTGAGGTCGGTATATCTGATTTCCTTTTGCGATGGATTTGGTCTTACTTGCGGGAGAGAGTGCAGGTTGTTTCGGAATGGGCATCAATCAGACCCCTTTATAGTTCCGTCCGGAGTACACAAGGTAGTCACTTGGGCCCCTGTTTTTCATCAAATTTATCTTAATGATATAAAGGGAAAGTTTTAGAATTGCAAGTTTTTGCTTTATGCGGATGATCTAAAGTTTTACTACCCAATAACCAGTTTAGATGATTGTCTAAAAATTCAAAGCGACTTGGATCGTCTAGTTTCGTATTGCAGGAAAAAGGATTTATTTTTAAACTCTGACAAATGTGTGGCTATCAGTTACACCCGTAATATAAATTGTATACAATTTAATTATTACATAAATGACTTAGAGTTAAGAAAGGTTTCTGAAATAAAAGATCTTGGAGTTGTTCTTGACTCAAAATTGTTATTTAAATCGCATATTGAAAACATTATTAATCAATCAAACAGGATTTTAGAAATCCGAAAGTGATGCTTTGCCTTTTTTATGCTTACGTATCTAGTAGATTGTGTTTTGCATCTGTTGTTTGGAACCCGCAATATCAAATTTACATTAGTAGAATCGAATCGGTCCAGCATAAATTTTTAAAATATTTATCTTTCAAAACAAATATCGAAATAAATTTAAATTATTTGCCTATCATGCGTATCTTTAATATACTACCTCTTAAAGACAGGAGAACTATTGCTGATTTAACAATCTTCGTTAAAATAATGAAGGGACTTGCATTTGTCCCAGAAGTGTATCGAAATATAGAATTTCACAATAATAACAGAACATTTAGATTTAATGAACTTTTTTCTGTACCTTTTAGAAACAATCACTGTAACGATATGACGTATTTAGGTTTGTCCGTTCATTGTTTTAAACGTAGAATTAAGTCCCAATTTATAAATAATTTAAATCAATAACATGTGTTAATAATATTTTAGTTTTTGAATTATATTTAGATATTAAACATGTACCCACTGAAAGACTTTATTAAAACGAGGGTACTCTAGTGGATGTAAGTCTGTTTGTACCCCTACTTTGTAATAAATAAATAAATAGATGGTACCAACGAGAACATTTTTATTTGATATTTTTTTTCTAAACCATAAACTTTAGCTCTGTACATTTTTGTAAAAATAATATGAAATTAATTTTCAGTTTGTCATGTCTGAGGCTCAAAAAGAACTCCACCGTCCATTTTCCGCATCCAGCTTTGGTCTAAGACACATGGAGGCCTACAGCGGAATACCTGCTCACATCCTAAACCATTTGCAACCCCAATTTCTGCACCCAGGGCTATCCCTGGGTTCAGGAGCTTTTCGCCCCCTTGCAGATCTTAAATCCTTTCCTTCTCCTTCAGCCTTTGCACCCCCTAAATGTTTGAAAATCGAGACAGCAAATGAAGGGATGCACTCGGGGCACAATCACGGTAAGTTTGTTTAAAAGTTAGAGTCCAAATTTAATGTATATGTTAATGGCAGAATTCAAAGCTATTCTGATTCCAACTCCCAACAAAAACAACCGCAACTTCTAGAATTTGTTTTTATATTATATTTTATTTTTTATCTTAATAATTGATATTCATAGTCTAGCCGAGTAGTGTGTTTCTTGCGAAAAATAGTTAGAAGGCGTTAGAGCGATTGCTCATTCGATCCAGAATGCAAATCTAAGAAAGACGTTTTAAGGATTTTTTCTGCCAATAAAAATTGCAATTGTCATTAACAAAAACCGAAAAAAAAGAAGCCATTTCGATTTTTGATGATAAATCAAAAACGATTATAGACAGCGAAAATTGCAAAAAAGATTCTTAAAGAGGAGCAAATTTCCAAAAAAAAGTCCCGACTTCCGGAACTCTATCTCTATTATTTATAATTGTAATTTAACGCTGAAAATGGGCCTCCGCGCGACATTTTTGGTTACGCGCTCGAAGTCAAAACCGAATACGTCAAACTAAATAGTTTTTTTTAAGGTATATAAATATTCATTTGCC
Source organism: Listronotus oregonensis (assembly GCA_019359885.1). Classification (NCBI taxonomy): domain Eukaryota; kingdom Metazoa; phylum Arthropoda; class Insecta; order Coleoptera; family Curculionidae; genus Listronotus; species Listronotus oregonensis. The sequence continues at coordinate 160,380 of JAHBCN010000054.1, forward strand.
CAAAGATCAACTTTCCAAGTTTAAAAAGGTCCACGGTATAAATTTAATAAAAGTTGTTAATTTTAGCGGGTTTTCCTAGTTTTTTTTGCAGAAAATGCACTAATAAGAATTAGCAAAAAAACCATTTTGTTTGTTTTTGATTCTTTATAAAAGTCGTATTGGCACCTTTGCGATTAAATGACAAATTGAAATTTTTCACTCTATAAGAAAAAATGGCTTTTTTTTCATATAAGAAACAGGAAAAAGTTATTTTTTGTACGGATTTTGGTTTTTAAGCTTCCATGCACCCCTTTAAAAGATGGTACTGGCGGTTTGCTGTCGACATTCACCGGTGAATGTCAAAAATTAAAAAAAAACTAAACGAAAACTAACCACAACTAACCAAAACTAACCAAAATTATTAGTTTTTACCGAACGCCCCAAAGTTTATAGTTTTGGTTATTTTCGTTCATTTTTTTTTAATATTTGACATTCACCGGTGAATGTCGACATTCGACAATTTTCGGACTTTCACAGTAACATATATATTACTCTGATTTTTCATCTTGTGTCAAAGTTTTAAAATTAATATAAACAATGGATTAAAATTTATTAAACTTTTATGGCGTGATCATGTTAAGTATGTATATATTATTATGAAGGGCTCCACCAAACGAAAAATTTATGCGACAATTATTTAAACTTTTTTTTAATGTACAATGAAGACGAAATTTCAAAACAATTTTGTTAAATAACAGTTGTCTAACTTGTTAAAAAATTAACTTTAAGTAAAATTTTCAACGGAAATGAATTCTTTAAAGTATTCTGAATACACCATAATTTCTTTTTAAATTTTTAATAAATTTTTAATACCTTAAAAATAATTATTTAGTGAGAGGTACTCGGTTTGGACTCCGAGTGCGCAACCAAAAATGTCGCACGGAGGCGCATTTTCAGCGTTAAATTAAAATTATAAATAATGGAGATAGAGTTCCGGGAGTCCGGACTTTTTTTAAATTCCTTTGCTTCAAGGATCTTTTTTTGCAATTTCCGCTATCTCCTATGGTTTTTGAGTTATCATCAAAAATCAAACTGGCTACTTTTTTTGTTTTTTGTTATTAACAATTGCAATTTTTATTGGCAGAAAAAATCCTCAAAACGCCTATCTTATATTTTTCGAAGCATTCTAACTATTTTTCGCAGGAAAAACACTTCTCGACTAGACTATCACTGATATACGCAAAAATGTTTTAATAAATAGACCTTCTAACTAAAAAATAATCTTAAATATGGGAATTTAAATAAATTATAAAAAATTAGACTTTTTGGTGACTTTTCCTCACGAAATTTTAAAAAATTTTAAGAAAAGGGCTGAGTTATTATTTAATAATTCGAGATGTAATTAAACGAAACATTCATACTTCCATTTTCTCAGGCATATTTTCGCCGACGGAAGAGCGCATGTTGGGCCCAAGTCCCAGGGGGACTGACTCGTGTTCGCCCGCGAGTACGTCTCTGTCTCCCCAGCCCCAAATGCCTCAGTAAAAGAGGAAAGCTTGGACGCACAAATGTCCGAAGATGGAGAGCATCATTCTCGAACCACTGACACTGATTCTCCTGGAATACACGATGACAACAGGGGATTTCGAAGTAAGTTTTATATGTTGTATTTTTCCTAAATTTATGTTTGCTAATTTTGAAATGATATTGAAGTTCTTTTTATAAAGTACGGAAATATTTTTGCATTTACTTTACATAGGTGTTTTTGGTAAGATATCTTCTCTTTTCTCCGGGTTCAAAAATAATAAAAAAAAATACGGCTGAGAATTGAAACTTTTTCTCTGAATATGAGTTTTTTACAGTTTTATTTATAGAGAGACAAGTAATATAATCTTGGATTTAAAATTATTTTTTCTGAGTTGAATGGGGTTTAGGGTCTGAGAGGTAAAATGTAGAATTTTTTTTTTTTTGGTGACTAAAATCCTGCCTGCATTTTAAATTCTAAATAATTATGACGTCAAAACTTCATGTTCCATTAGATTGTAAACTTCTAAAATACCCCCTAAATATACGATATTACCTTCTTTATATCAGGGTGTTCCGGGTAAAAATGTACAGTTTTTAGATATTTTGTTTACTTTTGTTTAAAAACCTACATACATACCAAATTCTAAGATTCTACCCCGTCAAGAAGTACCCCATAATTTTGATTCAATGAGTCAGTCACTCAGTAGTAAAATAAACAGTTTTCAAAATCAAATATCTCAGAAAGCACTTGAGATAACTTTCTCAATTTTTTTACAGGTAATAAGAATTCTTATGGAAATTTACATATCAAACCTCATAACTTTACATGGAACGAAAACGAAGTTATGATAGAGGGAAAATAAAGAATTATTTAATATTTTATTACCACCACCCAGAGCGGTATAGAAATTAAATCCTTTTAAATTCGAATTCAGGAATCGATACCTTTTTAAGGATCTGAAGGCTGAAATCGATTACTTTTTAAAAATAGGATTCGTGATCCGGATTCGTTATATAATTTAAAAATGATCCGGAATTGATTCCTTTTTGACAGAAACCGATTCCAAAAAGGAATCGATTCCTTATATTTTAGTCGGGGTATAAATGCCAAAAGCCGCCATTTTGAATAGGCCATTTCATATTTCCAAATGTTGACCTAAGATTATTAATAATTTTTAAATTTTGACCTATCACCCTTAAAAACCTTTATATCCTGAATCTAAGGCAAATAGGTTTATAAATGCCAAAATCTTCCATATTAAATCTTTTTTTTTTATTTCTAAATTTTTACCTAATATTCTCAATCAGAATCACATTTATTTTTGGGAATAAAGATGAAGAATTTTAAAACATGTGGTTTATAATCCAAATATGTTGTTTTTCAGGACCAGAGAAACAACATTTTTAAATATATTTTTTTGTAACCATAGAGTGTGGTATCCAAAAACCAGTACAAATTTTACTTGAATTTATTCTTAAAAGTTTTTATTGGTCAATTTTCATATTTTTTTAAAATATTATCTTTAAAGCAACCCTGAAGGACTTTTAAATGAGATATTTTATTATTGCTATTCAGGGTATCTTACAAAACTAAATTTAAAATTTTAATGCATTTTTTAGTCCGCCAGCAGAGAAATTATTAAAGGATTGTAAACTTCCGTAAAATTACAATAAGATGTCCCATTTTTAAGTTGTTAAAGGTTTTCTCAAGAATCACATTTAAAACCTATGAAGATCTAGCATCGTAATTTTGGGAAAACAGTTTTAAAAAAAGTTCATTTTAAAGGGGGCCATGTTGATCTAGAAAAACTTTTCAATTTGAAGATATTTTAAAAACCAATTTGGCTAAGAGTTAAACAGCACTTCAAAATAGACTAAAATTATATTTCGCGGGGTCGGGCTTTCCAAAATCTGTGACGCTTAATTTATCATCTGGACATAATAGTATCATTCGTATCGTAGTTACAATTTGTAGGTATAAAAATTAAAGATGATTCGGATTCGTGATCCGATAAATAGGAATCGATTCCCTGGATTCGATTGCTTTTTTCCTTAAAAAGGAATCGTGATTCGTATTGGGAATTCGATTCCTTTACAAGGATTCAAATCCGTAAATTGATTTCTTTTTTAAAGGATCCGCATCAGCTCTGTCACCACCTCATTTTCTAGACGTAATTCGATATTTTAATAAATAATAATATTTTTTCTAACGAACGTCTCTGGGGTAATAAACGAGTGTTAACCGCCTCGATTATAAGCACTTGTAAAGATGCAGCAGGCTGCTTCTATTATTACATGCTTTTTTAAACCGAAAGACGCCGCGAAAAATGAAAATTACAAAAGATATTATAAAGGGCGCCACAAAGTTCTTTTATGTACGTTTTCCCGCAAGATTCTCCAAGGGTGAAAAGACCTCAGATAAGTGAAAAGCCCGCCCTGATTGTTATATTTTATTTCGGTTAAAATTAGCGTTTTTCGCTAAGTAATTTGAAGGTAATTTAAATAATGTATTCTTATGTTGGTTGTTTTTTTTTAAGAAAACAAGTGTACGTTTTAACTAAGTTAGGTTTTTACCTATCATCGATAATTTAAGGGTGATCTATTTATTTTAGATTTATTTTTGTTTCGTACACTCGTGTTTCGCACACCTCAAAGTTTTCGCCAAATATTCTTATTTCGTACACAAAATTAATTAGTCAGTTTTCGACATCTCTTTTCGTACACCGAAAACTGTGGCTGGTTCCGGTCTCTGATGGTTCATAAAATATAGTAAAGTGAATTCAAAAATTTCTAAACTAAATATCAAAATATTTATTGCTCACATATAAGATACAGAAATATAAAATATTTATTTGGCTAATAGTGATATTAAAATAATCTAATAATATTGTATGTTTTAACTAGCTACCTAAACGAAAAAGTTTACTGTTCCCACTTTAAGTGATTTATTACGTCTGAATTTAATTGGGGAAAATAAAAAGCCGCTTTAACTAACCAGAACTAATTATGACCGACCAGAACTAAGGGCTTTTAAATTTGTCTTAATTATCCCCCCGTAGAAGTTATTCACAAAATTTTAATAATTTTCAATACGGTATTTATTTGGGTCGTCACAATGGTTGGTGTACGAAATGAAAAGCATAAAATTGATTTAATAACTTTACACTGAATTGAAACGAGAATATTTCAAGTAAATTTCTGAAGTTTACCAAACGCGGGTGTACGAAACCAGAAAACACCTTATTTTGAACGATTAATACTTAATTTTAAAATTATACCTTACGGTTTATGTTAAGATAATTTTCTATGTTGGAACACGTTTGCCTTTAAAAGGGTGTTTTCTAGTTTCGTACACTTTCGAAATTTTCCTGAAATATTCTCGTTTTGTACACTGAATGAATTAATCCATTTTATGCTTTTCGTTTAGTACACCCACCATTGTGACGACCCAACCAATCAAATAAATACCATATTGAAAATTTGTTAATAACTTCTACGTAGGAAATTTAAAAGCCCTCAGTTCTGGTCAGTCATGGTTAGTTCTGGTTAGTTAAAGCGGCTTTTTACTAACCCCATTATATTTCAGACGTGATAAATTACTAAAAGTAGACTATTTCATTTAGGGAGATAGTAAAAACATATATTATTTTTAGATTATTTTAATCTAAATACATATTTTATATTTCTGCATCTTATATGTGAGCAAGAAATATTTTAATATTTAGTTAAAAAATTAGTTTTAATTTATTTTACCATATTTTATGTACCATCAGAGATAGGAACCTACCTCAGTTTTTGGTGTACGAAACGAGATGTCGGAAACTGAATAATAAATTTAGTGTACGAAATAAGAATATCTGGATGAAATTTCTGAAGTGTACGAAACGCGAGTGTACGAAACAAGAATAAATCGTCAAAAGTCAATAACTCAAAAAATGTATCAGCCAAACTTGTGAAATAAAGACACTAATATAGAGTTTTACATACTTCCAGTACGTTAATATTTAAAAAAATCTATAAAAAATATCTGTCAAATAAGGAGATTAAAACAATCTCATTTAAACAATAGAAATTTGGACTTCTATTGCCATTATTTGTTACTTGGTACATAACGTTTTCGTTAGTGTATCTCTAACTGTTTTCAAGTGCTGACTTAACACTCTTAAAGCTGCGATTTATATACTATCCGTTGTTTACCAAAGCTTCCCAATTTTTCACGGTGCCCACCAATTAGCACGCAGAGCAGGCTATATATCCCTCCCCGCGGACCGATCAGGCACGTGGAGCAAGAGAGAAAGGTTAAACGCCATTCATCTTTCTCCCTCGCACGCTTGTTCGCACGGCCAAGCGGCGAGCTGTCTCTAGTAGGTATATGCTCAAAGAAGCTATCATCTAAGATCTTAGAAATACGACTGATATAAGAAAAATAGAGGTATGTATGTGTTTGTATGTTTTTCCATTAAGGCCCACAAAAAAAGTGGTGTTTGCTGGGTGTCGGACTAAGATTTTTTGGCGTATTGTTTTCCGCTAAACACGAATCTACAGTCAAAATTGGGGATCCAACAGCAAAAAAAACGAGAAAAACCCAAAGAACCGATACGGTACATTTACCGGCTGAAACCGCTACCACGCAATGTTTGGACTACGACTATATAAACTATAAGAGATACAAAAAATTTCATAAAACAAAAAAGAGAGGTTTTTAAATTGTCTATAAAAAATTATATAAACATTTTTAATAAGATAAATAATAAAGGAGATATAAACGAACATGTAAGTTTGACAAAAAAAATCGGTCCAAAATAGGATTTTTTTTAATTAATGTGATTTTTGGGCTTTTTTAAAAACAAAGCATTTATTTTAATCTTTTGAATCTTAAATCACTGAGAATTTGCAGGAATTTAAAAATTAAAAAAAATAAAATAATTTTCAAATTTTTCAAATTCGGTTTTTTGATTATAACTCGAAAAATATTGCATTTAGACAAAAAGGTTATATAACTTAAATTAAAGGCCTTGTCAAAATACATAGTTTATGTCATATAAAGTTTCGTGTGTCTTTTATAGTTTTTAAGATATTGACGTTTTTAATAAAAAAAAACGTTAATATCTGAAATTACGCCTTTTCTCGATTATTTGCTGTTTGACCCCCAATTTTGATTCAGATTTGTGTTCAGCGAAAAACTAAAATACTCCAGAAAATCCTATTCTGACACCCAGCACTTTTTTGTGGGATGTGTTATTTACCTTTAAAGTCAAAAATTTCTTATCGCTTATGTTCTCTGATTTTTTTATATTTACATAACAAAAGTTGTCTTTTTTTCTAAAAAATTAGGTCACCCAAATTATATCGTATATGGAGATGTTTTATCTACATGATTGTTACAATCGGTCAAATTCAAACGATACTGTAATGATAAATGTGTTTAAAATTTTGGTTTTGGATAATGATTTGTAATTATGGAAAATGGGGTTTCAGCTATGCACTGTAGGTATTTTTCCGAAACAAAAGAATATGAGAATTGACCAAATAATCACGGTCGTTATTGGAAATGCTCGCTCTGTGGTAGCGAAAACCCGCAATAACAAATCATATGTAAGCTTTTACTAACAGATTTTAACTGTCTATGTAATGCTAACATAATGCCCCGCGTTATGAGGGAAATTGGTCGCTGGTTCGTAATTTTAACGACCAGCGCGGTTGCGTTTGCAGTTTTGCGGTTTTTACTTTTTCTCCCTACTTTACACCATCTCCATTTCTAATTGTCTTTTAACTACTTTATTTCCTCTTATTGCCGGATTAATTTTTACCTCAATGAATTATAAAATAAAACCACAATCCTAAAAACAAGTATAAGTGATAGAAATTTTTTGTAAATAACTACGTAAATATTTTAAGTATTCTGAAATTTGGTACATAGTATACAGGACATTTCTTAATAACAAGCTAGTATTTAAAAAGATTATTCTTGGGTTCATTTAAGGTAAAAAGCTCACTATGCTTTAGTAATTCGAGAGTGGCGCATTGAACAGTTTCCAGGGAAATGGATTGGCAGACAAGGTGAAATGGAATGGCCCGCCCGGCCTCCAGACTTAACTCCATTAGATTTTACCTTTTGGGGTTATTTAATAACTAAAATGTATAGAACTCCATCTACAAATATTTAAGAACTTAAAGATAGAGTTTTACTGGAATGCAGAAGCATTACCAAACAAACTTCGCGAGGAAATTCAAAACAGCCTTTATTATTGTCTCGCCAAAAACGGCGCACACTTTGGGCCTTTGATAAAATAAATTATTCGTACTCGATAAACTGTTTATTATTAACACACCCATTTTTTCTTCTAACTCGCTTCTATGTCTACCGATTTTAAGTTTCTTAAAATGGTTGGGTAGCAAATTGTATGCCATTTAAAATATCAAAGTGGGGTTAGCTGGAGGTAAGGAGGTGATTGATAATTAATATATTCAAAGCTTTTGATCAGGTGTGGCATGATGGGCTTTCTAACAAACTTCCTACTTACGGTCTTCCATATAAGCTTTGTTCTTGAATCTCCAGTTTTCTTTCTTGTACACGTATATCAGTTATTGTAGATGGTCATTCTTACGGCTTCCACCAAATTGATGCTGGAGTGCCCCAGGGCTCAGTACTGGCACCCACTCTGTTTCCTTTACCAATTAGTGATATTCTCTCTTCCACAATCAATCCCATTCATATTTTTGCTGACGATAGTACCCTTCACTCTCATATTCAATTTTTCAAGCTAGTCAATAAGCCTGATTAGGAAAACAAGCGTAGGTCAATGCAGATGTTTCTCTCACAAGATCTTAAACTTATCTTGGATTGGGGCGCTAAAATTTTCTTAAATTTAATGCCTCCAAAACACAGTCATTTCGCTGTCGTGGAAAAAGTCTGCCAATGCTCATTCGTTACATATAAGCGGCCAAGTTCTGCAGAACACAGAGTCATCTTGTCGGCGTTACTTTTGAGAATAACCTAAACTGGCACAAACACATTACATCCATAGCCACAGCAGCTTCAAAAAAGCTTAAATTCCTCTTTCGAGCCAGTATGTATCCCAAATCAGACCCTCCTTAGAGCATTGTTCTCATGTCTGGGGAATGGCTTCTCCTACAACTCTTAGCACTCTCGATTCCACTCAAAAAAGGGCTGTTCGTCTTATAAATGACCCCACGCTCACAGAAAAGCTTCCTACTCTTGCCCACCGACGAGCTGTGGGGGATCTGTCGCGCTTCTATAGGTTCTACGGGTTATGCTCAGAGGAGTTGGCTCCGCTGGCGGCTCCCAATAGAGCAACACGTAGTGCAACTTTTATGCATCCTTTTACGACTAAAGAGGCCCCGAACTTCCCGCTTTCTTCGTTCCTTTATCCCTAGAATGTCCAGACTATGGAACCTGCTACCCGCAGAAGTTTTTTCTTTTCGTCCAGTCTCCAAATATTTAAGTCCCGAGTGAACAAAGTCCCTCTCACCACACTTAAGACACCCACGGTAAGTTAGTACTTGGGCCTCAGCCTTCGTGGTCTGTCCAAAAATAAAAAAAAACTAAACTTTATCAAAAATATGAAATTAAAGTTCCCCCTGTATATCTAATCTTTTTTCCTTAGAAAAATATTTAATGTTGTTCGTTTTGAAATGAAAGCACTGAATAGGCTGCTCCGCCAATTCTAACCGTAAAAAAACATGAAAATGGCAAAAAGAAAAGCAATATTTAATGTAATAATATTTTCTCTTAAATTACCCAGCATACTGTTTTTATTAAATTAAAAATAAAGTGTTATATAAATCTGTAAGTTAAGAAATTATAAGACCGTTTAGGGAAAGCACTCGCGTCAAGGGTGGGAAATCAATTGGAACCAATAACGCTTTACGTTTTTAATTTCGATTGTCATTAATTGTGGGTGAGAATGATTTCTCCGCTGGCGTTCCCCCAGATGGATTGCAATTCATTCGAAATGAAACTAATATATCCTCTCTGAGAAAATACTGCTCGACCATAAAAATACTTTCGTACCGTTAGTATGCAATATGGTTGCTGGGAAAAGCGTCCGGTTTTCCCAAAGAACCTAGAAACACATTCCTCTTTCTAAATGACTAGACAGTTTTATTTTTTCGTTCGATTTTTTAAGGCATTTTTAAGTGATTAAAAATTTGTTAATCCTTAGTTAAAAATAGTTAATAGTTCAATAATATAATGTCAAATGTTAAAAAAAAATACTTAGAGTTAAACTTGCTTAAGTTTTAAAGCCATGTTTTAAAAAACAATATATATATATATATATATATATATATATATATATATATATATATATATATATATATATATATATATATATATATATATATATATATATAAAGATGGGAGTGGTCGTGACTGACTAGTTAAAAAAAATTCAAAACCAGGAGGTTATTGGGTGCAGTCATAAAATTAATGGCCAGTTTAAGATGAATTCTTTATTATTTGTCAATCTTTCAAGAACAGTTTGTTCCCTTCCTCGGACATCTAAAAACAATTTTAGGTTTTACAAATTATCCCTAAAATATGTTATCTAAAGTTATCTTACCAAAGCGAATTTCTTAATTAAACAGAAGATTCAAATCAGAAAATGGCAGAAACAGACATAAGATGGCGTTTTATTTAATTTTTAACTTAAATAATCTAATTACATGTAATACATAATACAAAATACAAGATTTTCCCCATGTAATTAGATTATTTAAGGTAAAAATTAGGTAAAACACCATCTTATGCCTGACTTTTGATTAAGATGTTTCTGCCATTTTCTGATTTGAATCTCCTGTTTAATTGAGAAATTGGTAAGATAATTTTAAATAACATATTTTAGGGATAATTTGTAAAACCTAAAATTGTTTTTGCAGATGTCCTGAGGAAGGGAACAAACTGTTCTTGAAAGCTTGACAAACTCAATAAAGAATTCATCTTTAAAACTGGCCATTAATTTTATGACTGCACCCCCAATAACCTCCTGGTTTTGAATATTTCATAAATATATATATATATATATATATATATATATATATATATATATATATATATATATATACAGGGTGATTACGTTGATGTCTATTAAAAGTTCTGGAGAACCAAAAAACAAACTTTTTAAAATTTGGCACACTTTCATAAAGGTAATAAGCTACATTTTAAAAATATTTTGGCAAGTGCAGCGTTGCCAGATCTAACCGAAACCGATGGCAACATTGTAATTTTAAATAAAACATCCCACTTTTTATTGCATATTCGGATTCTACACAGAACTCTAAGTAATTTTTGTTAACATCTTCCTATACCTATATCTTACGGTTTTTGAGAAAATAATTAATTACTATTTTTTTTTAAGAAACATCACCGTGTCAAAAAGGCTTAATATTTAGGTGCCTAACCGAGCTGGATACTAGATTTTTTTTTCGGAGTTAGACAATGCATGTCTTTAAAAGATCTTCATGCTATTCTAGCAATATATCATACAGGGTGTCCCAAAAAAATTGCATTTTTAACGATATTAATTAATGATTAAAACTCTTTTTTTTTAATACAATATACTGTATTTTATTCCAAATTCAAATAGACCAATAATTTACCTACAAAATATCCATACACGTTTCTATACTCATCTGTCACCGTTTTTTAAATAAAAGCGAATTTTAATTTTTTCCCTGTTTTTAAATACCATCTACAATAAACCACCGGCTTAATTTACAATTAACCTAGGTAGGCCATGGAAGTTTTTATTTTAAATTGTCCTGACAACTAATTGACATACAAATTAAACAATTTATATTCTTTTAATTAATAAGGCCTAAATGCTTAGAAAATTAAAATTCGCTTGTATTTAAAAAACGGTGGCAGATGGGTATAGAAACATGTATGGACATTTTGTAGGTAAATTATTGATCTATTCGATAATGGGATAAAATACAGTATGTTGTATTTAAAAAAAATGAGTTTTAATCATTATTTAATATCGGTAAAAATTCAATTTTTTTGGGACACCCTGTATGATATATTGCTATAATAGCATGTAGATCTTTTATATACATGCATTGTCTAACCCCCAAAAAAGTTTCTGGTATTCAGCTTGGTTAGGCACGTAAATATTAAACCTTTTTGACATGGTTATGTTCCTTAAAAAAACATAGTAATTAATTATTTTCTCAAAAACGGTAAGATATAGATATAGGAAGATATTGACAAAAATTACTTAGAATTTTGTGTAGAATCCGAATATGCAATAAAAAGTGGGATGTTCTATTTAAAATTACAATGATGCCATTGGTTTCGGTTAGATCTGGCAACGCTGCACTTGCCAAAATATTTTAAAAATGTAGCTTATCACCTGTTATGACCGTGTGCCAAATTTCAAAAAGTTCGTTTTTTTAGTTCTCCAGAACTTTTAATAGGACACTCAACGTGAATCACCCTTTTTATATATATATATATATATATATATATATATATATATATATATATATATATATATATACAAAAAAAAATATATATATATATATATATATATATATATATATATATATATATATATATATATATATATATATATATATATATATATATATATATATATATATATATATATATATATATATATATATATATATATATATATTTTTTTTTTTTTTTAATTTTGGGAGAGTCAAAAAGGCTTAGGCCTAAGTACTTACTTACCGTGGGTGTTTTAAGTGTGGTTAATATTTGGAGATTCGGAGTGGAAAGTTGGGAGCATCTCTAGTTAAACTGTAAAAAAATGCATAAAAGTTGCAATACGTGTTGCTCTGTTGGGAGCTGCCAGAAAGGAATTATACTGGCCAACTCCTCAAAGCAGAAGCCGTGAAAATACCAATAAAAAAGCGACAGATTCCCTACAGCCCGTCAGTGAGCAAGAGGAGGAAGCTTTTTTGTATTACTGGGATTATTAATAAGTCAAACAGAAGACGCCATTACCTAAACAAAAGAACAATACTCTAAAGAGCGTTTGATTTGAGATACATACAGAGTATACAGATTGGAAGAAGAGAATACTTTCTGGCTCGAAAGAGGAATCCAAGCTTTTTTGAAGCTGCTGAGGCTATGGATCAGTAAAGGTTATTCTTAAAAGTAACCACCAGATTAAGTGACTTTGTTCTGCACAACTTGGCCGCTCATATGTAGGTAACCTATAAGCACTGGCAAATTATTAAATTATTTAAAGGCTTTCAAAGACAATCCGACCGATCGCGATCGTTTGTTTAATTTGCTTTAAGCCAGCTGTTGCAGATCGCTTAAAGTAAAATTACGATCTAAATAGGTTAGATTTAATAATATTTATTTTAATTTAATAAGAATATATTATACAAAATCCAAACTACGTCATAAAGAATCATACTTTAACAGATCTGTGGTTTGCACAAACTGTGCGTCTGAGGATCCTGTGAAATGATCTTACAGTATGCTTTTATAGAAACATGTAAACGGCTTTCCTAGGAAAATAGGAGTAAAAATAATATGTTTTTTGGTTCTAAAAGTTGGTATTTACCTAAAACTACACTTGTAAACTCGGTCTTTGTTAATAAATTATCAATGCCGTATCTAGGTATGGCTGCGCCCTTGGCGGGGCTTAACATTTACACCTCCCCCCACACACCGGGGTATTTGTGGAGTATGGAATACCCTTCAACGAAAATGGGGAGTCCGAGAGTTTTTTCCCAGAAATTTTACAAAATTAAAGTACAAAGTTGAAGGTTTGAAGTTTTTGGATCCGAGAATTTTGTTTTTTTAAAATACCAATTTTGTGGTGGACTTTGTGTCAAATTCTATATTTTCTTTATATGAAAATATTAGCCTACTATTTAAAAAAGACATAATTTAAATAAAACAACTGTTTGTATCTGACTGAAAAAAGTGGAATGTAAATTAACTATACATCCTTATTTGCGGATGATTACCCTTAGAATCTGCGCATCCGGGCGCCGCGGTAGGGTTATGATCAGTGAGTCGTCACTCTATGCTTTAGCATTGGTATCTTATTTCGTACTATCTTAATTTCAGCCAACGTAACACGCATAATAGTTCGAGAAATGTTAGAAAATTTCAATTTGTTCTAAGCTATTGGTAGTAAAAAAGAACTAGTGCTGCCCCCAATTTGTAAAATACCAATTTATCCGCAGCTTAAATTAAAAAAAAAAAATCAAAAAGTTACATTTTTGCTGTAGGTATCAGGATAAATATCAGTCTTAATATATTAAAAATAATTAAATTAAGTATCTAATTTAAAAATGTGTTATAAAATGTTCTGTTGTAACTATTTATTTGATTAATTTTGTCAATAAATCATATTATAATATTATTACGATACTGACAACTAATGTTGCAGACGCCCATCTCGCCACCGCCTAAGTACGGCCCTGTAAATTATAACAGATAATAAAATAAAACAATAATGTATCATATAACGGATCATTTTTTGAATATTATAACTAGAAATAACCAGAAAAAACGATAAGTACTACTTGTTTGTGCATGTACACCGCTTTTTGTCAGTTTCGAGCACTTTTAAAAATTATTCTTATAGTTATTTGTAAGTAATAACTAATTTTTCAAAAAAAAAACGGGTCATAATTTGATAGTTTTATTTATACTTATTTTATTTCGACCTGATGCACTCTGTGTGTATATTACACAAAATGTTTCAGCGTATTTTCCCTACTATTCAAGCCCCTACCATAACTTCGTTATCGTTCCACATAGAGGTATGAGAATTGGTTTGTTAATTCACATAAGCATTTTAATTACCTGTAAAAAAACTGAGAAAGTTATGTCATGTGGTTTCTGAGATATTTGACTTTAAAATTTGCCCATTTTACCATGTATTTTAGCCTACTCAACTACACAGACACAGCAGTAATTTGGACATGTTGAAAACAAATTTCTCTTATTTTAGGTTTAGCAACTTAGTTAAACAACCAGAACGTATCAATAACACTAAAATCTTGGACTTTCATTGTCCTTATTTGTTAATTAATACACAACGTTTCGGTTAGTGATGTATCTTTAACCGTTTTCAAGTGATAGCTAAAAATTCTTCTTAAAAGCTACGACTTATATACTATCTGTTGTTCACCGAAGCTTGACCGACTTGTCGCGGTTCAGCAACGACTGCCAGATATTCGGAATGTCTACACTAGGTTTGCTAAATACATTTTGGTTGTTTGCGGTTAGTACAGCTCCTTTAAATTTCCTTTTCTTCCAGTGGGTTTCTTTATAAATAATTTTTGCTTCCGACCATTGTATACGGTGTTGTTTTGACCATGCGTGTTCGGCAATCCCTGATTCCGACGTTTCACCTCATTCCATATGTTTATGTGTTCTTTAACTCTAATTTCTAGTGGTCTTTTTGTTTCCCCGATGTATACTTCACCACATTCACAGGAATTTGGTGGATACAGTCATTTTTTGAAACGTTGTTTGGTCTCGTCTTAGTAAAAATACTTCTCAGAGTGGTTTTGGGATTTAAATGCTGTTTTAATATTATACGTATTCGCTATTCTGTGGATCTTTTCTGAAGTTCCTTTAATATAGGCAATAGTCATAAATATTTGGTTCTGCGGAGTCTTGTTCAAATTAGAGTTTTTTGTCTTATCTTATATTTATAGATTGTTTCCTTAACCAATCTCTCACTAGCCGTTTTGCTTGAGATCCCTAGTTATATCACTTATTTCGGCTTGCTTATTACATAAAGTCACTGCGCGGTTATATAAAGTACGCGCAGTGACTTTATGTATTCTTACTAAGACGAGACCGCACAACAATGTTTCAAAAACTGACTGTATCTACCAAATTCTCTGTGAATGTGGTGAAATATACATCGGGGAACCAAAAAGACCACTGGAAATTAGATTTAAAGAACACAAAAAACATACGAAACGAGGTGAAACGTCGAAATCAGGGATTGCCAAACACGCATGGTCAAAACAACACCGTATACAATGGTCGGAAGCAAAAATTATTCATAAAGAAACCCACTGAAAGAAAAAAAAATTAAAGAAGCTGTAATAATTGAAAACAACCAAAATGTATTTAGAAAACCTAGTGTAGACACTCCAAATATCTGGCAGCCGTTGCTGAACCATGACAAGTCGGTCAAGCTACGGTGAACAACGGATAGTATATAAGGTCGTAGCTTTTAAGAATAGTTTTTAGTTATCAGTTAAAAACTGTTGCAGATACATTACTAACCGAAACGTTGTGTATCAATTAACAAATATAGACAATGGAAGTCCAAGATTTTAGTGTTATTGAAACCATAACATTGCCCAACACTTTTAAAGAAACGTAACCAGAACGTAATTAAAAAACTCTCTATCTGTGAGAAAATCTTACATAAAGACAATATTTTTCAGATTTAAATTGCGTTATTACCTAGAATAAATCGAAAAGAAGTAAAATTATCTATACCTTCGTGTGATATTCCTCGATCATTCGAATTTTTCTCTGTATCTAGTGCAAGATAAATTATATCACAGAGGGTGGTACAAAATGCAACTGCAAAATAATTGCAACTTTTGACACGGAAAGGGTGAGAGAGACGCCAAATAGACGCCTGGGACGCTCGTTACCGCAGTCATGAAGCCAACATTCAAATTGAAACGTCAGTGTCATATTCACGACCTGCTCTCGCCACGCTAATCGTTCTGTTTTCGTCTGCCTGTTTGTCCAACGACAAAAGAAATAAAACAAATGTTATACTTGACATCACGCGCGTGTAGATTTCAACATTTTATATGCACATATACAAATTGCCCCCTTTTTACTTGGCAGGGTAATAAAATATTTTGTAAAATGAAAACTAAAAGAAAAAATTTCCTAAAATTAAAAAAAATATATATATTTTTTAAATAAACACTTTTTTAATCAAATTACTTACTTTTTTAAAATATGTCGTTTACAGCAAAAAATAGCCTACCAAAACAAATAGTGGCCAAGTTCCTATACACTTCCCTAAATATTTGTGGTGTTACTGTTGCAAAAGCGTTCCTTACTCGTTGTTCCATTTTAATTGCAGTGGTGGGCGGATCTTTATAAATAATTTTCTTTGTGTATCCCCATAAAAAAACAAGTTTTGTTATATCAGGAGATAGTTGCCCAATGGGTAGGTCCGTTTCTACCAACCCATTGCTATCCAAAAGCTCCATTGAGATGGTCCCTTACATCGCGTGAAAAATGTGCTGGAGCCCGTCTTGTTGAAACCACATCCTGCCTCCAGCATGTGGGTAAATTTACCCAGTAATCTGGGTAACTCGTTTCGTAAAAACTGTAAATACATTTGTCCATTAAGATGATCATTAAAAAAATAGGGACCTATAATAGTAACCCCTACAATTCCAACCCATACATTGATTGTCCACCTCTGCTGGTTGTCTGTCTGACGCATAAAATGAGGATTTTCAGTAGTATAATAGTGGAAGTTATGTCTATTTACACATTTATTGTTATTAAAAGTTGCTTCGTCAGTAAATAAAACGTAGTTAAAAAATAAAGGATCTTCCTGTATTTTATTTCTTGCCCAGTTACAAAATTGAACACGATTTTGAAAATCCCCATTGGGAAGGCTTTGTGTAGCTGGATATGACAGCCGTAGAAACGATTTTTTTTTTAAATTCTCTGGACCAATCTTTCACTCATATCTATGCTTTTCCGATGTTTACCTCACGTATATGCGGAACCTCAATTACCGTCAACAATACTGCCAACTCGTTTCTTTATTGGTGACAGGCTTTATTCTTTCTTGCTTCTGATATGCGATATTTCCCGTCTCAAACACTTTTTTTATTTAAATTTAAATTTGCTTTAAAATACTTTTTTAACTAATATGTTTACAGCAAAAAAAATAGCCTACCAAAACAACAGTGGCCAAGTTCCTATCCAAAAATCTCGGCCTCTTAAAGTAGTGAGATGTAAAATGTGATCAAGTTCTGTCCACCATTTGTCTGATATGTCTGTTTTAATAAATTTTTTTTCTTTAATACAGATTTTTTTAATAATACAGACAGATCAGTAAAAAACTTGCCAAGTAAAAAAAAAGTGAAACAAAATTGCGGACAGAAATTGATCTTATTTTACATCTAAGCACTTTAAGAGACCGGGATTTTTGGATACGAACTTTGCCCTTTATTTACATATATTTTGGTGGGATCTCTTCTTGTTTAGTTTAATAAATAGAAAAAAATGGGAGGGGGGGATCTCATGCCGTTTTTCTCAGTATACCCAGTTCTGTGGGTCAAACCTAAGATTTAGACTTAATATAAAGTATGAAAATTGCTCAATGTCTTTTAGAAATAGCGTCTAGTTTGGGGTCTGATAAGTAAAATGTTTAAAGGACATGGTACACATAACATATGACTCTGGCTCTCGAACGATTTTTTTAAAATTTAAGTTGTTTGTTATGTTGTTTTTTAGGACAATAGAAACATCTTTTAAATAGGAATTTTTTTGCAGGCCTATAGGGTGGCCCAAAAAATCACTGAGAAGTTAAAGCTAAACTGTTTTAATTGTTTTAATTCCAATATAAACACATAAAAAGAGTAATATTTCGTCTAAATCCAACGGAATAATATTTTATATAGTTGTTTAAAGTAAAAATAATTTGATTTAACATTTAACACATACAGGATGGTCCAGTATCGAATAAATAATATGGATTATGCCAACTAAAATGTTAATATTGTGATATCCTTGTATATATTTTCAGAATTTATACATTTCTGACTGTTTATTAAGGTTTATTTAAGTTAAAATATGTTGGTTTATTGTCCCAAATATACAGGGATATTTAGAATTAAAGATTGTGTTTTTGGTTTGTTCCCACAAGATATTTTGTGACATAAAGAGATACATAGTTTTAAAATCTGCACATTTTTCTGGCAATTTTTTAACAAAGGTATAATAAAATTAAGCTACCAATAACTAAAATAATATTCGTGTACACAAGTATCTAGAAGGTTTCATTCACCATGTCTTCTGGATTTACCAATATTTTTAGGATAAGTCGTACTTAACAATAAAAACAGGTTTTTCATTGTTAAGTACATTTTTTTAAACGGAACGCTTTATATCTTTTGCAAAATTTTGTCTCTTTATTCAATTCTGCATCGAGAATGTAAAAAAACACTATAAGTCAATAATTGCTGGTTTTTGAGATAATTAAGTAATTAATAAACTAATTAAATGATATGGCACACATAACATGAGATTCTGGCTCTCCAACGATTTTTTAAAAATTTGAGTATGTTTTTCTTTAGGTCAATAGGAACATCTTTTAAATAGGACATTCCTGTGCAGGCCTACGGGGTGGCCAAAAAATCACTGAGAAGTGATTCCCTGTTCCTTAATAATAATTTAAACGCCTAAAAAGTCTGACTTATCATTTAAATCCGACAAAAAAATAATTTACCTATATCTCTTCTTTCAGTTGTTTGCAAAGTAATGGAAAAATTCATTAATTCCCAAATCTTAAAGTATCTGGAAAAACATAAGATCTTACATGATAGACAATATGGATTCCGTCACAGTAGATCCACAGCTGATCTTCTTTCATTTGTCTCACACAACTGGAACAAGTCCCTTGAGTTTCTTGGTGAATCCCAGATAGTTGCTCTTGACATATCCAAAGCTTTCGATCAGGTCTGGCATGATGGGCTTCTTAACAAACTTCCTTCTTATGGTCTTCCTACTAAGCTTTGCTCTTGGCTTTCCAGTTTCCTGTCTAATCGACGTATATCAGTTAGTGTAGATGGTCATTCCTCCAGCTTCTACCAAATTAATGCTGGGGTGCCCCAGAACTCAGTGCTGGCACCCACGTTGTTTCTTCTACACATTAACGATCTTCTCTCTTCCACAATCAATCCCATTCATAGTTTTGCTGACCATAGTACCCTTCACTCTAGTATTCAATTTCTTAAGCCACCATGTAATTCTGATTTGGAAAACAAGCGTAGGTCAATGCAGATATCACTTTCTCAAGACCTTAAACTTATCTTGGATTGGGGCGCCAAACATCTTGTTCAGTTTAATGCCTCGAAAACACAGTCATGTTCGCTGTCGGAAAAAGTCTGCCAATGCTCATTCCTTACATATGAGCGGTTCTGCAGAACAAAGAGTCGTTTAATCTTGTCGGCGTTGCTTTTGAGAATAGCCTCAACTGGCACAAACACATTTCATCCATAGCCTCGGCAGCTTCAAAAAAGCTTGGATTCCTCTTTCGAGCCAAAAAATATTTCTCTTCTTCCAATCTGTACACTCTGTATGTATCCCAAATCAGACCCTCTTTAGAATATTGTTCTCATGTCTGGAAATGGCGTCCCCTACAACACTTAGCATTCTGGACTCCATTCAAAGAAGAGCCGTTCGTCTTATTAATGATTCAACGCTCACAGAAAGGCTTCCTCTTCTTGCCCACCGTCGAGCTGTAGGGGATCTGTCGCTCTTCTATAGGTATTTTCACGGCTTCTGCTCAGAGAAATTGGCCAGTATAATTCCTTCTCTGGCAGCTCCCAACAGAGCAACACGTAGTGCAACTTTTATGCATCCTTTTACAGTTCAGTTAGAGAGGCCCCGAACTTCCGCTTTCTTCGTTCCTTCATCTCTAGAGTGTCAAGACTATGGAACCTGCTGCCCGCAGAAGTTTTTCCTTCTCCTCCCAATCTCCAAAAATTTAAGTCCCGTGTGAACAAACTCCCTCTCACCACACTGAAGACACCCACGGTACGTTAGTACTTAGGCATCAGCCTTCGTGGACTGTCCCAAGACAAAAAAAAATTACATACTTGCTTAGAGTCAAAAATGTGATTTGCTATTTAACACATACAGGGTGATCCAGTATCGAAGAAATAAACATGTTAATGCCAAGTAATATGTTAATTTTATGATATATTTGTATAATTCTTCAGAATTTTTACTTTTCTGCCAGTTTCTTGTGCTCCAAGTAAAAAAATCGAGCTAATTTTGCGAATTTGAAATTTTAAGCTAATAAACATATAAATTAATAAGTAATTAATAAACAATATTAAATTAATAATAAGTAATTTTACACCAGCAATTTTTTGCGCGGCAAACAATTTTAAAACGACTTATCCTAAAAATATAGGTAAATCCAGTAGACATGGTGAATGAAATCACCTAGATACTTCACCCCGTAGGTGTACACGAAAATTATTTAAATTATGAGTAGCCTAATTTTATTATACCTCTGTTGCCAGAAAAATGTGCAGATTTTAAAACTATGTACCCCTTTATATGTCATAAAATGTCTTGTGAGAACAAACCAAAAAGAAATTCCTTGTATACGTATACCCAGCTCTGTGGGTCAAACCTAAGCTTTAGACTCAATATAAAGTATGAAAATTGCTCAATGTCTTTTAAAAATTGCGTCTAGTTTTGGGATCTGATAAGTAAAATGTGTTTTTAAAAAACATGATAACAGCTTCTTTTCTGTAAAGCAATATTTATAACTAAATTCACGTGGAAAAAAGTTATGGAAAAAATGCCATTTTTTTCTGCTTCGTTTTTTAAATAGGTTATGTTTGTCAAAAAATTATCTTAAATATGTGACATTTCGATAGAAAATTTAATTTTAATCAACTTTTTTGTTAATGTATGTGTAAAAAAGTACAAAGAATTTAAGTTAAAATTAAAAACTAAAAAGTGAAGGACCAACGTGTTGATTGGTCGACGGGGAGGGACCGTCCCGTTTTGTTTGGTTAATGAGTCGAGTCAGTCAGTGGTAAAATGGGCGATTTTTAAAAGCGAATATCTCAGAAACCACTAGAAATAACTTTCTCAATTTTTTAGAATACTTATGTGAGTTTACATACCAAATCTCATACCTTTAGACGAAACGATAACGAAATTATGATAGGGGGAAAACATGCTGAAACCTTTCGTGTAATATATACACCGTGTGCGTCAGGCCGGAACTTGGCCCGGCCCACTACGGTGCGACTAGATGGGATACTTAAAATATACGGTCATTTAAGTGGACCCAATTAAATATTGTAACAGTTATCAAATGATCCGAAAGGTCGCACATCGAAATCACATGTATGTTGCAAGTTCCAGGCATTCTTGAAGTGCGATCGGAACAAGTTTTTCCGTGTTCTATACGCTGTAGAACTAAAATCTGAGCATAAAGCACTCAGGATTATGCCATTTCTTGGTGTTTATTTGAACAAAAATTAAAGTATTTGTTAGATGATCTGCGGTACATTTAAAAACACGCACTTTTATAATAATATAATTTTCTTAAAATATTTTTTCCGAGAATTACAATTTATTAAAACATAATATAAAAGCTGAAACATTACACATAATACTTAAACTTGAATTTTTACGAAAGTATACAGTAGACAGAAATAGCATAATTATACTTCGTTTGTAAACCTGTATTTAAATCTTGGTTTTATGAAGGTGTTGTGTTTAATAATTGTTGAGAGTAAAAACAAATATATATTTTATACCTTATAATTATTCATAGTTAGAAAAGCTATATTACACTCCTTAACCTAGAAATATATTGCTAATGTAAAATTAAAAAATTAACTACTTTTAAATGCCCATCCATCCTTGTAATTTTTTAGCTTTTTATAATATTTTGGGGCTTATTTGGTCACCTTTGTTTAAAAGATCTTTTTCCTTCCTTTTTATGAGAATAGAAATAGAAAAATAACGCAAATAAAAAAAACCTTCGAGATTTCTTCACTAAGCTTCTAAGCTCCGACAATGGCAAATATGATTTTGCCGAAACGTCAGCAAACAATCAGTCCTTCTCAGGACAACAATACACGAGTTACCGAAAAAAACATTAACATATGTATATATATATATATATATATATATATATATATATATATATATATATATATATATATATATATATAGTATGTATATATATAATATATATTTTTTTTTTAGATCTCGATTTTCTGTTTTATGGTAAACTAAAAAGATTACTGTACTAATATTTAATTTTACTTATGTAAGTCTCCTTGTTTATTTGTATACATTGAACCATTAGTATGTATATAATAATTTTCTAATGAAGGTTATACAATATAATCGAAACGTTGGATAGAGTCCAATTTTATTTTTGAAAGTTTATAAGTGTAATCTGAAAAATGAAGGCAATGTTTTCTTTATATTAACTTTTTTAAATTTAATTTGCTTCCAATATTTACGTATTACTTTATTATACAGTTAATTGATGTTGCAGAAATTTACCCATATTTTTTTTCTTTGGCAAAATGGCTCATCCAGTGGAAAATGTTTAAGAGTAATTTTTTTAATACAGTTACCGTTTTAATAAAGCAGTTTCAAGTACAACTAGGTGGGCTGGACTATTTTGAAGTCAAAAGTTATAATATTGTAACTCTGTATGTTTGGCCGTTTTTTAAATAATTTTTAATTTATTTTTGTTATTTATAGCCAATGTACTTTTATATTTTGAGGGATAAGACCTAAATAACACTGTATATAAAAGGAGGACCTAAAGCTCTTAAAACAATACTCATAGCAAAATAAATAAATAGTAACATAAGCTTGAAACAATTTTCCACTTTTAATAAAAAATATTTTGGATACGTATTTTTATGCCGGTAAGTGTATTTTGCAAAGATGTGTATAAGTTACCAAATCCAGGTGGATGCAAGCCACTGAAACGGAAGAACAATAGTAACTAAATGATTATGTTTATTTAGTCAAAACAGTTGGGTTTCTTCTACCCATATAAACAAAACCGACTCTCGAAACCAAACAAAGTTCGGATTTCTTATTATATCTCGTCTCTACACCCACTTTAAAGGATTTTTATGTGTTAGTAATTCTTACTTTAACTGCATTTCGTGTAAATTGTGGATATTTTGCTTGGTTTTTCAAATTATAGAGTTCAAACTAAGTTTGAGCAAATATTTAAAGCAGATAGACCCCGGAAGTCCAGCGTATATTTGTTTTTTAATTTTTTAAAATATAAAAACGCTCTTGACAACAAAATTTTTAGCCGGACTATTTCATTAAGTTCCGTGTTTTTAAATAACAAAATGATAGGTCCAACCACGCTGTCGCATTGCCGCCAATAAAAACACAACCGCCAAAAAAATTGAAAGAGTGCATTATTTACAACTAAATAAGCATAAAAAACATAGTCAAACTCATCGTCGCCGTTGCATTTGCTCTCAGACCGATATACAAACGTCAAAAAAAAGTGTCGTTGCACAAGTCGTCAGCCACCAATAATGCGGTTGCGCGTCGAGCGCTGAGCCCGGTCACTCTGATATTGCGGTCTGATGACTTTTGCAACGACACTTCGAGATTATTTGTTATTTTTATTCCAGTTTATCTATTTTTTATAACATATCTCAATTTCAGTATTGAATTTTCCATTTTTTTTTTTTGGTTTACGTTGTTGTTATTGGCCGCAATACGACCACGCGATCTGACCTATCATTTTGTTATTATTTAACATATTCCTAACGGAATGTAACAAAATAGACCCCTCCAGCTTTCGGACTATTCTGTCAGAGCACAATTTCATGAATTGGCGAGAAAAGTACAGTCTTGGGTCCCGCGCAGGTTTAGCCGCCATGTTATTTGGATATAATCTGTTACTTTTCTTTGAATCGTAACCATCTCGTTCTAAAGTCCGTAGCTATTAAGTTATATGCCAAACTTCTTCTTCTTCTTTTTCCCTGGAAGCCGTCTAGATTTACTAGCGGAGGCAGCGCAGCTTCTTGGGTTTTTGTTCCTAATCTCCCATTATCTTTTATACCCATCCTTCCATTAGTCTTGTTCCTTCTACAAGTCTGTTTAACCCCGAGACTGGTTGGTTGTAAATAATGCCTGTCTTTTGTGATTCAATGCTTCATATTCGCACAGGATATGGTAGGCTGTTTCTTCCTCCTCTTCGCACATTCTGCAACTTAGGTCCCCATTGTATGAGCCCATCTTGTGTAGGTGTCCTCTTTGGTTATCATGCCCTGTTAGCAACCCGACTGTTATGGAAAGTCGTTTCCTACTTTGTCTGAGTAGTTCTTCCTGAATTCTTTTGGATGGGCCCCTTATGAAGCTTTTTCCATGTCTAATTCTACTGAGGCTCCTCCAGTATTCCTCGTGTTTGTTTCGTATCCATTCCCTGGTTTGCCCTCGTGCTGTGGTTTTGGTCACTCCAAGGGCAGGTTCTGGTACAAAGTATAGTGTGGATGATCCCTAGCTCATCCTCTTTTTCGTTGCCTTTTATTCCCGAATGTCTTGGTACCCACAGGAGAGTTACCCTGTTGCGTTCTCCCAGGACTTCCAGTTCTTTTTGGCATTCCCATGTCAGCTTGGACGTTACCTTGGGGCTTACTAGTGTCCCTAGCGACGTCTGGCTGTCTGTTATTATGCAGATCCGCTTGTTTTATAAGCAATTCTGTTATTTTCTTTTGCACAGAGCAGTATTTTTCCGTTTGAAATACAGAACTGTGTGTTCCTGGCGGAATGGAGAATTGTGAATTCCTCATTTCACTGTACAAGGCCGCTCTAGTTCCCTGCTCGGTTTTGGAACCATCTGTATACCAGATGATGTCTCCAACCGTGCTGGGAAGATCGGGTTGCTGCCACTCTTAGATTATATTATACTACAAAGAACATAAAAAAAATTCAAACATCAAACGTCATATAAATAAAAAACGAAGAAAAAATAAGTTTACAATTTTTCTTGTGTTTTTTTTCTTACTAAAGCAAGTGATAAATACTGATCTTTAGGAAAATAGGTTTTGTTTTCCGTATTAAAATAGATTGTTTTCAAAGAAGGATATTTTATTTATAGAAAGGAACTTGAGGTAGTTTAAGTTTCTAACAATATTTTATTAATGTCAAATAACTAGGAATCGGAAACTAATATTCGAAAATAATGGTACAGCAGCGCAAACAAAATAAATTTTAGTTTATCCATTATTTACGAGTTTGCGTATGTCAATTAACGAATGAAAGGTTAACAATATAATTTGTCATCCTGTCCAGCGTTAATTTATCTTGGCTTTATAGCATGTTTTGTATAACCTCAAACCGAAATTTGGGTATAAATCGTAATAAAATAACTAAATTATTTTTGGATTTTCATCGGAGGTAGGGTCATATTTTTATGATAAATCATTATACTTATTTAAATATGCATTTGTCGTTTAATAATGCTTTGTTTAAATTAGGTTTTTGATGTGGAAACAAATGATATTTTAAAAGCCTCTAATAATAAAATAGTTTAAAAAACAGATACAAATTTTGTTAATTTAATTACTACCGAATTATTATTATTATTAATCTCTAAAGAGCCCATTCGAGCCGCGAAAATTGGATCCAATTTGGGGTGCGGGGCAAAACCTTTCTCCCAAAAACGGTATAAGTTATCGATAATTTTTAATAAATAGATGAAAGCCAGCACCTAAATCTAGGCTTCTGCTGTAATAGTTTTTTAAATTTGGATTTAGTTTTTAATATTTCCTTAGTAAAAGTCACCCTAAAATCGGTTATGTTTAGGTACTATTTTCTCTTAACTCGACTCATGTTTCAAAAATCCGTTAAAGCAGAGGCATAGATTATTTTCTTACCTTTAAAATGGTGTGTAATTTATTTCATTTAAGTAAAAATAGTTACCGAAAAACGTTATCTCTTGTAGGCTTGCAATCGGAAACAACATCGCATCGATACACCGAATTTGAAATAACCTTAATAAAATATAATATTTTTAATGCGGCTATACGAAAATTGTGGTAGTGGGAGTTTGTTAGTCTCCGCGTCCTTTCGCCCGACCCCTAAGGTGTAGCGTAAATGCACTCTTAAGGCTCTCTACAGGCAGTGACGATTCTGGGGTTTTCGAAATTGTTTATCTAAAAAAAGAGATATGGCACCCACAAGGGAAACACTTTGGAAAAGAAAATTTTCATTTTTAGGAATTTGCAAAAAAAGTTGATTTTTTTGGTTGCCTCTCAGAGAAAAATTTTTAAAAGCGAATCCTTATTTTTTTTCTTGCGTATTTGATTAAATTTTATCATAAAATGCCAAATTTAACAAAATTATCTATGTTTCTCTAAAAACTATAGCCAGTTGAAATTTTTTTACTCAACAATTCTCTTATGCAAATATTTTAGATGCCTCTAATTTCAAAAAAAATTAGGATCTTACGTTGAAATTTGATTAAATTGAAGAATAAAAAATATAAATAAAGGATTTGCTTAAAAGTGCGATTTCTACCCTAGGGACACGCAAAAAATTAACATTTTTTTGCGAAATCCAAAATTAATATTTTGGTAATTGTGCATTGGTGGGGCTCCACATTTTTAATATAAGAAATCAACATGATTACATTTCATCAAAAAAAGAATAATTAAAAAAAAAATAAATAAAAAATGACAAGTTTTTAATTAAAACTTTTTTTTTTGAAAAAAAAAATTGAAAAATTTAAAAATTGATATTTATTTTTTTTTAATTTGTCTATACACCCAGAATATAAAACTTTTTAGAAACTGCTAAACCTAAATGGATGCATTTTGTTGACGAAAACCTTGAAAAATACCAATTTTTTTTAATTTTCAAAATAAAAATTGACACCGATTTTTTTGTTTTTCTTAAAATATTTGTAAATTTTCCGTAAAATAGAACAAAATGAAAGAAAAAACATGTAAAAATTCTTTATTTTTCGATTTTTTATGGCCAAAAATAGGTGACGCCCCACTAAAACCGCCAAAGGAAAAGATGAACTATTTGCCAAACAATTTGCTGCCAATTCTACGCTTGATCCTCCTCATTAATCTTTCTCTCCAACAATTTTCCTGTTTTTCATAAAATGTCCAATATAATTTTTAAAGTCAAACAGATCAAGCGTATTCTTTTTTCTCTTAATACTAAAAAATCGTCTACGACACGGGCATTTTCCCGGAGAGTTGGATAGCTGCACGTGTGCAACCTGCCCCCAAAAAAGGATGCAAAATTCTCCCTTGTAACTATAGACATATATCTCATCTTTTTGTTGCTTGCAAAGTACTGAAAAAATTCATTAATCCAAATCTTAAAGTATCTGGAAAAGCACAAGATCTTACATGATAGACAGAATGGATTCCGTCAGAAAAGATCCAAAGCTGATCTTCTCTCACACAACTGAAACAAGTTCCTTAAGTTTGTTTGTGAATCCCAGATCGTTGCTCTTGACTCTATCCAAAGTTTTCGATCAGGTCTGGCATGATGGGCTTCTAAACAAATTTTCTTCTTACGGTCTTTCATCTAAGTTTTGCTCTTGGCTCTCCAGTTTCCT
The DNA here is from genome assembly GCA_019359885.1 of Listronotus oregonensis. NCBI lineage: Eukaryota > Metazoa > Arthropoda > Insecta > Coleoptera > Curculionidae > Listronotus > Listronotus oregonensis. The sequence continues at coordinate 188,249 of JAHBCN010000054.1, forward strand.
TTCTAATTGACGTATATCAGTTAGTGTAGATGGTCATTCTTCCAGCTTCTACCAAATTAATGCTGGGGTGCCCCAGGGCTCAGTGCTGGCACTCACGCTGTTTCTTCTACACATTAACGATCTTCTGTCTTCCACAATCAATCCCAATTATAGTTTTGCTGACGATAGTACCCTTCACTCTTGTATTCAATTTCTTAAGCCACCATGTAATTCTGATTTGGAAAACAAGCGCAGGTCAATGCAGATATCTTTCACAAGACCTCAACTCTTATCTTGAATTGGGGCGCCAAAAATCTTGTTCAGTTTAATGCTTTGAAAACACAGTCATGTTCGCTGTCGCGAAAAAAGTCTGCAAATGCTCATCCGTTACATATGAGCGGCCAAGTTCTGCAGAACAAAGAGTTGTTTAATTTTGTCGGCATTACTTTTGAGAATAACCTCAACTGGCACAAGCACATTACATCCATAGCCTCGGCAGCTTCAAAAAAGCTTGGATTCCTCTTTCGAGCCAGAAAGTATTTCTCTTCTTCCAATCTGTATTCTCTGTATGTATCCCGAATCAGGCCCTCTTTAGAATATTGTTTTTATGCATGGGGAATGGCGTCTCCTACAACACTTGGCATTCTGGACTCCATTCAAAGAAAAGCCGTTCGTCTACTTAATGATCCGACTCTCACAGAAAGGCTTCCTCTTCATGCCCACCGTCGAGCTGTAGGGGAACTGTCGCTCTTCTATAGGTATTTTTACGGCTTCTGCCCAGAGGAGTTGGCCATTATAATTCCTTTTATGCTTCCTTTTACAGTTCAATTGGAGAAGCCCGAACTTCCCGCTTTTTTCGTTTCTTCATCCCCAGAGTGTCAAGACTATGGAAACTGCTGCCCGCGGAAGTTTTTCTTTCTCCTCCCAATCTCCAAATATTTAAGTCCCGTGTGAACAAACTCTCCCTCACCACACTTAAGACACCCACAGTACGTTAGTACTTCGCAGACTGTTCCAAGATAAAAAAATGCGCAATTTTTTTTACCAAGCCGCCACTATCTACTGGTGCCAAATTGGCATTTTATATTTGCCAAAATTATAAAAAAAAACATCTGAATGCTAGTTATATTACTAGCCTAAAAATAAATAGGATGTATAATTTTAAATACATTTTTCTTCCTTTACCAGAATAATCCTTACGTCATTTTTGATAATAAAAAATGTCTCGATTTTCCTAGCATTCCGCAAAACTGACGTTTATACCCATATTACAGTACAGATTGACGTTGATGCCTTTTTCCCAACTTTTCCGACTGTTTGCGGCTTTCACTTCGACCGAGATGAATAAATAAGTTTTCTCAACATGCCATTCCCCCTTGTAACGTGTTCGCCTTTTCATCATGCAAAAAATTTGCCGCATTTTACGTTTTTAAAACGCTCCTTTTCACCCCATGTAAGTGTTGCCACCCTTGTATCAACATCATATTAAATCCTAACTCCTATATTTAATTTCAGGGCCTTGTCAAATATATCTTGAATATGTTAACTCATTTTTTTGTGTTTACTTACGTATCACTGTTTTACATTTTTAATTAGTTTTTTTGATACTCTTAAATACTGAAAATTAGGATAAAATATTTTTATCTAAGTTTAAATAACCTATAGAAGCCACGATCCAAAATATCTTGACTTTAAATTGTTTAGTTTGTATAGATGGATCAGTATAAAAATGAAAATTCGGTTCTCTTTAAAAAGAAAAAAGAAACATAAAGAGTAGCTAAAAAGGTTTGATTTAAACTGGCGGCCGCCTTTGCTCTTTATAATGTGCCGCTTTCCGCACGTGTCTGTAAAAATAGTCCATATAAAAAGCAAAGGCGGCCGCCAGTTCAAATCAAACCTTTTTAGCTACTCTTTGTTTTTTTTTTCTTTTTAAAGAGCACCGAATTTTTATTTTTATACTGGTCGAACTATACGTCAAATCAAATTAAAATATTTTTTTAACCAATATAATTCGATGAATTCCTATATTATTCCTTATCTCTAAATGGTGCAACGCTATTTTGTGCATTGTATTTTGAATTTATACTATCTTATTAATGTGCTAAAACTATGATAACAAAATAGATACTATACATACCGTGGTAAATTAAACTTCCATATCAATTGTAAACCGATAAGTTAACAGTAAAATTAATTCTTAATTATTAGTATATCTTATATAATAATAGTAGTTTTATGGGATTCAAAAATATCAATGCAGATATTTTTAAATACCTATTTTATTAGCCTACTATTTAAAAATGTTTGCTGACTATTAAAATTCCAGTTCTTGGACTTAGTACTGTCTAAAGAATGAACATGTTCAATAATGTCACAATTACTTACGCAAGAGTTAAAACTCCCTAAAACCCATCTTTTGAAAATACATTATAGTTTAAAAAAGCTAGAAAGTCCAATAATAATCAATTATGACTGACTAATTTGGAATAAGATCAAAATAAAAATTAAGTTATTAATAAAATAATTTAATTATATTGAAAAAGCGGGAATTTACTAGATTTTTATAATAGCTCTTATTTTGTAAAAAGCTACCAATAAAATAATTGTAACATTTAATATCAGGCAGCCCACGCTTTTTACTACAATTAAATTATTTTGTTAATAGCTTAATTTTTATTTTAATCTTATTCCAAATTAATTAGTTTTAATTGATTATTGGACTTTTTATCACTGTAGGTAGGTAGGTAGGTTTAATTGAGTGGACTTTTTACGCCCTCCACTGCGACCGCTCGGTCTATTGTGGCTCACACCTTTTTATATTTCTCCCAATAGGATCGGACTCCTAATAAATCCGATACCAGATTGGGAGAGAGTTCTTACATCTCCTCTTACTCGTGTCGCTACCGGACACGAGCACAATGTGTTCTGAGCAGACGATTAGATCCGTTATGCCCTCCTCTCCCGGTCTAGTGACGTGGGTAGCTACCAGGTCCTTGTTACAGGAACCAGATGTTCTTTCTGAGGCCGCATCTCCGGCCTTACCCTATGAAAACGGTCCTATCTGCTTTCTGTTTAAAGCCAGGAAACCCTTTTCCCTATAAAGGCGGTTCTGTCCGCCTTCTGTTTGGATTCAGGGATCCCTTTCTAAGCACCTGTTTGTTCGGGATGGATTAGCCCTTCCCCGTGAAACAGTCGCCGGTGATTTCAGGGGCACCTTTCGAAACGGATTCATCCGTTTCGGTCGCCGCACCTTTGTCTGCTTGTGATCTTCAGTGGCACCTCTCGAACCGGATTTATTCGTTTCGGTCAGCGCACCTTTGTCACTTTTTTTCTATGAAAGCGGTTCTGTCCACTTTCTGTTTGGAGCTAGGGAAGTTATAGTCCACCACGGTAGAGCCCCGTATTACCGCAGTAAGGCTAGATACTCTGAGAGGTCGCCCTGTATTTCAGAGGCACCGTTGGAGACACCTGTTTAGGGCACAGGATGTCATTCACTCATCAGCATGGTATGCTAACACTTTGAGTTAAGCCTTGTGTTCATCTTAGCTTCGGATCCCGTTCCATACGCTAGCCAAAAGAGTTGCCGATAACCAGCAACTCCAGCGCATGTTCCAAAAGATCCTACTGGGCCCCGCTGGAACACAGCGGTTGGGTTTTATCACTGTAACACAAACTCTTTCTATTTAAAAATGATTTTTTACTTTTTAGTTTCGTTTACTATAAAAGCGTGTTTTTTTAACTATGATTTATTTATTTATTTTTTGGTCTTAAAACAACACCAAAAGTAATCTTTATCAAGAGCCTCAATTTTTAGTATATCTGATACTGGTCAATAAATCTGAATTTTCTTTATTTTTGTAATTAAGTTTTATTTTGTTTTTTGGGTTATCAATGATTTTTTTTACAATTTTGTTTTAAGTTTTTATATTTAAAATTAGTTTGGAATATTTTTGTTCAATATTGCTATTATTTTTTCCCAAAATCAAAAAATATTACATATTAAACTTAAAAGCAGTCTGTTGTAATACGTTTGACCTAATAATTTAAACAATTTTTTTAAAATGCATGTAGAAAATGTCATTTTTCATCTATTTTTTTTTTGCATATACCACAAAAATTGCATTTTGGAGTTACCTCAATTTTCTTCCAGAGTGACGACTTGTAGCCCATATTTGCCTTTATATTTATTAAACAAGCCTTTAGTGGCGCAGCCACGGGAGTTTTTGGGATTAACCCCCCCTTTTCCCCAAAGCCATACCTAAAAAATTTAACCTTTTTGGGTCCGTAAGGACTTTTGATCAGCGTGTTGAAAACTATTACTTTGCAAAGTTTGAAAACAATTGGCTGAAAACCATTTTCCAAAGGAAAATTGCGGCTTCCTGTAAAACGCTTTTATCTCGAAAACAGTTGCTCCCAGAGACTTAAATGAAGTATATATTTTTGACGCAGGGTGTATTATAGTAACTTTTTTTTTTAATAAACAAGGTTGATATACTAAGCTTAAAAATAATCGGGGCTCTACTGTAGTGAGAATAAGTCTTACATCTTACAAAAAAGGAAATAATCTACCAAAATCAAATTATTATATATAACCAAATGTATACAGATCCATAAATACTGAAAAGATTGAAAAATAATTTTCTATGCCAAATGCAAAAAACTATCTATAAACGAATAACACTTTTAAAATAATGATCGACTAGTTTTAAATTAGTCTTAAAGAAACTAATAAAAATTTGTAAAATAAGGTGTAAATGAACTGCAATTATAGAATAAAGAAAACATTCAGATCCAAAATAGAACTAGATTTTTATAATAAATTTCGACTTGTAAAATATTACGTAAGAATGGTTTTTCTTCCCTCCCCAGATAAGGGCAAATAGATTTTCTTAAACCCCCCCTTTTCTCGGGACCCTAGTAATTATTGAATGGCCTTTATATCCAACGTTGAAAGAAATTAAGCTTTTTTTTTCTGCTTTTTTATGTTATTTCCCCCCTCCGAAGCAGCAAGCCTTAAACTATGCCTGTAATTCGATAAGGTTTGAGTAATGTAAAATTACAGAACAGTCTTTTAATGACGGCCGATTTAAAATTCCAGTATATTTAAAGCAATTATGCATTGCAATGGGGTTTAGAAACTGTAAATGTAGATATTTTTTTTCCCCATTGTAATAAATCTTTTATGCTGTCACATATAGTGTTGTGTATGAAAATATTACCAGTGGAAATATTTCCATGGAAATGGAAATATTGAAAATATCGGAAATTTTGGAAAGTCGCAAAAAAAATATAAGAATGCGTTTACAACCATCAAAACAAAGATTTCTATATATTTTTACACCTTTATGTCGTACAAATTTCACACTAGAAAAATAATTTGAAAAAGTACATATCTTATTACGACTACGAATAATAAAATTCCAATCTCGGGGATTCATCGACTATTGCTTGTTGGCTATTGCTTGCTTTAGTTTAATTGCACTCCCATGAAGATGGCATTGATTCTGAATACAATATTCAAGGTGTGGATGATGTCGGTAAAGATATGCCTCTTGATCAAGTTGCCTAACTTGTGTCTCGTGGTGGTGTGTAATTACTCTTTTAGAAATTTCACTGTTTTTTTTTCTATTTTTAATACCTCAATTTTTATTTATATTAACGTATTTTGCGTTTAAACTTTTGGATGACAATTCGCTCATGTATAAATTACCCCATTTAAAATGTCAAAAATCAAAATTTGCTATCGGATAGAAGGGAAGAAGTTACTGGCTGAAAAAATCGGTAGATTTACGGTTCTATCAATCGTGTCGTCCATTGTTACCTTAGTATAGATTGTATTTTATATTGATGATAAATTATTATTTTGCTTTTAACTTTGTTTCATTTGCGCAATTGTCTTTCCAAATACCCCATTCGTACTTAGATTTTGAGCCAGATATTTTTTGCCTGGTTTTGAAACTTTTAACTCGTTTCTTAATATTCGGGCAAATCGGACCATTTATTGTATTACCTATATTGAACTTTTATTAAATGTCTAGTTTTTTTAGATTTGTAGTTTTTATTTCTTTATTTTCAATATTTTCATATACTTCCAAAGTTTCCTGATATATTTCCAGAAATATTTCCAAATATATATTTCCGGAAAATTTTTATCACTAGCCACATATTACTTTATGGGCATTTAAGAGTGTATTTACGCAAACCCAACCTAGGGGTCGGTTGAGGAAGCGGAGACGGTGGGCGGAGACTAACAAACTCCCAATAACAATTTTCGTACAGCCCATTAAAATATTATATTTTATTTAGGTTCTTCCAAATTCGGTATATCGATGCGATGTTGTTTCCGATTGCAAGCCTACAGGAGATAACGTTTTTCGGTAACTATTTTTCACTTAAATGACATAAATTATACACCATTTTAAAGGTAAGAAAATAATCTATGCCTCTGCTGTAACGGATTTTTGAAATATGAGTTAGGTTAAGAAAAAATAGTCTCTAAACATAACCGATTTTAGGGTGACTTTCACTCAAGGAAATATTAATAACTAAATCAAATTTAAAAAACTATAACAGCAAAAGCCTAGATTTAAGTGTTGGCTTTCATATAGTTTTTAAAAAATTATCGATAACTTATACCGTTTTTATGCCCCGAACCCCAAATTGGATCCAATTTTCGCGGCGCGAATGGACTCTTAAAATAAATCTCAATTTAAAAAATAAAATTTACGTTTTTTATTCTACTGTAATTTACAACAAACATATAAAACGTGTGTTATATTGATGTTTTGTAAATATTCCTTGAAATAAAATAAAAAATTTAATACAGTTTAACACGGCTAAAATAACATTTAAAGGGGCAATAAAAGAGATACGTGTTGTAAAACGTAGCGTGTGCATTCATATTCGAATCAGGAGGAAATATGAGGGAAATCAAAACGGTTTTCGCCCCGATAAAATCTTCAAAATTTTATTACTATATAATTTGGTTAGGAGACAAATTTTCAACGGTGAAAGAAAAGAATCTGATAAAAAGGCACGTTTACAGTAAATATAATAACAATAAAATGTAAATTGATTTCTCACGGGGTTGAGAGACAGAGTTTATTTAGTTTAGGGGATGGGACGACGAGTGTTCAAAAGTCAACTTCACAGCTGGATGCCTAATATGGGACAAGGGTGTATGTTTGAGTGTGTATTTTGTTTCGATTTCTATACCCGATACACTGCTAATAACTTGTAATGAGATATGGAGAGCTGCTTTTATATGGCCGGCAAGATTATTTATTAAATGCTCCTCTATACATTGGTAGTATGGAGGTAAATATAATAAAATCTATAGAAATTTAAAAAAAAAAATGGTACCTGGTAAATCTTTTACCAATAAATAAATTGTGATAAAAAGGAAAAAAGATATTTTTACACAAAAGGTATTAAGCTCGAAATCCAACAACAATGCCTCAAATAAACAATTTCTAGAGCGCAATAAGTGGTCTTCAAATTTAAAAATATATAGCAAATATAAAATCTACCTAACTTCAGTTAGAGTAGAAGCCAGGCAACTGTTGTCTAACCTTATTAAACCCATCACTATACAGGGTGTGCGGCCATGAGTAGACATATTGTAAATCTAAATAGGTGGGGCCGTCTGCTATGGGTCCCCCGATATTTTACCTGAGCACTTAAGATTTCTTTTTTAGAATTTTTTTTTTAATTTTTTAATTTTCAGATTTAAAACTACAATAATTTTTTTTAAAAACATGAAACTGACAACATTTTTTTAATTTTATTTTAATCTAGACCAATTCTAGAATCATAAAATTTAATAATTGGGCCTGAACGCTACAAAGAAAAAAAGGGGCCTCAAACCACAAAAAGAATTAAAAAATAATTCAAGCCAACTTTGCATTGCAAAAAAAAAATAAAAATGCTAAGTATTTTTTAATTAGTCAAAAAATCTTCAATTCATGCCTTTCGAAAATGATTAACCATAATTTGCCTAAAAACAGCAAGTTATTTTGTTTATGTTTATGTATTTTTACTTTTAATATTATATTTAAAATTTTAATATATATATATATATATATATATATATATATATATATATATATATATATATAATATATATATATATATATATATATATATATATATATATATATATATATATATATATATATATATATATATATATATATATATATATATATATATATATATATAATTCCACTCTTCTTTTATTTTTGTTAGTGGTTTCACAAATAATATAGAACTGATATTTATTGGGATCTTCTATGCAGATTTATTATAGTCACTACACCCACTAACTCAAATACTAATGTTTCAACTTACAAGAAAAATTTTCTTTTACAAGTGCAAATTAATTTAGTGAAATACACAATACTGGACACCCTTTCACTCTTGTGCCATAAAGTTACTGTAAAATTTATCACGAATTGATATATAATGCCGTAATTTATTGACAGTTTTTTAACCGAGCGAACAGACGACACAATGGCAACTGTCATCTCACTTGAACCATCATCTTTAATGTTCTTTCAAAGGCCACTGACTCAGTCTTGATGGCTTGTTTTTCAAAAGAACCCAACACGGTTTTTTAGACTTAATATTTCTGACAACATTGAAACACTTTTAGTTCGAATTTATATTAGTTGTTTAAGCAAATAGTTAATCTGTAGGTTCTTAGTATTTATAAAAAGAAAAAATTTGTTATCAAAATGTTTAAATAAATTATTTTTTAAATGGGATCCCCATAACTTGTTTTTTAAATATGTAGTTTATAAAATTTATATATATATATATATATATATATATATATATATATATATATATATATATATATATATATATATATATATATATTTTTTTATTAATATTTTTTTAAAATATTTTTTTTTTTAAATAAAAATATATTTAATTTTATTAAAAAAATTTTTGTACATTTGTTTTTAAGTTCTTCTTTAAAAGGCAAATTGTTTTTTTTTTGTTTTTCCCGCTGTAAACTACAGGCTCACAAAATAAAAGGTCTACAAAAATCTAAAAATGCTATTTTTATGCAATTACAATACTACAGTACAGCAAAGGAAACAAAAAGCAAAATAAACTTTTTGTAAAATATTGTACGATAATCAAAAATATTCAAGAGTATTAACCCGAAAGTCTTTTACCATTTTAAACTTCGTACAAACAAGGGGTAATTGAAACAGGAGATAGGAAAATTATACAGGCAAACTTGACAAACAGAATTTATCATTTTGTCACAAAAATGCATAGCTAACAAGCCGCAGCGCCAAACTTTCGGGCTTTTTCAATTAAAAATGCATGCAAACACTTGCTCATCATTCATGCTTTGCTAAATAACTCTAATTGTTACAGCTGAAATCACACCAAATCTTTGTTTTCTTTTTTCATTAACTTCAACATTCGTCATTTTTCTCGTTATAAACATTTACATACATAGAGGAGTTTAAGTTTATATTTGTTATATGAGCATCCAGTTAATTTTATTATGATTAACGATGTCTACTGTTTTTATAAAAAATAAAAATAAGCTGATATTAAAAAAAAAAGATATCTTCGTTAAATTTTAATAAAAATACTTTTAGCAACGTTCAATTTAAAGGGTTTTCCCTCAGATTTTCTTTAAAGTTATAGCACAACTGGCGTAAGGGGTAGAGGGGGGTATTTACCTCGCAGGAATGCTTTAAAATATTTTAAGGTCTGCAAATTATTATCTGCAATTTGCTATAAAACAAATTAAATATTAGAAGTATTGTTAAAAAAACAAAATTATTAATCTCCCTTATATTATTCCCTTGAAATAAAATTTATTTTAATACTGCAATAGCCTAGCCCTTTGATATATTCGCGTCTTGTTTTGTCGATCGCCCCCGAAATCTAATAAAGTTTTGGCGGCGATTAGATCTGCAAAACATACGGGCTTTTAATACATATATTAACAATTGGCGAATTGTATAAATCAATACTAAAAATTTATTTAGTAGATCCAATAATTTAGAACAAATTTGTATGTACAACACATCACAGGATAGTAACTTAACACACGAAAGCGAAAACCGAGTTTTAAAAACAAAAAACCTTTTTTCTGATGTAAACGTGATACATCAAATTGACTAAAATAAATACTAAAAAATTCTCTATATGATTAAAATATATATAGTATAGGAGCTAGCAACGTTTTTGAGAGATACTTTTGGGTCAGCTGATTTTTTGATATGTTGTTCTTCCTATTTCGGGTGGGCAAACTGGCTGGCAGTAGCGGTTGCGTTTATTAGTGAGCATTCTACATCTACAGGTATAAATCCAAGATTTTAAAAACATTTTAAGAAGCCTAATTTTCAATTTCTTGTCTTTAGATAGGTTTACCAAACATGTTTTTTTATGCCAGACACTTTTATCATTGCTAATTATATGCCAGACGCGATTTTTTTTTAAATAAAAATTTCAAACTATTTTAGTATGTTTGTAATTTAAATATTATGTTTTTGAGTATACAAAAACCTAAAATTAATTGCCAAAGGTTAATTCGGTTGCTAAACCTTGAATAATAACGGCAAACTTAAGGCAGCTGTATCACGAGAAGCACTTTCTTAGGATTTTTTTGAAATTTATACCAATTATTATTTAAGAAATACTGCATTGATTGGTGTAGTATGAAATTTATAAACAATACAGTTCTGGAGATATTTAATTGCAAAGATAGCGTTTTTGAGGCTCTCATACATTGTACTATACGGAATAACGAAGATATTACTTATATATAATTTTAACTCTGAAACTTATTTTACGATGTTTATGAAAAACTAAACTTATATAAAACAACAACTAGGGATTTTTTAAAAATTAGTTTTAGTGGTATTTATAATACAGTTTTTGAAATATTAATTAATAAATAATGACAAACTGATCTCATTAAACTCGTGGAAGAAATACACTTAAAGCAATCTGTCAACAGCGCATGTTTTTAACCCACGAATAAGAGAGCTGTAAGATTATTTATAAAATTTATTTATTTTTTGTAAATAAATATATATAAACCTAGTCAGCTCCGTAAAAGTGAAGTGCAATATTAATAGTTAATAAACAATTTTAAAGCTAAGAAAGTAAGTATAAAAAGTGTGTTGTTAATAAAAAAAGTACTTGGAGTTTTGTAGAATCAAACTGGGATCTTCGTGGCAAACGTGATACACGTTTAGCCAGCGAAGCATTGTACTTATTTTTATATATATATATATATATATATATATATATATATATATATATATATATATATATATATATATATATATATATATATATATATAATATATTTAATATTAAAATAAAATTATTTACGCCACTGTCAATAGCCTAAAAAATGCGTTTTTTAAAATGGATTTATAATTGCTGCGCTTTAAAAAAAATATCGACATTTCAGCTCAAAAAAGTTCTTAATGGGAACTACTTCAAAATTAAAAAAACTTTTGCTTCTCTATAAACTTATTTTGTTTTAAAAAATAATGGCCTAAATATTAGACTCGCAAACAATGTAAACATAATACCTCCAACCCATTCTGCATAATCGCTTAGTTGGTGACATTGTATAAAAATCTTGTAAAATACCATAACCAGAAAATAAAACTGCCAAAAAAGAGAACAATGGGCTAAGGCTCTGTCAGTTTTGTTATAAATAAACCAGGATTTACGAACTTGTATTTTGGCCGACCAAAAACTTCTGAAAGGTACAATGAATTAATGACTTCTCGGAGACCATTTACATATTTATAGGTTGTAAAGTGATGTCCAATGTGTCCAAAGATGTGTAGTTTTTTTTAGTCTTTTGTTTTTTCGGATACCGATTCTATTAAAGAGGAATAAATCACAAAGCAAGAATTATTAACGACGTTTATTTATATATTTTTTTTATAAGGACATGCTAATTGCAGGAAATTATTTATAAGATATTTTTACACTTGTTTGACGAAAATTTGATCCGGGTCGACTAAGTCACAGTGCTTCCATATTGATTTTATAAAAAAATGTCTCCTGCACCGCCATTTTAAAAACAAAAATCTAGTCGCAATATGTCCTTGAAAGGAGAATTTGCGTAAAATATATACAGGGTCCCATTTAAAATTCTCGATCTAGGTCTATTTCAAATATCAAAATTCTAAATTAAAAAGCAGCCGAATGACGTTCTGGCTAATGAGTTTATATATATATATATATATATATATATATATATATATATATATATATATATATATATATATATATATATATATATATATATATATATATATATATTATATATATATATATATATATATATATATATATATATATATATATATATATATATATATATATATATATATATATATATATATATATGAATCAAAATTTTCAACAAAAGGTGTTTCTTAACATTAAAAGCCTTAGCCCAGAAGAAGTCCAGCTTTTTGTTTTAATGAACAAAATTACGAAAGCAAAAATTCTTATAACAAAATACTATAAAGAAGTAAGTATTTTACTTCCAAATACCTTAATATGGGTTTGATGAAGATTTTTAAAGTTTTTTTTTATTTGCCAAATCTAGTGAAAAAATCAACTTTATGTAGGGGACCCAGACTTTGTACATTTACATGAAATTTCATTAGAAACAACTTTTTAATATAGTTTTCTATAAATGTTCCAAATAATGCCATTTTTTTAAAAGAAACGTCATTTTAGACAGATAGCAATTGCTATTTTAGCAAGCAAGTCTGCATGAGTTTGTATTGAATATAAATCAAAATAATAAGAAACTTAAGTTTTATTTAATAAAATAATTTATTAATAAAAAAATTCTTATATAATGCGGACTGTTGAAAGACGTTGTTTACAGGGTGTTCGGCACATGTGTAGACATACGTAAATCTGAGATAGGTGGGACCGTCTGCTATGCGGTCCAGCCAGATATTTTGATCTGGGCCCTAAGAATTTTTTTGTTAATTTAAATTTTTTTTCCAAAGTTTTCAATTTCCGAATTTCAAAGTGAAATAATTTTTTGAAAAATCAGGAAACTGACAACATTTTTATTTTATTTTAATCTTGACTAAAACTAGAATCATACAAATTTAATAATTGGGGCCCATGACAGCTACAAAGAAAAATACTGGCTCTCAAACCACAAAAAGAGATTAAAAATAATAAGAGTCAACTTTGCATTGCATTTAAAAAAGAACTAGAAATGAGTATTTCTAATCAGTCAAAAACATCTTCAATTCATGCCCTTTTAAACGATATGCAATAAACACAATTTGCTTAAAAACAGCAAAACATATTGGTCAACTTTATCAAACGTAGAACTTCGTAAAAAAAATACCCACCTTGATAAAGTTGACAAATAACTCTTGCTGTTTTTTAAGAAAATTGTGGTTATTGCATATTGTTCAAAAGGGCACAAATTAAAGTTTTTTTTGACTAATTAGAAATACTGGATAGTTTCTAGTATTTTTAATGCAATGCAAAGTTGGCTCTTAAAAATATTTTTTACCTCTTTTTGTGGTTTAAGGGCCCGCATTTTCTTTGTAGCTGTCATGGGCCCTAATTATTAAATTTGTATGATCCTAGTATTATTTATTCATTTTTACTAATTAAAATCACATTTTGTTGCGACTCGTTAAAAAATAATTTGTAAGAAAACTTGAAAAGTTCTCTTAAATAACCCCATAAAAGATTTTGTTTTTATTTTTAAAAATCTTAGCTTTTGAAAACAAAAATGGAAAGGAGGTGTTTGGAAATTAAAAAGGAAACATCCAAAACATAAAATAATTCATGCAAAAAATGAGATGGACATTGACTTATAATTCGATAAACATAGTCTAACGATGCGGTTTCAAATTAATTTAAATAACAATAAAGGTAACACAGTGGCAAAAGTAGATTAGCAGGGGCCATTGACAATGGCATATTTGTCAGAATATAAGTGACTCTCGGCTTTCACGGTACACCTGCTTTACGGTCCACTGCACTAATCTCAGTTTGTGAGTACGCTTATTTCTAGACTGACACCCCGATCTATTCTATATTTTGATGGAAAGAACTGTCACTAGCTTTCTCAATAGCAGTCATATCCAGTGTCGGGTCGTTTTAACATTTAGAATAAAGAACATTTTTTTATTAAAAATATTAAGCTTTGCTTAGTTTCTTTTTTAACTTATCCATAAATAGTATTCACTTTTAGAATGTTTTATATATATATATATATATATATTATATATATATATATATATATATATATATATATAAATATATATATATATATATATATATATATATATATATATATATATATATATATATATAAAATATATTTATTTATATAATATATATATTTATATAAATAATCAAAGATAATTCCTAAAACAATGATGACAAGGATCTCATTTCAATTTTTATAACTCAAGTAAACTATTTTTAAATTGTTAATGTAACAATTCTTGAATTAAACGACATAGCGGTACAAAATTGGGAATCTAAGGGTTGTTTGAGGTGAGACACCCAAATTCGTCCATGCTTTTGATTTTGCCACTAGAGGGCTCCAGCTACGGCCTACCCCACTTGTTTTAGATGGCATAACTTTTTTATTAAAAAATAAGTTACTATAATTCCATCTGCATTAAAAATTTATACTTCATTTAAGTATCTAGAGGCAACAGTTTTCGAGATAAACTCACTTTAAAGGACCCCGCAATTTTTTTATGGAAAATGGATTTTGGCCCATTGTTTTCAAACTTTGCATAGTTTTTAACACGCTGATCAAAAGTCTCCATGGGCACAAAATCCGAAAACTCCTCCAACCCCTCCAAAATCACGCCCAAAGTCACTGGGGATATGGGGACTTTAAGGGTGATTTTGGGGGGGTTTTCGGGGTTTGTGCCTGGGAAGACTTTTGATCAGCGTGATAAGATATATTACTTTGCAAAATTTAAAAACAATTGGCCAAAACCCATTTTCTATAGGAAAATTGCGGATCCTTTAAAATGAGTTTATCTCGAAATTAGTCTACAGACTAAAAATGAGGTAAACATTTTTAAGGCAGAGGAATTTATAGTAACTTATTTTTTAATGAACAGGTCAATATACTAAGCTTAAAAAAAGGTATGCCAACATGGACGAATTTGAATTTCTCGCCTTAAAGAATCCCCAAATCCATAATTTTGTACCGCTATGTCATTTAGTTAAGAAATAATTTTGAAAAAACAAAAACAAAATTAAAAGTTTGACGCCCTGTATCTTAGTTATTATCAACTTTAAA
Organism: Listronotus oregonensis; assembly: GCA_019359885.1. Lineage (NCBI taxonomy): Eukaryota > Metazoa > Arthropoda > Insecta > Coleoptera > Curculionidae > Listronotus > Listronotus oregonensis. The sequence continues at coordinate 203,547 of JAHBCN010000054.1, forward strand.
ATAAGGCAAATTTACGTAAATTGCATTATTTTGACCTAATCTGATGTAGTTCTGTGTTCCATTACTTTTGAGACACCCTGTATATACTTTTCCATTACCTTAATTTACTAAAACCACAATAAATTTCATCAGCGGTAAAATTCTAACGTCAGCATTATTCTTACTTACAGTCGGCCTGTAAGGTATACGAATCCGGCTAACCAAAACCTACATTTTGGTCCAAAAATGCTGGGCATTGGCTGTCCTTCTTTATTCCTTGTTAGTTTTGCTTTGTTCCTGCATAGTTTTAACTAGATATTCATTTCCTGAGAGATCTTTTTTATTGTGGTTAATTTTTTTTAGTGTTCCGGGTAAGTTACAAATTTTCAGAGTTCTAACCACCAGAGATCTTACAGTATCATGTTTAGTGTTATTTGAATGATTCATCGAAAAGTTGTAGTACCTATTATCTTATGTATCTTATAGGAAGAGCAGACTGCTTTGCTTTGCTTTCACTTTTCTTGGCCTCCGTCGGTGAACGTTCAGCCAGGTCTCCCCTTTCCAGACACACGTTGTTATCAACGTGAGCTTTCCCAGGCTTTGTAGATGGAACTTCTGAATAGTCGGGTTCTGTAACCCCCAGAAATTCCGAACTTTTCCAAAACAAACACAAACAATGGCGGTCCGACCAGAGACTGCTTCTGTTATCACGCATAACCGTTTTCTGTCATACTAACACATTTCCTGCAGCGCGCAACCATCTTCCGCCATTAGAAAATCTCGTTCGTGGCCCTCGAAAGGAACAGGTATAGAATCTTCGTTCACAGCTTTTAGCTTCCGAGAGGACTCCTTCGTTTGGCTTGAGTTTCTCCTTGATCCCCGATGGCAAAGCCAATCTGATACAGCGCCTTCAGGCGCCTTTTGGAAAAAAACTATGTGGTTTTTTTATCGCGAGCACTTCACTGATCGGAGGTCAAAAAGGAACTGAAGAGCAGACTGTTTTGTTGTAATTATTCTTCACCGTTTTCATAAATGTCGTCGTTTTATTAAAAACTAATGTTATTTTTTTACCTGACCGCGATTAATTATTAAAGCAGTTTTAAACGAATTAATAATATTAATAAATAATTTTTTGGTGCGCCTCTGCATTTTTTCTAGCACCAGCACCCCCTTGTAAACGTCCTTCCCTTGCCTGCGCTCGGTGACATCATTTCACCCAAATTAATCCTATTACATCACTCGTATTTGGGCGATAATTCACGCGGAACCGTTATAAACACCACTATTTAAACGATTATATTTCATAGGAAGCGCAATTTGTCAGAGCGTCGAAAAGGTATTACGACAAAAGGTGTTTTTGGTATAACGCAGATTATAGATTGCTCCACGCTAGTTTACATCGGCTAAATAAACTAGCTTGATCATGAATATTCTACCTATAGGTTTAAATATACAACCCTTTGACTTTAACTTGTTAATTGACTGTTTTGTATGAATTTATTATCATTTAGCAGCTTAACTTCGATCTTTACTTATTAGTAAATATGTAAATTATGTTATTCCACGTTAGATTAGAGGGCAATATACAGATTCTGATATTTACATTAAAACTCGCCATTACAACAACATAAAACAGTTTGTTCAATCTCTTCTTGCTTAGATAACTGGCATCAGCACATAACTTTGGCGATATCGCTACTTGCTCTGAAAAAATGAAGTAGCTTGTACGTAACTGAACATCAGTTGTTATTACAAAGAAAGTTTTTATCGTACCAAGAATGTTACTCTTTTAAAAACACATCATCAACGTTGTATTAATTTTTTTTAATCCTATTTTTAAATTTTTATGGCATTTTTTTAATGCATCCAATGTTGTTTTAGTAATATTAATAAAACAAAAAACCAGTAAGCATATTGGGGATAACTGCGAAAGCATTTTTGCCGAACCCCCAGTAAAATATTTGTTTTAAATAACTTTTTGTTTACAAGTTTATCATTACAAAAACAACATATGATAAAATTTTTAACCTTATAACTTTCGCATTTAATTTTTTATCCTGATTTTTTTTCCTATATGTAATAGCTGATAAATAAAATATTAAAGATTGGTATGATCAGGATTGTCATTGATCGTGTTAGTAATCGTTGTTTGCAAGTTAGAAGAAATGCAAATTATCGCCAGTTAGGCGAGTTTCAACGGGGACGAATAGTTGAATTAAGGGAGGCTGGACTTTATACCGGGAAATTGGTGCTAGACTGCAAAGAAGTTTAGATACTGTGGTGAGATGTTGTCAGACATGGCTTCAGCCTACGATTGCTAGCTTTACGAGATCGTTTCTATACAACCAGGGCAACTGTAAACAAGTGGTTTACAGAACATTGAGGGCAAATTGGAATTGGAACAGTTTATCGCCGAATGAGACGTTATGCTTTTTTATTCCAACTTCATTGGGTCTTACCTTTAAGTCGAGAGCATCGACTTCAGTGGAGTTGAGAACAACTAGCGTGTGACCAGGAATGGAACACGGTGGTTTTTAGCTACGAATCTCGATTTTGTTTAGCCATGCACGGTGGTCGGGCACGAGTGAAAAGCGGCGTGGAGAACGCCGTGATATCAAATTTTTTTGTTGAGAGGCATGTTCATCGTATTGTTGGGATTATGGTGTGAGGTTCCATTGCTTACCGCTCTAGGTCTCCTTTAGTGTTCATTAGAGGCAGCATGAGCGCTCAGCGTTACATTCAAGAAAAAGTGAAACCACATTTAATTCTATATCATAGGACTCTTCAAAACCCAACTTTCCAACAGGATAATGCCCCACCACATATGGCAAGAGGAACGTTGGACTACTTTGAACATGCCGAAATTAAATTGCTGCCATGGCCACCACGGTCTCCCGATTTGTCCCCCATTGAACACGCGAGGGACATGATCGATAGAAGACTAAACAATTTACAACAGCCATCTCAAACACTGGTTGCACTTCGACACGAGGTTGAGGTGAGGTGGCCCCCAGGGGAATATTGATCACCTAATTAGAAGTATGCCTAGACGCATTAATTGATGTGTAAGACACCATGGCGCATCAACACATTCTTTAACAAATCGAATAATGAACTTAGTATATCTTTAAGAAATTGAATTAAAATTTTAATCATTTGCTTACTATCACCATCCTGATATTTCTGTAAAATATTACTGTAATAAAATCAGTTTTACTGAGTGTTTGGGTTTCTATGATATATATATATATATATATATATATATATATATATATATAAAAAAATATATATATATATATATATATATATATAATATATATATATATATATATATATATATATATATATATATATATATATATATATATATATATATAATATATATATATATATATATATATATATATCGTGATAAGAGGCGGCCACCCTTCTTTCATATAAAATTTGACGTCACGTGTCTTTTTGTGACATCCGATTTCACCGGAAACGGTCACTCTTTTTATCTTATTTAAATTTAATATCATACTTTGTGCGTACTTAGAGAGCCAGCAAACCAGTGGCGGCTCATAGGATAAAAAGTAAGGGGTTGCAATTCTAATGGTTCTTTAAAAAATAAATAAATAAACACAATAAAATTATTGTAAATAAATGAACATACAAAAACTGTAATAAAAATTATACAAGTAGCTATGTTACACCTATAACCAAAATAACAAATTATACTTCAATAAATCGTAAATAAGCCTGCGAGATAAATAAAGGTTTGCACTGGGACTGCAAACCTCATGCCGCTTATGAGACTAAATTCAGCGCCCAATGCCAAGATAGGCAACTCCATATACTTACGCGTACTCCTAATGAATCCAATTGGGTTTGCATTTTGATTGCAACCATCGCATCGGTATCGGCTTCGAGGATGCGACGCGACGCGCGATTAAATTAATGATATTTTAGCGAAAGCAGTCAAGTTTTTTTAATAATTTGACTGTTATTTCGAGATAACATAAATAAAACAATAAATACAGATGTTCGAATAAATTTTAAAAAAATCTGTAACTATGTAATGATTAATATATATATATATATATATATATATATATATATATATATATATATATATATATATATATATATATATATATATATATATATATATATATATATATATATATATATATATATATATATATATATATATATATATATATATATATATATATATATATATATATATATATATATATATATATACATATTTAATTTTATTTTAAACCTTTTTTGGGGTTACGCAAACCTGCAAACCTAAGAAAGAGCCGCCACTGCAACAAACTGACAGTTCTACAGACAGACGGAAACGAGAAACTATAGTTTTCGTATACTGGGGACCAATGGCGCATATGGACTACAAAAAAGTGGAAGGTCTATTGTTTAATTAAAAAATCTAATTGAATAATAAAGGTAAAAAATTAAATTATCATAAAATTTAATAATGTGTTCTAAAAATTTCGAAATAAACCCCAAGCATAAAACATGAAGATCCGCAAAATCCCGTGTGAAGAGTAAAACTATTTATTATCCGTAAAAAAGAAATAACTTTTATTAAATTAACATTTAATTCAATAGTTCTATGAACCCAGTATGGCCCTATACCTCCAAGTTCATCAATTTACTTCCAACGATAGTTCGGTCCTTAAATAAAAATAAATACATCGAGATTTATGAATTATTTTGTATAAACAGAGACAGGTGTGACATATCTTTACATTATTTTAACAGAAACAATTATTTTTCTTTAATCTAAACATCCCAGTTCTCGTGTGTCGATGATCTTGTGCTTCTTATTATTTTTAGTTCATGAAATTCTCAAATGAGACCATTACATGTTAGATTTATGACTTAAAAAACTTAATTATCTTAAAGCCACTTAATTTTTGCAAGTATTTTAAAAATTGTTTATTTTTGCTTGGAAGAATATGGCATGACACAGAAAAATATACGTTTTTTAATCACTAAAGTAAAATGAATCAATAAAAATGCCTAAAAGTGGTTAGAACAATTTATTGGATAAAATACTGTAGAATATTTTAAATAATTTATAATTAATCTAAGTACTAGGTGCCGTGGGTGCCAGGTTTTGGATGTTTAACCCATTTTTTCCCAGCTCCGACAACGACGTACCGAAAGATGCAGATATTGTCATTAAAAAAAATAATTTTTTTTGAGTGCCCCCAGGAAAAACAAAATTTTGAAAAGCAAATCTTCTATTTCTATTTTATTTGTAAATTTGATCAAATTTTATTGTCAAATACCAAATTTCGCAAAATTATCTTTATTTTCCAAAAACCATATCCAGTTGAATTTTTTTCACTCACCAATTTTTTATGCAAATATTTCATAAAATAGATAAGGGATTTGCTTTTGAAAGTCCGATTTTTCCTGAGGGGGCATCCAAAATATTTTTTTTACCAAAGTGTTTCCTGGAGCCAATCGCATATCGTATATATTTGGTGTGGGTCCCAGGTCTCAATTTTTAGATAAAAAAATTTGAGAATCGTAGAGACGCCAATGGATATTGCAATTCACAGCACCTTTTAGGCAACGTGGTAGTGTCATTACCGAAATTATACGAATAACGAGTACCTTTGAATTACTTCTCATTAAACTGATTGTTTATCGTTTGTCTGTAGTAAACTGAAATTTTTAATTCTAATAAGATTTCAAAAAAGACTTATGAAAATTTAATACTATTTTGGTTGGTAGATTTAAATATGTTTTATAGTTTTGTGGCGGATTCATGATTACTCGCCTTACAATTTTTTAGAAAATGGGACCACTTCGGTCCAGTTCGTGGTATAACGAAGTGAGCTTGCTCAGCCCTCCTGATCCCTATAAACTTGCAGATCGCCTGCAACAAAAAAGAAGAAAACCCCCAAAAACCCAAAAAATTAAGAACACTAATCTACGTTTCGGTGGCAAGTGGGCCACCGTTGCCAAAATAAAATTAAAAGAAAATATAGAAATTTAAACTAAATTAAAAAAAAAAAATGCATTTTAAAATTAGGAAATTCTGAAGGCTTTTTAAATATTATAACGTTTTGTCATAAATGACATATTAGGTTTGTTGACTGGTATATTTATTAAGACAAAAAAGGTGTAGTGGTGTGCTAATTGATTTTAAGTTTACCTGAAATCACTTCAGCTTCAAGTATTGGTAACCATGTATTATTTAAATTAATAGATATTGATGCTACACATTTATCTTTATTCAGTAATATAAATGCATTTTCTTTTATTTTACATTTTTTTGAACAAGTTTTCTTTGCTAAAATACTACAAACATTCCAGTTTATTATGTGGTTTGTGTATGTTTTAATGTATGTTCTATGTTCTTTTATGCGTTTGGCTAATGGTCTGGAAGTTTCACCCATATAAAATTAATTACATTCACGAGGGATCTTATAAATAACATTTTTTGTGTTTTCGTTTATATTGTATGGTTTTGTTTTTGTTACTTGAGATCTAATAGTATTTTGTGTTTTAAATATGGTACGAATATTAAATTTATTACTTAGTCGTTAAATATTGGTAGATTAAACAATAATTTGATTAATGTTGGTAACTTTTTAGCACTTTTAAAGCAATTAAAGTTTTTTTTATTTTAAAAAGTATGATTTTGTTTACTATTATACAGGATGCTACAAATTCAAGAAAAAGTATTGGGACTTCGGAAACTGTAAGAAATTCTAAGTATGTTAATTGACGTTAAAGTTTCAGATTTTTGAAATATTTCGATTACTTTTAAAAATATCGGAAATTTTCATTTTAACTTTTCTGAGTTACTGCCTTCCCACAGCACTACGCGATCAAACTTTTTAAATACGAACTTAAGGGGGTATTTTAGATAAGAAGCCCGAATTTCAAACCTTTTTTGACGGTCGATAAAAAAAATAATATTTTGGCGGTCCATTTTTTTTATCATTTATTAATTTATATTTTAGGAATTTGCAAAAAAGAATTTAACAAAAAAATATTTTACAAAGTTACACGCTGTTGAAGTAGAGGGGAAAAAAGAGCTTGTCCCTCTTGTCACGATTCCCTCTCTTCTGGTCATTTGAAAAATAAAAAAATTGCAGATTCTTTATTAGTACAAATGTCATTATGGCAGGACTAAAAAGTAAAAAAATGTTTTTTCGCAAAATGGCGGTTTCTTAAAAAAGGAGAGAGGTTTTTTCAGTTTTCACTTTTCCGAATTTTTAAAAACAGTAAAAATTATAAATTTTAATTTTTTGTTGGTTCCTGCTATAGAGGGATATAAAAAGAAAATTCATGCTATTTTCAAGAAAATCGGTCAATTAGAACTTGAGATTTTGTGATAAACGTTTCGAAGAAAGTAGTTTCGAGACAAACGCCTTTAAAGTTTTGACTTTCGATTCCAGCTTCATTGCGCCGAACGATAACTTTAGTTACAACTATTAAAATGATTCGAATTTCAAAAAACCCTTTTAAGGAGATATTTTTGGATATCTAAACTATCGAAATATGGAAAACAAATTTTTTCGATTTTGTCAACTTTCTAGACTAGAATAATATCCCTTTAAAGTTTTTATTTCTTTTTTGAAAATATCATGTTTACAAAATACATAAGACTGTTATTTTTCGGATCTTTTTAAAGCAATATTATTAAATTTTAAAGGTCATTATATTGAGCTCCAAACTTTAAAACTTGTATCTCTTACAATTTTCAAGATCTCCATGCTCACCCTCGAATTTTTAACACCCTGTATTTGTACCAATTGACAATTGAAGCAGTAGTGTTAGGTCTATATTATGTGAAAGATTTCGAACAATTAAATTGTACTTTTATTGTGAAACCGGACACAAGACCGGGCCGGAAGTGGAATAAAGGAAAAATAACCCAACGTCATTAACTTTACCTTTAGAGAACCTAAAGTTAGATCTTCGTCACTGCCTAAAGGGCATACTGATTTTATTTGATTTCCATTGTCGGATCACACCCCTTTCAAAAGTCTATCTTGGATTCTTATGAACAGTCGCAGGTAAACCTCTAATTCTTTAACATTAATGTACGGCTTAACCATGCCTAATAAGGGATTTGTCAAGAAGTATAGTTAATGTTTTAATAATTACTTTATAAATAGGTTGTCTCTTTGGTTTTTGTGTTGTCACAGATGAGTTAATTTTTTTTTATTTGTTCTTTGAATTTGAATTAAAAAAGCACTGTTAGGTCACTGGTTGCTGCTTCTTTAGACTATGTTGTGTGTTATTTTGCTCTTGATAAATTTGAAATCTTATTTTAAACGTATTTTAATAGCTTTAAAGTTGAAAAATTTAAATAATCCCATAAAAATAGTTTGGCATTATCAGTGATGAATTTGACTTTTGATCGCTAGGCCCGTAAAATTTAATATATATATATATATATATATATATATATATATATATATATATATATATATATATATATATATATATATATATATATATATATATATATATATATATATATATATATATATATATATATATATATACTTGATATTTTGTTTTCTTGAACCCTTTCTTGAATATATTCCGTATTTTTCTTCTTCCATGGGATTTTTGGTTCAACAACAAATCAAAACTATTTTAGTTCCATGATTTTTCTTTATAAAACAATTATACAACTAGGCTTTAATGTTCGAAAGTATATTCATGTAAAATTTTATACAATTTTGATTTTATCGACTTACCCAAAATCCAATTTACCCATTTATTTTATTCACTTTACATTTAAATTATTTTTATTAAATCACTTAAAACTACATGGTTAAAACAACTGTTTTGCCCAACGGACAAATGCCGCTATTTTAAATCCAAAATTTCTCAATTTTTTGACTTCGTTCAAATATATACAGATGCCTCAAAAAATAAAAATGGTAGTGGAGCTGCAGTGTATATTACAAAACGAAATATCAAACTTAAATTTAAAATAAACAATAACTTCAGCTTTTACACATGTGAAGCCATAGCAATTTGCGAAGCTCTTAAAATTATAGTTGACTCTAGTTATCATCTCTCATCTCTTTGTTATATTGTCCGACTCAATATCCGTACTTAAACCTTAACGAATAATACATCCTGGAACTATAAAGACAACCCAATATTATGGGAAATGAGGAAATTTCTGCACAGAATAGCATTGCGTAACAAACAAGCCTTTTTTAAATGGGTTAAAGCACATACAGGACTAAAGTATAATGACGTAGTAGACTTCATAGCAAAGGATAGTATTATTAATGATACAACAGCTACTCTTAGCTTAAATGACGGATATAATAATGCAAAAACAAATATTATCAATAAATGGAACATAAGATGAAAGGAATATTGCAAAAATAAACCCACAAGATAAACTCAGCTTGTAACTGAAATTCCACACAATTACTGGCATAAAAAGTAACTGTACCTAGAAAATACATAACAACAATTAAACACATGAAACTTGGACATGTTTGCCCTTTTAGCATCCCTAATCTTTTAGCCCTAGGGAGTACAAAGGTGAACAATGCATTGATTTCTTTTTTGAACAAAATAAACTTAAAATTATTAATTACTTTTAGGTAGGTTTGATGCTTTTTGTTAGTAAGCAGTCTTACCCATTTCTTATCCTTATGTTTCCTCCTTTTTAAGGTCCTTTTTATGTGTTTAAAGTAAAAAGTCGCCCTGATTGATCCCAGTGGCGTGAAATGGCCTGTTTGGATAGGTTTAGCTTGTATTCACCCTCTATTATTAGTATAAAAATAATTAAAATAATTATATATATATATATATATATATATATATATATATATATATATATATATATATATATATATATATATATATATATATATATATATATATATATATATATTATAAATATTTATTTAATTTATTTTAAATTAATAATATTATTATAAAATATAATAATACAATATTTTGGTTTCATTTTATATTAAATTTAACTTACTGGCAGTTCTTCATTACTATTTTCTCTAATTCTTAACGAGATACTCATACATCGCCTCAAAGCTGACGTTTTTCTATATAAGCTTTACATTAAAAATTTAAATACTGTTGTAACCTTCTTATTTGGAGCTTCCCTCAAATCGCCGCAGGGGGAATATAGAACTTGCTGGCCTACATAAAGCACGTCGAGTGACATTTAAAAATCGATGGTGTTAATCTGTAAATCGCGTAAGTAAACAGATGCGAATCTGCTTAGGGGGAGTGGGAGGGTTCTCAGTGACAGTTAGGTAAACGTAATTGGAAGCAAGGGGGGTCAGCCGCCCTAACGCAGCTGGGCCCTAGACTGCCTTATTAAATTTTAGTAATTATTGGCGCTTATTAAAATTTTGTGAAAGGTCAGAGTTGCTGTTTGTTAACGGTACTGTATTAATTTGCTACAAAAGTAATTTTAAAATTAATAATTAAATTAACAAATTTCATGGATTTGTACAAATATTGAAAAGAAGAAAATAGATCATTACATTCTGATAATTTTTGTTTTTATTATTTTTTTTATGGATGCTATTTTTTGTTTTATTTTTCGGGTAAATTAGAAAGTAAAGCATCTTTGTGAAGTTAGGTAGGTAGGTAGGTTTAAAGTAAGTGGACTTTTTACGCCCTCCACTGCGACCTCTCGGTCTAATGTGGCTCACACCTTTTTATATTTCTCCCAATAGGATCAGACCTCTAGTGCATTCGATATCAGATTGGGAGAGAGTTCTTACATCTCCTCTTACTCGTGTCGGTACCGGACACGAGCACAATATGTGTTCTGATGTGTTCTGGTGTCTCTGTCTCCTGGAGAGTATGACGAGTAGACGATTAGATCCGTCATGCCCTCCTCTCCCGGTCTAGTGACGTGGGTAGCTACCAGGTCCTTCTTACAGGAACCAGATGTTTCTTCTGAGGCCGCATCTCCGGCCTTACCCCATGAAAACGGTCCTATCCGCTTTCTGTTTAAAACCAGGGAACCCTTTTCCCTATAAAGGCGGTTCTGTCCGCCTTCTGTTTGGATTCAAGGATCCCTTCCTAAGAACCCGTTTGTTCGGGATGGATTAGCCCTTCCCCGTGAAACAGGCGCCGGTGACTTCAGGGGCACCTTTCGAAACGGATTCACCCTTTCGGTCGGCGCACCTTTGTCTGCTTGTGACCTTGGATGGCACCTCTCGAAACGGATTTATCCGTTTCGGTCAGCGCACCTTTGTCACTTTTTTCCTATGAAAGCGGTTCTGTCCGTTTTCTGTTTGGAGCCAGGGAAGTAATAGTCCACCACGGCAGAGCCCCGCATTACCGCAGTAAGGCTAGATATTCTGAGAGGTCGCCCTGTATCTCAGAGGCACTGTTGAAGACACCTGTTTAAGGCACAGGATGTCATTCACTCATCAGCACGGTATGCTAACACCTTGAGTTAAGCCTTGTGTTCATCTTAGCTTCAGATCCTACTGGGCCCAATCACGACGACGACGTGTGAACACAGCGGTGGGTTATGTCAAGTGGTTTTTCGGTTGGATATTCGGTATTGAAAATCGTCCATTTTACTAGTAACTGACTGACTCATTGACTCATCAGAATTATAAGGCACTCCCGAGAAAATAATTACTTAAAATTTGGTACTTAAGTAGGTCTTAGGACATAAGTAAAGGAAAAATTCTGGAAACTGCACATTTTTACTCGGAACGCCCTGAAACAGGGGCGGAAATATCGTATATTTAGGGGGTATTTTAAAAGTTTGCAATCTGATTGAACCTGATTTTCTGAGAGAGATAATTGTCTTGGAATTTAGAATCCAGGCAGAATTTTATTTACTTAACAAAGAAAATTGCTAAATTTTACCTATCAGACCCCAAACCCCATTCTACTCAGAAAAAATGTAATCCAGGTTTACATCCAGGATTACATTTGAAAATTATTGTCATTTTTGATTGAAAGCTTTATTAATTTATCACATACTTTTGTTTGATTTGGAAGGGTAAAAACTTAATGTAAGAAGTGTTTTTTTGGTTATATTTTGGAAGAATCAAACTATACCCGAAATATCAACCAAAAATGAGAAAGGCTAAACCAAACAATAATGTTAACGAAATAAAATGTTTTTTATAAAAAAATTATAACTTTACTTTTTCTTTACTTTAAATTTTCGAGTATAATGTGATAAACAGGCAAAAAAAACTATTAATTATTCAAATATATGTTCGTATATCATCGCATCCACATTTCAAGGGATATTTCCTACAAGATCTTGGATTTATACCAGTCTATAAGAAATTATTCAATTGTAATACAATGCTGTGCATAATGTCAGATGATGCAAATAAATCGGACATTCTTATCGAAGTGACTTTTCGAAAACGTTTGCTTAGTTCTGAAAAGGCAATGCCAGCTGCTCGATTTCATGACATTGATATTGAATTGAAAACAGAAAAAACCTTTAAGAAATGGTAAAAATACGGGGGCACTTTACCAAATAATACTAGAAAATAATATTAGAAAGATATATTGTTTTTATTTAAAATATTAAAAGAAAAAATAGTTTTACCGCACTGAAATAGACACAATTGCAAAATTGCCTAAACATTACGGTTAACAGATTTTCAAAAGCAACATTAAGTTAAGAGCAAAAAAATTGGATTAGTCGACCACAAAAGTACATACAAGTACATCAAATTTAACAGTTACGATCTTTTAGAATGCCGATATCAAAAAAAAAATTATATATATTATATATATATATATATAATATATATATATATATATATATATATATATATATATATATATATATATATATATATATATATATATATATATATATATATATATATATAATATATATATATATATATATAACTTCTTCCATTTTACCATATAAATATTTGTTTTTAAACCCATTTATAATATATCTTTTTGTTTTGATTTTCTTGGGTTTGGGTTTGTATTTTAAAAACAACAGGGTGAAAGGCTACTAAAAAAAATTATAACAAATTTTTTACAAAAAAATCTTGGACTATGGACACACAGAGCTAAAGATAAAGGAATTTTCTAATTTAAACACGAAAAGGGTAATAAAAAAACCAAAAATCTTTTTTTAAGATGAAAATTAAATTTTTTTTTTTAAATTTTTTAAAAAAAACATGACTAATATAAAACTTCGGAACAAAAAATGAGAAAAAATTGAAAATACCCAAATGGGTCATTTTAACCTTGTTGTTTTTATCAGAACCTAAACCCCAAAAAAATAAATCAAAAAAAAAGATATATTATAAATGGTTCAAGAATAAAATTTTATATTAAAGGGTGGAAGAAGTACTAAAAATAATTATAACAATGACTTTTTGAAGAAAACATTAAGACGTATAGACTACCGTCTAAAGACCTAAAGGAATTTTCTAAAATTTAAAAACGAAATGGCAATCCAGAAAACCAAAAATCTTTCTTTTAGATAAAACCAAAAATTTTTAAAGGGCGATTTATATTTAAAAAACTTGACTTGTTTTGACTTAAAAAATCATTGATGAAGTCATATTTCAAATTTGAAACATACCGTATAAATATTTCTTTTAGAAAAAAACAATACAAAATTCCAATGAAAGAGCATTTTTTTTAAATACCTTGTTTTTAAATAATTGAATTTATTCCAAATTATTGACTCGCACTATATGAACATTTTTTTTTGAGGTTACCATAGGTATAAATGTGTTTTTCAGCTACAACCGCATAACAGCTACAGTTACAAATATATAAAATTAGTTACGCATTTCATAAAAAAAAAAAAATGATTTGATCTTTGAAAGGATATTCTGTAAACAATGGCTAATTTTCTCTTAAATATGATACTTCTTTCTTTTTGATTCTTTAGAAAATTAGCCGCTTAAAGGTAAAAGCTTAAAGCCCAACGCTTTGACATCGTTTTAATAGGAGAAATCGCATGAAGTGTTAAATACAAAATCCACCACTTGAGTTAAGCGTCGTGACTCGGTGTTCGAATCGCGGATTCCGCAAACCACTTGAGGTTTCCTGCAAGCGGCATTTGGAAAACAATCCGAACATAAATAAGTTGTCTGCGGCAGGAATGCCACAGGAGCGCGAGCCGATTCATAGCGAGGAATAAATCACACTTTGAGTTGAAAAATACTCTAAAAGACCAGGTATGTACCGAAAAACTTGCAAGGAATCGTATTGAAGGTTCAGAAACTTCTAATGGTAAAGTAAAAGAATTTTTTTTGGCCGGTGGACTTATGAGTTAGACACGAATTTCACCAGGCGCGTAGTAAGTTCGAATCTCACGGGGTTCAATGGTTGACTATACTTTTACAAGAAGTACGGCATCAACAGCATTTAACGGGTTAAAACCAAAGAAATCGAAAGAGGTAGAAAGCAGTGTAAAGCTGTTTTCCTCGAATGACAGAAGTAAGCGTTTGCGCATAGCAAAATGACGCAAGCGCGATACGACAATATTTAAAAATAGTAGCGCGTCATCTGACGCATTCGCAAAACATGTTAATGATATAGTAATGATTCTAAAACTTCGAATAAGTGTTTCCTCCTCTGAACTTTGTCAGTAGACACCCTGTGTATGTTTATTTGGTACTTTCTAATAAATATTTACCTGTGATACATAACATTTCCTTGTTTAAATTTTTTTGCACCATATAATCATGCACCTTTGTTTATTCATATTACTTAAATTAAAGCAACACAACGGGTTTAGTTTATAACATAAATAAAAGTCTAGGCCCACAGAATAGGATATACCAAAATCTAAAGATATTTAAAGACAATTGAAATACAAGAAAACGTATCAAAAAATTAAGGTTAGCTTAAATTTTAACGTAAAATTAATTGAAAAAATTGTTGGATGTTCTTTTTTTTATCAAAACAATTTTTTTTTGTTAATACAAACAGATCAGTAAAAAAACTTGCCGAGTCAAAAAAGAACTTGGTCTAATTTTAAATCCAAGTACTTAAAAAGGCCGAGATTTTTGGATAGAAACCCCTTATAGAATGCCCTTTCATCTGTTGGTACACCGACGGCTCCAAAACCAAGGACGATGTTGGAGCTGAAATATATTATGGACAGAGGCCGAGGGTAGAGTTTTCCAGCCTGGGCACTCTCGCAACCATATTTCAAGCGGAGGTATTTGCTATTAAGATGTGTGCTAGAACGCTGGTTGATCGGCACTGCACACGTAAGACAGTTAAAATATTTTCCGACAGTCAAGCATCTCTTAAGGCTCTTGAATCCAGCTGGTGCAATTTGAAAATCGTCTGCAATTGCAAGGATGCGCTGACCAAACTAGGTCAAAGCAACAAGGTTACCCTACAGTGGATACCTGGACATACCGGCCTAGAGGGTAATGAATCCGCAGACCTCCTTGCCCAAAGGGGGGCGGAGACAAAATTCACAGGGCCGGAACCGGTTATCGGCATATCTTATAGAAGGCCAAGCAGTTCATATCAACTTGGACACAAAGAGAAAATCTTCGGTACTGGCATTGACTTCCGGGTCTCAGACACTCGAAGGCCTTTATAAGCCCACCGAACCAACAATGTTTCGCGTAAAAACGTGCAATTTTCAGATTTTTTTACTTGTGTCCTAACACACACTTGTATACAAAATTTTAAGCTTCTACTCCCTCGAGAAAGATATAATTCTAATAAGTGTGTCAGTCAGTAGTAAAATGAGTTACTTTCAAAATCAAATATCTCAGAAACTCTTGACATAGCTTTCTCAATTTTTTCACAGGAAATAAAAATACCCTTATGAATTTACATACCAAATCATCACATACATTTATAGGGGGAAAATACACCGGAACCTTTCGTGTAATATACACATTCATTCGGCAGGCCTGAACTTGATTACACAGTCCGCAGGCTAAAATCGGTCAATAGGTCTAAACACAGAACAAACAAAAGCATTTTTTATAAATGTTTTGATCCGTACTAATGAATTTTATATTATACCAAATTTAAAAAGTTCAAATACTATAACAGTAGGCTAAACTTTCAATGAATATGATTTCTAATCCCCCAGAGCCAATAACATAAATCGGAAAAGTAAATTTAAAAGGCATGGAAATAAAATGGATTTTTCCTGGCAAATAAGGTAAAAGTTATCGAGTGTACGTACGTAAACCATTTTATGCAACAAAATAACTTTTGCACAATTATGCCCAAATGAATGTATTGCATTTGAATATAAATTGTATTGAAACGTTGGATTCGGAGTTTGGTATCGTATTGTGTGTAAATTGTGACTATTAATAACGCGGAGTGGAGTATCAATATGTCCAATCGAATAAGTACCCATCTACATAATTCATGCGTATTTAAATATCAGGAGACTGCGCGGGTTATTACCTTATCAAACTGGCATCGGTACCAGTTGACTGCATCTTCGTTTCTCCTGCATAAGAATTTCTAAATTTTATTACCTATTTATTGTAGTTTTCCTGTTTAGTTTTAGCATTAAAGCTGTTGAAAATCTTTGTTGGGTACTCGTCAAGATGGGACCGGTTCCGTCCTGGTCACAAGGACTGCCTAATACAAAATGAAGAAAAAAACCCTTAAAAGTGCATTTACGCTACACCTTAGGGGTCGGGCGAAAGGACGCGGAGACGGTGAGCGAAGATTAACAAACTCCCACTATCACAATTTTTGTATAGCCGCATTAAAAATATTATATTTTATTTAGGTTCTTCCAAATTCGGTGTATATGCGATGTTGTTTCCGATTGCAAGCCTACAGGGGATAACGTTTTTCGGTAACTGTTTTTCACTTAAATGACATAAATTATACACCATTTTAAAGGTAGGGAAATAATCTATGCCTCTGCTGTAAAGGATTTTTGAAATATGAGTCTAGTTAAGAAAAAATAGTATCTAAACATAACCGATTTCAAGGTAACTTTCACTCAAGGAAATATTAAAAACTAAATCCCAGTTTAAAAAACTATTACAGCAGAAGCCTAGATTTAAGTGTTGGCTTTTATATAGTTATTTGAAAATTATCGATAACTTATACTGTTTTTGAGAAAAACATTATGTCCCGAAGCCCAAACTGGGTCCAGTTTTCGTGGCGCGAATGGACTCTTAACAGTCTAATATTTTTGAGGTTATGTTATAAATGACATATTAATTTGTCGTCACAAGTACATTAATGATTTTTCTAATAATTTTACTTACGTAAAAAAAAGAAACATTGAAATTTATAATATTAATTAGAATCTACATATCAAGGAATCTGGTAGTTTAGATAAGGATTTCCTAAAGAGCAGGTTCTTGTACTTGGTGCACAAACATAAATACTCTTAGAGATAATAAAGACATGTATTGTGACAGTTCAAGTGCAGACGTATATGGATCAACCAGTTTGTAAGAGTAATTGTCCATATCTTGGAACTTTACAGGTATTTTTTGATGACACACCTTCAAATTTTCATATTGCTGCAGAAAGCAACTTACCATCATAATGCACCCTAAAATTCTATTTCAAAAAATGGTTGTATGAACTTCACCTTGCTAAAAGAATCTTAACGGTAAAATGTATTTAAATAATATTTTAATAACGTTTTCCTTAATAGCTACTTAACAATAAACACAATTAAATTATACTTAAAGGTCCATGGCCTTCAATGGTACGCAATTTTCGATTAACCTGTTGCATCATGTTCTAAATGGTGTTATTGTCTACTTCGCGAATTTTTTGGAATATCCGGCATCGTAACTGTTGTTAATTTTCAGCTTTCCAACCATTATCGTAAACCTTTCTACTTATTATTGCCCAAAAATCTTCAAACGGATACATTTGGGGGTTGTCATTTTTGGGCACAAATGGGATGTTGTGGGTCTCTAACCAATTTCTTGTTGTTCTAGAGTAGTGACAAGACGCAAGATCGGGCCAAAATATAATGTCATCGTTACGGTGATGTGTGTTAATAAAATCAACCAATTTCGAAAGGCATCGCTTAGTATAAATATTGGAATTCAATGCCTCACCCGTCCACATAAGGCCTTGAAATGCCCATTGCTGATATGTCACACCAGACTAAAACCTTGTCCTTAAATTTCTTTTTGATTTAGATTTGACGTTATTTAGGCAATTTTGTATGTCATTTGTATAAAATCCGTCATTACCTTTAATTTCAGAATAAGACAACGTGAAGTATTTTTCGTCATCCATGATCACAACTTGGTTGGCTGTAAAGTGGTGTCTTCTTAATGCCCTGCAACATATTGGGATTCTGCGCAGCTGTTCTTTAGTGTATTTTGAACAAGTTTTTCGTTTTCGATACTTCAGTCCCTTTCTGCTTAGTTCTTGACTAACGGTCATGTTATCCTCATGAAATCTACGACGTAATACGACGGTCTTTTGCGTATTCCGCCAACCTATTTGACTGGGCATTAGTTAAAGCTTTAGGCCGTCTAATTTTTGGAAGATTTACACATTCAACTAGGGTTTTATAAATGGTCGAAACTGCGACATTTCTTCCTCTAAATATATTTACAATTTCACGTTTTGGCAACCGTCCAACTAAATTGTATACAGATTTTCCGTTATCCAGTTAGTACGCTATCACTTTTTTAATATTTGACAAATATAATATGACATATTGAAGTTTGAAAATTATCCAAAATTTATTTGTTTCCAATGGCGACTAGATTCGAAGTTATTTAGGATTTTTTATCAGACCATACACTTTTTCCGATAACTTTTGTTACATACGTTACTACCAGCTTTTTCGTTTACAGTTCTTGTTAAGTAACGAAAACGGTTAAAAATATATAATATATATATATATATATATATATATATATATATATATATATATATATATATATATATATATATATATATATATATATATATTATAATAATTTTATCAGAGTCTACATATGAAGAAATTTGGTAATTATGATTTGAGTTTCAAATAAAGACATATACTGTGATCGTTGAAAACCCTAAAAAAAAAAGCATGTCACTTATCAAAATAACAAGCACAATAAGGTGCAAAAAATGCAATCGTAACAATATTACAAACACGCCAAGACCATGTGATGATTTCATTTAATAACTACTTAATATACCTCACGTAAATGGGTTGAAAATACTCTTAACTATTTAAAATGGCAAACACGTGTTATATTTCTAAATACATTTTTAACAATATGCATTACAGATAAGAAATTGGAAGTAATTAATTGTTCCAATACAGAGTAACTTAAAAATAATCCATAAAAATTAAAGGGGATACTCAATTTGCTACCAGAAGCAAAAATGACCAAGGTGCGATTTTCTTTTTTGGCAAATTAGAGTTGTAAGCATTGCCATATTATGTTATACGTACCCAAAATTGGATATAAAACTGTGATTATTATTTAAAAGCAAATTAAGTACTTACTTACCTTCAGCTTTAACAAATGATCCGGCAGTTTCGACACACGAAACTTGTTTTTTTATTCCTAAAGTCGCAAGCTTTTAACAGTAATATTTAGGCGATTTTAATACTGTTTGAGCATGTCCACCTTTTGTTAATTTCTGGGACAGCCGACAAAGGCTTGTATATGAAGCCTAAGTACTGGGTACCTTGGGTGCCGGAGTTGCGTCTTCCTCCTATTTAACCCTAAAACTACAAACCCATTTTTTTACCTATAAACTACAAACCGGGGTAAATATTTACCTCGCGGAATTTTTGCTCTTAAAATCGTTCTGAAAGCAGTAATCTGACTTATGAGTACTTGAATTTTTAGTTTTTTAATGCCCAAGAGAATGATAAAGAGCAAATTTAATTTTATCAATATTTAGTTGGTTAAAAATTGATTGAATAGCTATAAGTACTGTAAAACAGTCAAACTGTTATTAAACAAATAAAAATTTACTCCTTACTATTTTTCCATTTAAAACTCAAAAGTTGAGGTCATTTCCGGTAAACCCGGAAATCATTAGAAACAATTGAACACGTCATTCAATGCATTTTTAGGTCATATATTGACAAGCCAAATTTCATTTTATATATATATATATATATATATATATATATATATATATATATAATATATATATATATATATATATATATATATATATATATATATATATATATATATATATATATATATATATATATATATATATATATATATATTTTTTTTCATGAGGAAATGTCAATACTTCAGGTACGTACTCAGGGTTCAAAAATAAACATATAAGTCTATACAAATATGGGCCCGCAAGGCCTTCGTTTCCGATATACAGGGTGTTAAAGTTTTTATTTCTATTTTTTTATATTAAAAAAATGTCATGTTTTGCTGAACATAATTTAAGAACAATAATTTCGTTAAATATTAAAATACATATCGTTTAATAATACATTTTGTTAATTTTTTTTTTAAATTTTGCTACTATAAAATCAGATGCGTGTCATGCGTGGTATTTTTTTTAAATCCAAATATCTCGAAAATGGCTGCTCCTATCGACTTTTAACAAGTAAACCTTTTTGACGTAAAAGTAACAAAGCAGTTATTTAATTTACTTAAAAATGTAATACAGGGCCGGACCAAAAAGTTGTGGTTGTTTAAAATAGTTAAAAGGCGTGTAGATGGCTCCCCCGACAAGTAAGAGCCGTAATTAGATTAAATTCGAATCCGTCATACCAAAAAACCCCTGGATATCAAATTTTACTCCAATATTTACATTATCATAGATTTTATTTAAAAAAATTAAAAAATTAAATCAAAACTTTAACACCCTGTATTTCGGAAACGAAGGCTTTGCGGACCCATATGTGTATAGACTTTTAGTTTTTTTGGACCCTGACTACGTACCTAATGTATTACAGAACATTATAGAATTATTAAACACGTTGATTATTAATCAAACCTATAATTAAATAAATCTTTTAACACGTAAAAATCCCAAAAGTGATTTTTAAAATGTGCTCAATAGCGGACATTTGTTGACATTAAATTCGGCAATAACACTCCAACAAACCGACACTGCAGGAAAGAGTTGTACGCACGTTCTGCACTCAGCAATTAGCTTCTACGTGTCTGTCCAATTTTTAACAGTGGCGCAGGAAAAAGTTTTTTGTTAAGTAATAAGGGTCCTGTAATAATATTATCCGAAAATATACTTGACAGAAAAAATTAAACAATATTAAAAGACTGCTGATGAAGTCCAAATTAGTGAATATTTGAAAATAGTTATTCAAAACATATTCAAAAAATATAATAATGTTTTTGGGTGCGCATCCTGGATTAAAAGGTTAATACATGTATATATATATATATATATATATATATATATATATATATATATATATATATATATATATATATTTATAATAAATCCATTTAATTGCCATTTCAATTTTCCAAATTTTTACCTAAGATTTTTTAAATTTAAAGCCCTTTTAATTGATTTTTTCAAATTTTAAAGATAAAAGATTTTAAAGAATTTTCTGACTAATAAGAATCTTAAAATATGGAAACACATCTAACATGTGATTTTAAACAAAAATATGTTGTTTTTTTAAGTCCAGCGAAACAACATTTAAATGAAACTTTTTTTTTTCGTAACCAAAGAGTTTGGTATCTAAAACCAATAATAATTTTAATTGCATTTAATCTTAAAAGTTTTGATTGCTCAATCTTAATTGTTTAATAATATGTTATCCTTGGGATGACTCGGATTAGTGATCCGATAAACAGAAATCGATTCTCAGGATAGCTCAAACAAAAGTATAGGCCCAAGCTTTGTAAAACACTTTTTAAATAAAGATAATATAATATATATATATATATATATATATATATATATATATATATATATATATATATATATATATATATATATATATATATATATATATATATATATATATATATATATAAACATGTCTTAATATGCTTACCCTATTTCAGACTGATAGTACACTTATTATTATACTTTATAATTATATACAAAATGCTTCTTCGCCACTTCTAAAATTAAAGAAAAGTTATCTATTACATTTTATTAATGTACTATTTTATATAAGCCTGACCAACAGTTCATTTTGCTTCGGTAAAAGCATAAGTCTAAGCTCTGTGCAATGTTCTATTTTTAAATAAAAGTTGGTTAAAACCTTTTTTTGAAAGGCTTACCTTCAATATCAATGACAAACCGTGTATTAATGTAGTAATGTAGGGTTACTTATATTGGATCAGTATAAGAATAAAAATTCGTTCCTGTTTAAAAAGAAAAAAAACATACAAGTGAGCTAAAAATGTTTGATTTGTACTGGAGGCTGCCTTATACTATTTTTACAGAAACGTGCGGGAAGCGACACATTATAAAAAGCAAAGGCGGCCGCCAGTTCAAATCAAACCCTTTTAGCTACTTTGTATGTTTTTTTTTCATTTTAAAGAGAAACAAATTTTTATTTTTATAGTGATCCAACCATAATGTATTTTTTTCTTTTTATCTTTGGACAGTCCACGAAGGCTGAGGCCTAAGTACTAACGACACTTAAGACACCCACGTCTTAGGTGTCGTAAAAGGGAGTTTGTTTACACGGGACTTAAATATTTGGAGACTGGGAGGAGAAGAAAAGAACTTCTGCGGATAGCAGGTTCCATAGTCTGGACACTCTAGGGATGAAGAAACGAAAGAAGCGGGTAGTTCGGTGCCTTTCTAGTTGAACTGTACAATGATGCATAAAGGTTGCACTACGTGTTGCTCTGATGGGAGCTGCCAGAGGAGGAATTATACTGGCAAACTTCTCTGAGCAGAAGCCGTGAAAATAACTATAGAAGAGCGACAGATCCCCTACAGCTCGATGGTGGGCAAGAAAAGTAAGCTTTTTTGTAAGCGTGGGGATATTAATAAGATGAACTGTTCTTCTTTGAATGGAGTCCAGAATGCTAAGTGTCGTAGGAGACGCCATTTCCCCGATATAAGAACAGTATTTTAAAGAGGGTCTGATTTGGGATACATACAGAGTATACAGATGGGAAAAAGAGAAATACTTTCTGGCTCAAAGAGCATCCAAGATAAGTTTAAGACCTTGTGAGAGAGACATCCGCATTGACCTACGCTTGGTTTCCAAATCAGGCTTATTGACCGACTTGAGAAACTAAATGTTAGAGTTGAGAGTACTATGGTTGGCAAAAATAATCTCAAAGGTTGTTTTTTAACTGTTTGTATGGATATTGGTTTTTAAGGGTTTTCTATCTCTAACTAAGCTATTTTACAGCTTTATACTAACAAACCATATTTTTTGTTGGATTTTTAAAATTTATTCTAGGGACGTCCATGTTTTAGGCAGTTGTCGCGTCGCACTCTGGTATAGCAGACCACTAATAAGTAGAAACACGGCTTGAATACCAATCGCGTGCGCTCTCGTAAAATGTGCGTAATTGCATCATTTCATTTCATTTCCACATTTTCTAATAAATTTATTCGGCCATTTTAACCCCTCTATTTTCTTTAGATTATTGACCAATTTATTTCAGTTTCCTGTGTCTTTTATTAAAGTTTTAAATTTTGTCTGCTTTTCCTTGGCAATGTGAGAAAATATTTCTTCTTAAAGTCTCTGGACACTTATTGCATCAAGCACCTTATCTGATATTTTTCAAAAATTTTAAGAAAGTATTTAAAATAAAATAAATAACCTTTGCCTTGTAAAACACCGTCACGCCGGGAACCATTAGTAACTGGATAGTTGACCGCTAGTGTGCCGTTGTGTGTAGTTCGGATTTAATAATAAATTGAAGTTTTTGTCTGAATGACATTACCCTGAGGTTAATGGAGGGTACAATACAGAGGTAGTAGTTATTCGTATCACTTTAATTGTGTCTAATTACCGCGAAGTTTAAAAGGTGATGTAAAATGAAGGAAATTGCATGTTCAGGTACTTGCATATCATACACTGTTTTAAAAAAACACTGTTTATAAAGAAATGGATAAATTCAATTAAAATTCACGTATTTTGTTCTGCGAAAATCCATCTGATATGTCGATTTTTATTTTCCATTACGCATTTTTTTGACATAAAATGTATGTTTACAGGGTGATCCTGAAAGAAGATATAATATCATTTATGGTTTTTTTAAATGATACCCCCTGTATATTTTTTTAAATTTGGATTTTGCACTATACCTTGATTACAAAAACCACTTAGTGCCTAAACTTGGTAACATTTGAACTGCGGTCATTTAATACTAACTTACAATGCTTTAAAAGTTCGATTTATTTTACTAAACTGATAAGAGAGGGTAAGCAACACAGTCATAGCCAACTATTTAATTAAATGTAAGCATTAAAAAATATATTGTGCCTAACAGGAACCTAAACGATTATTAAATTCCTCCTGAAAACTGTTTATAGTTTCTGGAGAAATTTTATTCCATTCTCTTTGAATTCCGTTTTTTAATTCTTCATTGTCGGCAGGTTTGCTTTTGTACATGGCATTCATCAGATGGCCCTAGAGGAAGAAATCTAGCGGCATGAGGTCAGGTGATTTTGGCGTCCATTCGATAGCTTCATCCATCTCCCTAGAAATACTTGGTCAAGATATTTTCTCACATCAACCTCATAGTGTGGCAGAACACCATCTTGCTGATACTAAGTATTTGCGTCAAACATTTTAGGATTATTTTTATTAGGAAATAACCCCCCAATTTACAGTTTCTTTGAGAAATTAGGGCCCAATAAAACGATTCTGAACAATGGCCGCCCAAACATTAATTTTTGGTGGATATTGGGTATGGCATTCTCTCATTCACCTAAGATTTTTCATGGGACCAGTTTCTACAGTTTTGGCAATTTACTTCTCCAATTAAAGTAAATGTAGCTTTAGTTAGTTGTAGCTTTAGTAGTTTTCACTTGAAAACGGTTGGAAATACATCACTAACCGAAATGTTGTGTAACAAATAACATATAAAGACAATGGAAGTTCAAGATTTTGGTGTTATTAAAAATTAGCTTTATTTAAGAAGATAATACGTTTTACTAGTAATAAATCCTTATTGCACATATTAATCAATGTTTGACAAAATTGGTCGGTCTGGATCGACTTCAGAACACTCCATTGCTAAATACATTTTTAATGGGTCTAGTTTTAGCATTTTGTGTCCACAACTGAAGGAAACGTAATTAAACTGTTGTTTTCTTACTGGTACCTGGAAATTGCTGTAAAAAAAGTAAAAAAAATGTGATGCTTTATCGAACGGAATTCAATATTTGGACAATTTTTATGTCCAGTTCATGAAATAAATATGTATTTTTTCCACTTGAGACTATATTACACCATCTGGACACAAAAATTATCCAATTCCTGTACTGTATATTTGTCATTTGTCCACTTAGTGAAACAATCAGTCGTCGTTGTTTTGAATGGCATGAACATTATATTGAACTACCAAAGCAAAAATGTTTAATATCAAAGATACTTTTTATACGCTTCTTTTTAATTAACATTGCAAGGAAAAACTAACCACAACTAACCAAAACCAACCAAAAATGTTCGGTCATTGCATTGTATTACAGTAAATAAATAAATAACAAATATACAGTACAGGAACTGGATGATTTTTGTGTCCAGATGCTGTAATACCGTCTCGTTTCATCAAGTGGAATAATGGTATATCCATTTTATGAACTGGACAAAAATATTGTCCAGATGGTTAAATAAAATATTATTACACTGTCTGGTTCCACTTCAGGAACTGGACATTTAGTTCATGAAATGGACAATTACGCCATGTGAGTGCGACATATACATACATTTTATGTCAAAAAATGCGTAATCGAAAATAAAAATCGACGACAGAATACGTGAAATTTAATCGAATTTATCCGTTACTTTATGAGCACAGTGTATAAAAACTTTGGCTTTATAAGAGTCTTCGCCTGCTTTATTAAAAGATAAGAAAATAGACACGGCTTTTAAAACAGGATAAAAGAAAACAACATTTTTATATCTTATTTTTTATAGAAGATAATATTTTTGAAGTATTAATTGGCTAAATATTGAAACATATCCTATGAAAGAGAATCTTACATTGATATTTGCAGAAGTTTTGTTTTACATTTTGTTTCCTATTTTGTAAGAGGAAAATAAAAAGCTAAATGCAGACAGAAAAGCTCCCGGCATGTATTCATTTATTTTATGGACTACAGAAAAGAATCCTTGTCTAAAAAGCTGAAAAATTGGTAGCTGAATAATTTTAAGCCGAAAGAACAACTGTAGTGTTTGAGAGTCGGCGATAAATCGTGGAACTCTAATTCATAAGTCTAAATGGACATAGAGTATCGTGAACTTTCGAAGCGATGGGCCGGCCGATGCAACTCCATCCACTTGAAATTCGCGATATAAACGGTTAGGTTTAAGTTAATTCTTTATTTTGAACGATATGGACTATTATTCTGCATATAAAATTAAGTTTTAAGGAGATGAAAATAAAAGTGGATTGAAGTGACATCATAACCGCAAGCATTTTTTTTCCTTATCGTGGGATAGTTCACGAACGTTTTAAGCCTAAGTATTAACATACCGTACGCATCTTAAAAGAAATAAAAGGAAGTTTATTATTATCGGACTTTTTGGAGGTTAATGGAAAGAAAAAATCTCGGAAAAGCCGAATTTTTAAAATAATATTAAATTAAAAAGTAAATACAGTTGTCAGAATTCACCTTTGTTATTTATGTTTTTTTTTAAGTAGGTACCTTACTGAAATAAACATTAAAGGCCTAACCATTACCGTCAGTAGATTGCGACAAGAGACAATAAGTTGAATGCTACAAAACTGGATTAGTCGAGCACAAAAGTGCATACAAGCCGGAGTAATATATTTAGGGCATTTGTTAGAATACCTAAAGGTGCCATATTTTTATGAAATAAAGAAAGTTAAATTTATATTTTTTATAATTTAAATAATTTGGTAATTTTGTGCCAAATTATTACAGTAGCAAAGTTTTAAAAGGCGCGCAAAAATTATATTTGTTGCCTCCACAATTTTTTTCTTCTTCTATATATCGTGCTTTTAGTAGAATATATCCCTTTTAATTTTTAGGGGTAAGTTCTGAATCACCCTGTATAATTCTTCTACCGCGCTCCACCGGTTCAAAAAAAAAGGAGAAAGTGAAAGATATTCTTAGTACGACCAGACCGGGGGCTTGTCGGAAGGTGTCTTGTGAAACATTATTAAAACATATTAGTTCTAGTAAAAAACGTTCAGATTGTTTTTTGTATTACCTTATTAAAAAAGTTTGTTTTAACTAAAATAATTGTATGTATTCTCGCAGCTAAACATATTTTTATATTCACTAAAATATATATAAAAAGTAAGCGCAGAGTAATGCGGATATCTCCTTATATTAATACTGGATTTGAACACCAAAAATGTTGCGCGTTTAATGCCTCAAAACTTAATCATGTTCGGTGTGGCGAAAAAAGTCTGCCACTACTCATCCTTTAGGTTAGGTTAGGTTTAAAGTAAGTGGACTTTTTACGCCCTCCACCGCGACCGCTCGGTCTATTGTGCTTAAACCTTTTTATATTCCTCCCAACAGAATCAGACTTCCAACGAATCCGATATCAGATTGGAAGAGAGAGAGTTCTTACATCTCCTCTTACTCGTGTCGCTACCGGACACGAGCACTATATGTGTTCTGGTGTCCCTGTCTCCTGGAAAGTATGACGAGCAGACGATTAGATCCGTCATGCCCTTTCTCTCCCGGTATAGTGACGTGGGTAGCTACCAGGTCCTTGTTACAGGAACCAGATGTTCCTTCTGAGGCCGTTTCTCCGGCCTTTCCCTATGAAAACGGTTCCATCCGTTTTCTGTTTAAAGCCAGGAAACCCTTTACCCTACAATAGCGGTTCTGTCTGCCTTCTGTTTGGATTCAGGAATCCCTTCCTAAGCACCTGTTTGTTCGGGATGGATTAGCCCTTCCCCGTGAAACAGGCGCCTGTACTTTAGGGACCTTCGAAACGGATTCACCGTTCGGTCGGCGCACCTTTGTCTACTTGTGACCTTGGGTGGCACCTCTCGAAACGGATTTATCCGTTTTGGTCATCACACCTTTGTCACTTTTTTCCTATGAAAGCGGTTCCGTCCGCTTTCTGTTTGAAGCTAGGGAAGTAATAGTCCACCACGACAGAGCCCCGCATTACCGCAGTAAGGCTAGAGACTCTGAGACGTCGCCCTGTATCTCAGAGGCACCGTTGGAGACACCTGTTTAAGGCACAGGATGTCATTCACTTATCAGCACGGTATGCTAACCCCTTGAGTTAAGCCTTGTGTTCGTCATAGCTTCGGATCCTGTTCCAAACGCGAGCAACAAGAGTTGCCGATAACCAGCAACTCTAGCGCATGTTCCAAAAGATCCTACTGGGCCCAACCACGACAACGACGTGCGAACACAGCGGTGGGACTCATCCTTTACTTATAAGCAGCCAAGTTTAGCATAACAAAGAGTATTTTACCCTTGTCGGCGTTACTTTTTAAAATTTCCTTAACTGGCATTCTTCTTTTAAGCCAGATAATATTCACTGCTAACCTATATACTTTGTATGTATCCCAAATCAGACCCTTTTTGTAATGTTGTTCCCATATCTGGAAAATGGCGTTTTCCGAAACTCCTAGCATTCTTTATCCCATCTAAAAAAATGTAGTTAGCCTTTTTAATAATTACACTCTTACAGAAAAGCTTCCTTTTCTTTCCACTTACGACTTTAAAGAATCTATCATTCTTTTATGGGTATTTCCACGGCTTCTGCTCCGAAAAATCAGCCAGTATATTTCTCCTCGAGCGGCTCTCCTTAAAGCAATACATAGTACCACTATTTTGCATCCTTTACAGTCTATCTGGAGAAGGCCTGAACTTTCCACTGTTTGTTTTTTTATATCCCTAGAGAGTCTAGACTTATTTCCGAACCTTCACTAACTAACAGAGATGCTTTTATAAATATTCTAGGATGTAAATAAAATTTTAAAAATAGTTTGGTTTCAAACGAATTATTATGTTATAAAATTTTTAAAATTTATTTTATTGTAAAACTAAAACGAACATATGGTTGGAAGAATTTAATATAATAATACTATAAATATACCTATAAGTTTAATGAACACATGTAGTTAAAAACATGACAAGTAACATAATCTTATCGTAAATGAAAAACAAGAAAAACAAAACAAGAATAGACAGTTTGCCTTATTTAGTGTCGGTACTTTGAGGTATCTCCTAACTAGTCGCGCTAGCCTCGAGCCATACCTAACTCGTTTAAACTATGGCAAATTTAATTTTATATATTTACTTAATTAGATCATTTTAAACAGGTTTAATCTTTTTTTAAAAGACAAGAAGCTTTAACAACCCAAGTGAAAAATGGCTGCTATACACGATTCGTATAAGGATATTTTATTACTTAATAGTGATCCATTGCAATAAGAAATTGGTTCCATTTTATATTTTTAACATTTTTCAATTGGCCTCTTCCATAAAATTAAACCTATTTTTCTGGGATTATTTTAATAAAAAAAATATTTGGCTTTTCTTCAGAATAAAGAAGAGATACATATTTATTTTAAATTCTACAAATATCTAAATTTTTAGTAAAACATATTTGTAAGTAAATTTAAATTTAAATTTAATTTTTTTTTTTATAATTAATTCCAGAGGACACCAATTTAAAAATATATTTATTTATTTTTTTAATTTTCATTTTGTTGGGGTTAACTCGTCACATTTGTGAGACTCTTTCCCCCTAGTGTGACGTCGCACATTTTGAATTTTTACATTTAAAAATAATCAAAACATATATAAATAATACGTATATAGAAAGAGTACAATTCTTACGGTTTTCGTCTACATTCAAGTTTTGTATTTTAATAGTTTGGATTTTTACATATGACGTCACAAAGATGATGATTAAGGTGTGACGTAATTTATGGATGGCCCCCAACAGGAGGGCTTATAAAAAAAGCGGATCTGCATAATAACAGACAGCTAGGCGTTACTAGGGGCACTAGTAAACCCCAAGGTAACGTCCAAACTGACATGGGAATGCCAAAAAGAACTGGAAGTCCTGGGAGAACGCAACAGGGTAACTCTTTTGTGGATACCAAGACATTCGAGAATAGAAGGCCACGAGAAAGAGAATGGGCTAGCGAGATAGGGATCATCCACACCATACTTTGGACCAGAACCTGCTTTTGGAGTGACCAAAACCACAGCGCGAGGGTAAACCAGGGAATGAATCCAAAACAAACACGAGGAATACTGGGGGAACATCAGTAGAACAAGACATGGAAAAGGCTTCATAAGGAGCTCATCCAAAAGACCGAAGAAGAACCACTACCACAAAGTAGGAAAAGACTTAGCATAACAGTAGGGATGCCAACAGGGCACGATAACCTATGAGGGCACCTACACGGAGGGGGAAAAAACAGCCTGTGCGAATGTGAAGCGTTGAATTAAAAAAGACAGGCATTATTTGTGCAACCGAAAATAAGCCCACAGGAATATATCAACCAACCAGTCTCGGGGTTATACAGACTTGTAGAGGGAACCAGACTAATGGGATGATTGGTATAAAAGATAATGGGAGATTAGGCACAGGAAGCCGAAGAGGCTGCGCTGCCTCCGCTAGTAAATCAAGACAGCTTCCAGGGAAGAAGAAGAACATGTTTTTAGTTTATCGCAAGAGTGACTATCCCTTCACAATTTACCAAAAATTTTGATTTTTATAGAATTCAAGATATGTACATATCCTTTCGTTACTTTAAAGACAAGCCAAATAAGAATGTATTGCATTGGGTCAAACAGTCGGTAATCATGATTTCTTACAAGGTATTTTTTTTAAAGATAATGAACCTTTTTTAGAACCTTAACCTATTTTGTATGAAATTTTTTTTGTTGTTGTAACTGCGATAGATTTTAATGATGTAGTTACCTTTTACAATTTATTGTGTTCCCTATTTAATTAACATTAAACCGATTAGTTTTAAATCAAAATTAAGGAACGCAATGCTTTCTTTTTTGCTCTGAAAGAAATAAATTTGAGAAGCAAAGAAAAACTAATATTGAAACTAGACAACCCTTGTGCCGTCATACGGCTTTTTGGTCTGACGAGAAATTTAAAGGGCCAGACGTGAATTTTAAATCGTTATTAGGCCAAAACTATTTTTTCTGAGAAAAGATATTTGATAGATGGTTCTTTAAGAGATTTGTAATAAATCCATTTTATGATCTTTTTTTGGTAACGTTGTTGTACGTAGTTCTTATTTGAAAATAAAAATTGTCAGGACCAATATTTTTAATTTTTTCAGTAGGTCCCTTATTCGGAGGAAGTTTTGGAAGCAATGGAGCCTACAGTTTTTCAGTTCCGGGTTTACCACCTGCTGCGCACCAGCTTGCTAAATCCGGGTTTCTTTTCGATCATGGTAAGTCTATATTATGCAATATTTTAAAATAATAAAAATAAAAATAAACGTACAGGTTTTAAATAAAAAAATTAAAGCAATCTCGTGATTTTAGTCCTAAAATATACTGTTTTTACAAATAAAATATTTTGTATTTGAAAAAAAAAACTTTTAAGTCATTTTGAATTAAAATAGTTTTAGTTTGAGTTTTGTGCATATGTATATGTACTGATTTTTTAACGTCAAATAAATGTCACGTGCAGGAATGGTTTTAAACGAATTAGTTTTAGAGGATATAGCTTTTGATCGTTGAAACGCATCTAAAGGGCCGATGCGCGATGGTGTGAATGCGCTCAGCTCTCCCCCGATTTGCAGCAAAAACTCTGATACCAACATAATTAAAGTACAAGCAGTGTAATTTAACTTAATTAAATTCCCTTTTTCGACGGACTCTTGGTGTCAGCCTGAGCGTTAAACGGTCCTGGAAATATCCAAGGGCGTACAAATAGGTATACATTTCTAACTAACAAATAATGCAGATTTCGTTAAGCTTTAGCTTAAAAAATCTTAACAAAAATTTTCACAACATGTGAACGTATGATCTCTTATATATATATATATATATATATATATATATATATATATATATATATATATATATATATATATATATATATATATATATTTTATATATATATATAAAAACAAGTATAATAGCTGACTCGTTTTTAGTATTGCTTTAAAATATAATAATAATCCTTTGTTCTTGAGATCATATTTTTGAATGTTACTATAGGATTATCAACTAATTTTAATCGTTTATAGATCTGATAGAATTCTTTCTATTTTCTTTTCTATATATTTTTTAATTTCAACTCTAAATTTTTAAGTTTTAAATGTGATTTTTTTTGTTTATAAATTGCCTCTTCATATTTTTGGTGCAATAATTAACTTTTTAGAATATTGTTCTATGTCGGGAATGGCGCCCTACAACATTTGCATTCTGGGCCCATTCAAAGAAGACCATTCGTTTATTAATGATCCAACGCTCACAGAAACTTTCCTCTTGCCCACCGTCGAGCTGTGGGGGATCTGTCGCCTTCATAGGTGTTTTCAGGCTTCTGCTCAGAGGAGTTGGCCAGATAATTCCTTCTCTAGCTCCCAACAGAGCAACCCGTAGTGCAACTTTTATATCCTTTTCAGTTCGTTAGAAGGCCCCGAACTTCCCGCTTTCTTCGTTCCCTTATCCCTAGAGTGTCAAGACTGTGGAACCTGCGCCCGCAAACTTTTCCCTTTTTAAATCTCCAAATATTTAAGTCCCGTATGAACAAACTCCCTCTCACCACACTTAAGGCACCCACGGTACGTTAGTACTTAGGCATCGCCCGTGGACTGTCCCAAGATAAAAAAATATTATTTCGTTTGATTTAAATTCGAAGACTTTTTGACTTTTAATTTATTTATATATTCGCTTAAATAATTTTTTAATATATTATATTTTATGTATATATATATATATATATATATATATATATATATATATATATATATATATATATATATATATATATATATATATATATATATATATATATATATATATATATATATATATATATAATATATATATATATATATATATATATATATATATATATATATATATATATATATATATATATATATATATATATATATATATATATATATTCAATACTTGTTCTTGACCTAAATTTCGTTTGGTGTTGGCACCAAAAAGCACAAAGCCTTAAGAGTTATTTATAATAAATATTAATTTCTAAATAAGATACGTTTATTATTATTTTAATTAAAATAGTTATAATTATAATCATTTAATAGTTTTTGTTCATTATTGACTAAAAATCTCTTTTTTATACTGTGATACGTCACTGTAAAAAGAAATAAGCTCCGGTAAAAGGGGACGATACAAACTTTTTACTTTTTTCCACCCGATGAACATTAAAACGCGGCATTTAATTTCATCAGAGATCTAAGAAGAGATTTTTGATCATAAAAAGAAGAGAAGAAACACTGAGCTGCTTGTTTCCACTGTCGTCAGTCAAAAACATTTTCGCAATGCAGAGTCAGCGTTATCACGAAATTACTATACCAGAATTTTTACGTTTATTGTTTTCAGTATTTTAAGAAAAAATATTTGGTATGCTTTTTTCTTAGGTTTCCACCATGGTAAAATAAAATTACTTTTCAAAGTTTCGCCTCAATTTGAACTCATTTTTTAATAATTAATATAGACAGTTTTTATACTTAATTTTAATATATTTTTTAATTATTTTATTTTACCTGGAAATTAAACAAAGTATATTAAGCAACAAATATATAGAAACACAATAAAATATTTCATAAAAAACACTTACAAAATAATAAATAAAAATAAATCCACTTTTTAAAATTTTAAAAAGAGACACACGAAGGAAATAATTATTTTAAAGACAGTCACTTAACGACATTTTTTAACTTATTTATTACTTTTGCGATTTGGTTGGTAAATATCGTATATACATGTAATATACGGTAAGAAAGCTCTTGCAAAAACTACCAAGATTTTTCTTACTGAGGGTTAAAGCATTTTAACAGATGGACATCAAGAGAGCTTGTCACCCCCTGTTGGCACCCTTTCAAAGCAAAAAATGGCCAATTTCGCGATAAAGATAATGGGTTTATTTTATTTCTGGTTATGGTTTTAAGATAAGAGAAAAATTAGAATAAGAATCTCTTTAATTATGAAGGTTATGTTTATAATATATATATAATAAGGGATACGTTTCTTCAAACATATTTTTAAGGTGCTTAAATTTATAATGATGAGTAAATTAATTCTGTTTGAATAGTAAACATAGGCATTGTAAATCATCAAGCTACTGAAGTGCATAATATAGATTTGCCTTGTACCTGATTATGCTAACAACACATTGCCTTAAGATCTGTGAAACTTATATTGTAATTGTTTTTCTAATATCGTTTTTATTCACTGTGATAATGAAATACATATTATATAACCCTGTTTATTAGGATTTCGCCAAAAAAATATATCCACCCCTGGGTCACATATTTTCCCCGTTATTTTTTTTTTAAGCGCCTTAGCCTGCGAAACTCACAATATTATCGTTATAACAACCCAGTTGAAATAACACTTTTAAAGTATAATTATAAAAACAAATAACACAAAAATAAAATAACAAATAAAATAAGAAGTAAAAATAAGCGTATTCATTTAACCAAACAAAATAAAAATAAGAAATAAGGGTAAGCAATTAGAAGCCTCTAAACAAAGGTCATAGACTTAATAGAGGCAGCGCAATACAATTGTGTGAGAGGAACAGCCCGATAAATCTATAACCTTTCTCTCTTGCTTGGTGATTGGTGAAAAACGGCTGTTGCCCTTTTCCCTTTTAAAAACTGCATTGGGAAAAAAAAAAGTTAGACTTACCGCTTTCTATCTGGGAAAACGCCGGCGGAGGGGAAATATATATATATATATATATATATATATATATATATATATATATATATATATATATATATATATATATATATATATATATATATATATATATATATATATATATATATATATATATATATATATATATACATATATATATATATATATATATATATATATATATATATATATATATATATATATATATATATATATATATATATATATATATATATATATATATATATATATATATATATTTTTATTAGCGCATAGGCAGTATTTATTTAAAGATGAAAAGTAGCGCTCTGCTTTCCGCTGATTTTACTCTACATATAAA
This sequence comes from Listronotus oregonensis, assembly GCA_019359885.1. Taxonomy (NCBI): domain Eukaryota; kingdom Metazoa; phylum Arthropoda; class Insecta; order Coleoptera; family Curculionidae; genus Listronotus; species Listronotus oregonensis. The sequence goes on from JAHBCN010000054.1 coordinate 238,804, forward strand.
CCATTGTTTCTACTACTAACCATGCGTGTCGTTAGATTAAACTTTTAATTAAAAATATTTATTTAATAACAGTTTAATATTATTGCAAAATATTAAAGTTTTAAGACTATTTTTTTTACCTTTGACACTTGTCTATAGTTTATTTTTGCTTCCTTACCTAATGATTTTATGTATGTTAATAATAATAAGTAATATGTTATTATCTAATCACATAACAAATAATTTTCATGATTAAATAAGTGATACTTATTAGTTTGGAAAAACTTCTTAAATTTTTGGTATTGAAAGGCAGAAATTAAAAAATAAAAAGCAAAGAATGCAAGTAAGTGAACATGATTTATACATTTTTACAGTTTAAATTGTCGCGCATAATTCAAAAATATTACAAATTTATCCACCTTAAGTTTAATAAAAAAAAAACTCAAATTTCAATTTAAATGTTTAAAGAGAAAATTGCGCATTTCTGTGCGATTTTCTCGATTCAGCGCTGTTTGGGCGTCTCGGAAACCGTCTTCCAGACTCCGCCTAGCACCGCCTTCAGCTTCCCAAATAGGACTATATCCAGCTTTATTTTATTGTGTGCTTTTTATGAAAACTAAAGTATACAAAGTATCATTGACCCTGGTTTTAAAATTTTATTAAAGAATAAATCAAATTTATTTTCTTTTTATTTATGTTTAAATAACCTTGGTTAAATTAAAAAAAATTAAATATAAGCTTTATTAAATGTTTTAGGCCACAGGTAAGATTATATTTTTATGTAAAATTATAAAAAAAATTATAATAAAAAATATAATTTTTATTTAAATAACCCAAAAAAAATATAAAAGTGTGACCTTTTAAAATTTTAGCAAGGGAACAAAATTTTAACAAACGTTTTTCAATTAAAGTTTTAGTAGGAAACCCTTCAAAAGCATTTTTTTAAAATTAAAACCGTTTCAATTAACAAAAAAAAAAAAAGGTTTGTTTTAAAAAAAGGAAATTTTAAAAATTTTCAAAAATTAATAAAAACAATTTTTGAAACACAATTAATGTAAAAATTTAAAACGGTATCCCCCCAAAGGTAAACAATTAAAATTAAAAAATTTTGAACAAACCAATAAAAAAATAAACTTTTTTTGGTAAAAAATCTTTTAACTTTTTAAATGGCAGACAGATAAAAAAATTTCGTTTTTGTTTTCTTTTTATTTTTATAATAAAAATATTTTTTGGAAATTTAAAAAAATTGTTTTTTAAATTTTTTTTTTTTTTTAATCCAAAACCAATTTTTGGTTCTTTTTTTCAATTAAATAGGGGACAAATTAAAAAAAATTTAAAAATTTTTATTTTTTTAACCTTTTTTTTTCAAATCTTTCACCCCCAAGAAAATGGTTTCTTTTTTTTGGGAAAAAAAATTTTAAAAAAAAAAAAAAATAATATTCAAATTAAATACAAAATTTTTTTTTTTAAAATGGAAGTTGATTAAAAATAAAAAGGGAAATTTTTTGTTTTAACCTAAAAAGCAAATTTTTTTGATTTTTTGGATGTTTTTTTTAAAAAATAAATAAAAATGGTATATTTAAACATTTTTTTTTTAAGAACAAAGTTTTATTTTAAAAAAACTTCAACCCAGACCTATGAAAACTTTCAAAAATTAATATCTTTTAAACAAAACGATCAAAAGATTCGGGGTTTTTAATTTTTCTTAACTTCGATTTATATTACATTAGTTTAAAAAAATATCGTAAGAACCGTTTTCGAGATATTCCGAAATGAATAAATTTCACACATGACAGATATCAACAAAGTTAATTATGCACAATTTGATTGTTAATATCTCGTTTCACAGACTACGTTAGTAGCGGATTTGAACTATTTAAGTTATGCAACTATTTCAGGGTAATTTCTGTCATATTTCATCGGCTTTTTGCGTATAACACCCAAACTACATTTTTGGATTGCGTCATTTTTCTTCCGGAGTGACGATATGACAATGCAAAAAACAATCTACTAAAACCAAGTTTGTCGACCACATATTTTTTACTTGTTAATTATTTTTAAACGTGTAATCTACAAAATTTAGGCCTAAAAACCAATGTTTTAATTTAACCCATGAAACAAACTTCGATAAGGGAGTATCAGACGCCCTCTCCCTGGCTAGTTAGCCATCAAATAACTCAATTAATATTTGACATGACATCGTCATCACTAATCATCAGATTATCTAGCTTTTTTGCCCATTTAATGTAAAATAATACGAAAGTATATGTTTTGTATGAAACTTTAATCAGTAGAGGACTAATTAAACAGGAAGCTTAAAGAGAAACCTGTCTACTTACAAAAACTTCAATATCATCCATAAGGGATATTCTTATTAGTGAAGAATTGAACAAAAGAAAAATAGTAGTGATTTTCAATCTTACCGTATACACAATAGTGATCAGGACCCAATAAGAAGGAAAATATATTGTCTTTATGAAAGCGGAGTTGTTCCTTGGATAAACCGAAAAGAAGCTTGAGAAGACGAAACCAATATAAATATTAGCCCCTGCCAAACCTCCATAGAGTTGTTTGTAAAAAAGGGATTTAAATACCGCAAAATAACAAAAGACAAGTAGTAATGGAATCGACAGATTACCACTGGAGGTAGTACTTTAAGAAATTAAAAGATATGGGTTAGAAAAAATCCCCCATAATTTACCTTGATAAAAAATGGTTCGATACACACGACACAGTATCAAAAAGGGTGGGTTGATTCAGTCAAAAAGTCAGACGAAAGCACCTTCAAATAAAGGCGCATTACCCGCTGGGTTAAAAGAGGGATTTTGTCCAAACTTCTTGCTGATGTCTGCAAAGAATATTTAAAGGGTTCTAGCTTGGATTATCATGAGGATACAAGTGCAAACTTTTGAAAACTGGTTTCAAAAATTTTCTTTTAAAAAAAATTCCAAACAACAGTGTTATTGTCATGGATAAGCAACTACCACAGCATCTACTACAAAGCACCAAGTTCAAAACTGAAATCAGGAATTTTGTTAGAAAATATATTTATTTTAATTCAGTAAAAAAACCTTTTGAAAGTCCTAAATTCATAGCAACTAAAAAAAAATATGTTGGGGATAATTTTGGGTGAACAGGCTGGGCATACTGTCTTACGTCTTTCCCTCCCTACCCTGTATGTTTAACACCATAGAGCATTTGTAGAACAAAATAAAATCAAAGATCAGAGCAGAAAATGTTACACTTACTTTAAAATCCCAGTGTTATTAAAATTTTATAAAAAATGTAATTACTAACATACCAGTTAAAAAACTGGAAAATTCAGTACAGACATTATAAAAATTTAGGACTCTTACATTTCTATACAAAACAACATAAATCCTTTTTTAATTTAAACTAATGAGGGCTCTGATGTGAAACAAATTAGATTTAGATATTTAGATTAAAAATGTAATTATTATAGATAATATGTTATATTTATTACTTTTCATATATTTAATTTCTTAATGTAATTTTAAAATTATACCAAAGATAATACTACTACGAATAGATGGTTCATTTAAATGGGGCGTTTTGAATCAGTTCGGAGATATCAATGCTCCGTAAATGCGAATAAAATTAAGCCCGGAAACCCCCTGCCACAGCGAATCGAGGTACGAAACCATGTGCGACATTGTCAATGTCTGTCGCTTGTACCTTATTCGGAACACGAAGTAGCGAAAGCGGGCGGCAAAACGAATTGTTTATTTTCTAGTCGCGTTTCATCACGCTAATAGTAAAGACCTGCCGGCAACACTGTAACTTTCGTTCAAGGATAGCGCGAAAATATCTCGATGGACATCGGCTCGCGTTAGCCAAAGTCCATTAGGGGTATCAAAAATATAGCATTGAATGGTTCATCTTATCCGTAGTAGTATTATCTTTGATTATACCTACCTAAATAAACAATAAATTATAAATCTTTATATTATTAGAGTCCGTCCCTAATGTTCTGTCCTTTAATACCTACTGATCCGCAGTTTTATTGTTGTCGGCAGGTATAATCAATAAATTAAGGCAACAGCTAACACGGTATTTTTTAAGACAAACTATAACTCTTGTTGTTCTCCCATACCTACATACCCTAATAGAATTTTGTCGTTGAAGGAATTAAAACACGTTTCGCTGCACTTTGATTGGCCTGACTTTTAAGGAAATTGGCAGGTTGTTCGAAACAATTTCACGAGACAGTCAGAATCGAGTTGAGAGTAATTAGGTAAGGTAATCGTGTGGGGTGCTGAGATTTGGTTCAGTAGTGCCTATTAGCAGTTAGCGAAGTGTCGTGGAGGATTTTTAGGGGAGGACATAGACGTAACATCGCTGCTTTAGTAATAAAAAAAGAAAATGTTTAATATTTCTTTGAAAGTTTTGGTCAATGTTATGGTTTTAATAACACTAAAGTTTTGGACTTCCATTGTCTTTATTTGTTAATTGATACACAACGTTTTGGTTAGTCATGTATCCCCAACTGTTTTCAAGTGATAACTAAAAACTGTTCCCAAAGCTTGACCGATTTTTCACGGTTTAGCAACGGCTGTCAGATATTCGGAATACATTTTGGTTGTTTGCAATTATTACAGCTTCTTTTCTTCCAGTGGGTTTTTTTATAAATGATTTTTACTTCCGACCATTGTATGCGGTGTTGTTTTGACCATGCGTGTTCGGCAATCCCTGATTTTGACGTTCCACCTCGGTCCGTATGCTTTTTGTGATCTTTAACACTAATTTCAAGTGGTTTTTTTGTTTTCCCGACGTATACCTCACCACATTCACAGGAAATTTGGTAGATATAGTCATTATTTGGGACATTGTTGTCCGGTCTCGTGTTAGTAAGAATACTTCTTAAAGTGGTTTGGGATTTAAATGCCGTTTTAATTACCTATTCGAGTTTCTGCGGATCTTTTCGAAGTTCCTTTAATATACGAAATTTTCATAAATATTTGGTCCTGTGGAGACTTGTTCAAGTTAGAGTTCTTTGTCTTATCTTGATATTTGTTCGTAGTTCCGTTAGAGTGATTAGAATTCTGGTGTAAATATTGTCCGGATAGGTTTTCTGTATACCGAGGTTTGTATATGTCCATTACTTCATTCGACTAGAACGTCAAGAAAAGGTTGAGCCCAATTTTGCCCCTTCTCCATCGTGACTTGATACAGGGTTGAAGACAATTTAGATGTTTTAGGAAACCTTTAAGTTCTTCGTTATTACCTGTCCATACAATAAAAGTATCGTCAACATATCTTAGCTTAACTTTTGTTTGATTTTAAATTTTAAAATAAATTAATTTAATAAATATAAAAATGAAGAATATAGTATTTTGTTTACGCGCCCCAAAGCCTTTTTACACATTTAGAGTAAAAGATACTACAAGAGTACCACCATTTACAAAGCTATATATTTGTCTATAAGTCCTTTTTAAGATAAATAGGTAGGATACAATATACATTGTGGAAAAACACTAAAATTGATGGTTAAAATGCCAAAATGAGAAAAATATCACTATTACTTTGAAAGAGTAAACTTGTGTAATTAAAGAATTATGAACCAAGTCGGTTTGACATACTGTTATAGTTAATAAACTTTCGTACCAATACTTATGAGGTGTCAAACTAGAGTTGCCGCGAGACACGAGATACGAGACGTCTCGTCTCGTCTCGAAGCCATTTTGTCTCGTCTCGAGAGCATTTTGTCTCGAATTTCGAGACGAGACGAGACGAGATAAAATCCTTCGAGACAAGCTCGAGACGAGACGAGACGAGACATCTCGAAAAATTTTAATGACTTAAAATTTAAGTGAACTAACTGTAATAAATCTTCAACAATATATTTCTAGTTCTTAAGAATTATACAGGTTGTTTAAGATTTAGTGTTACAAACTTCGCCAGCAGTTGGATCTTGCAAAAATAAGTTTTTATTAACATAGGTCAAGAAATGCATCGTTTTAGAAATACGGGGTGTTAAAAAAAAGCTAAAATTAATTGCTTTAAATAGTATACCTGTGGTTTTATAATTTTTTAATTCTTTTGAATATTTTACTCATGTACATATTTTCCCATAAGAGAAGTGGTAAAATTTTAAAATAATAATAACGGTTTGTTAAATTAATATTTAATTTTAAGTTAATAAACTTCATCTACGTTTTTAATTCGTAAAATATTCTCCCTAAATACCGTTGTGCTTTAAAATTAACCAGATAATTTTTTTACTCTCTGTTTTCTTTAAAAATTATGAGAAACCATATACCACTTGGTATTACCCCCGATAAAACAATTAAAATACAACTATTTTGTCTCTTGATTTTTTTAAATTTTTTTGTTTAAGAAAAAAAAATTTTATTTTGAAAGAGGAGTTCTACTTTATCTCTTGAAAAAAACTCAAATAACGAACAAGTTGTATTTTAAGTTGTTTTATCAAAATAATTGTTTTAAAAATTATGTACAATTAAAGCTTTTTTTAACTTTAGGACCCTGCGTATTGCCAATTTCGAAACGATGCATATACGAACTTATGTTTATGGTTTATAGAGACTTTTTTTGCAAGATCTAACTGCTGTTAAAGATTTTAAAACTATTGCTCAAATACCCTGTATAATTATAAGAAAAATTTCTAGAAAACATTTTACCTGTGTTTTGTAATAGAGTTTATGACTTATGTTCCATTATCTTTTAGATTTTTTTTTCTATTTTGTGAACATTTTTATGTAACTTATATGTTCTATATTTTTATTTTAAATAAAAAACAAATTATTAGGTTCATTATTTTATTTTTAGTTGCATATTATGGGTGTCAATTTTTATTTTACAAGGCGTGTTTTAAAAAATATAAGCATTTATACAGGGTGTTCCATTTTTAAAAAATATTAATTCACCTTCCTACTTCTTACAAGCTTTACACACAAGAATGAACTGAGGAAAAATGTCAAAACATTTTAAAAAGGCAACCGCTCTATAGATCTTAAAATAGTAAAAAATTTGCAAAAACTATTGCCGCATCCCGAATAAAACGGTGTGTTGGCAAAGTATACAGGCAGCGCGGAGGCACTTTTTGATGCCTATGCAGAGGGTTGTTTTTGAATGTTTTTCTGTTAGTTGAGGATTTGCCGCTATTAAGTTTTAAAAAGTTTTAATTTAAACCAAAAACAATGCATCCTTCTTTAAATACATACCAGTTTGCAGCAAATTTTGCAATTAGTTCGTAGGTATATAGTGTACAGGGTGAGTCAACGATGGTGAGGAGTAAGTATTTTTACAGTTTTGGATTCTATTTATTTAATTCTAGAAATTCCTATACCTATTTCATATTCTATACCCAGAAAGTTACGTAGGTATAAGAATATTGCCATTTAGGATAGTTTGGGTATACTTAATTATCTCGTCTCGAAATATATTATCTCGAAATTTCGAGACAAGACCAGACAAGGCTTTATCTCGTCTCGTCTCGTCTCGTCTCGCGGCAACTCTATGTCAAACGCAATTGCTTAATACTCTCCGTGTTAAAGAACTTCATTACTCCAAAGATGAAGTGACAAAGGAACGAAGAATATTGTGGGCCTGAGGTGCTATGTACAGGGTCTTTGATTATATTTACGTGACATCTGGAGCCTTTATTTTTGAAGTTAGGAAAAATGTTTTATATAAAAATTGTAGGTTTTTTCTATATTATCTTTTGAAATTATCAGTAAAAATATCGCATTAAAATGATGAAAAAATATGAGCAACTTCAACTTTCTTAAATGGAACAATCTGTATATTATGGGATATTACAAAAGATCTTTTTTCTGATTTTAAATAAAATAATATATATATATATATATATATATATATATATATATATATATATATATATATATATATATATATATATATATATATATATATATATATATATATATATATACTATTTAAAGTGATATTTTGAATATTTTAGCTTAAATTATAAATAAATTGAAAAAAAAAATCATACTAATCAAGAAAGCCATAAAAACAATGAAATTGTTATGATAAATTTGACGTCTCGATATTGTAAAAGGTTGAAGTTTATTATTTTACCTATTAAGAATAATTTTCTTGTCAATGGGCTATTTAGAAAAACATAAAAATCGCTATTGTGAGTTTTTTAAGTGGCAACAATAATAATGTGACGACAGTGCAACATAATAATGTCCAACTGCCTGTTGCAGAGTTTATTTTCTCTAGTTGAGTACGTAAATTTTTTTCGAAAAATAAAAATCACTATTTCTAAGGTTATATTGAGTGAGTAAGTTGGTATTCATAATTACTTACTAGTTGTTTTTCGCAAACGATAAAGCCAAGTTTGAGAGCTTTACCCTGTTTTTTGTAAAATGTATTTTTTTTGTGAAAATTGCGATTGCTTTTGACGGTGTAATTACCCTTTACATTCATTATGATGCATATTTACGAGTATCTTAAATCGGAATCAAGAAACGGGATGCACTGAACGAAATAAATTAACTAAGGGAAAAATAATAATATTGAAACTCGGCAACACTTATGTCGTCACACGCCTTTTTGGTCTGACGACAAACTTAAAGGACCAGACGTGAATTTTAAATCCTTATTACGCGGAAACTCATTTTTTCTGAAAAAATATATTTGGTAGATGGTTCTTTGATAGGCACAGAAAAAGATGTGGCTGATAAAAATAAATTTTAAGCAAGAATTGCCAGAAAAAAAAACACTTGTTAACAATCCCCGGCACTGGTAATGTCATGATGTGTCGGACTTTCAGGGGACCACGTCGACTCGTGGGGAGCAAGCGTCAAGTGAGCGGTTAGTGACGAACGTTAAATAAACATTTAGCGTGTTACATTCCCCCTTTTCTCCCAAACTAATGTCTTTACGTCACTCACTGTGCGTGCAGTCTGGCACTGACCTATGACGCCTCCGGTTTTAGGGCTTATAATGTAATTGAGAACGGAATGGGATAAGTGTAACGGTCAGGGCAAAAACACTTAAGTTTTTGCGCTGGAATAGGAAACGATACCTCTTTGGGGAAAACTAGGTTTGATTTGGAAATCTTTTTTACCTAAAGAGTTTAATCAAGCAAAGGTCCCGCTTTGGAAAAGTTCGTGATCATGTTGAAAGAAATCAAATGAAGTTTAGCTTTCACTCTTTAAAAAGCTAGCCTAATGGAAAAATCGTGATAGAAAATGTTAGGTTGTAATAAGAATCCTAATAAGTCTATCTGGATCAAAAAATGTCCAGATAGATATTCTATCATAACTTAACTGATAAATTCTCATAAAAAACATTATGAATTCATCAGTATTTCCTTTAGTAAAATAATAAGTCGGAACTGCCGATACTTTGTTTTGCTTTTTTTTCCATTTTTCTGATCATAATCTCACGAAAAACTATACAAAAACATAAATCCATTATTTATTTCGTCAATCTGTTAGTATCCGGAATGCTGTTTCAAAAACACAATAGTTTATCATAACTTCCAATAAAGTTCGTATTTTGTTTGGATCTATCAGGCTTTTTCCACAGGGAGATTTGAGGTATATCTTTGTGGACAAGCAAACAATATGTTTTATTTTGACAGTGTCAATGTCTGGCTGTCTGTCTGTCAACCTGTCTTTTTCTGATCATCCAATTGAACTGTTAGTAAATCCATAATATTTAAAATAAATATCGACCTGTCGTTTGTGAGTGAAGCAGACAAAAGAGTAAAATAGTTGATATTTTAGTACTTAAAAAAAAAAAGGATAACTTTTTAAATGTTTCGATATTGGGACCTAAAGGAATTGTAAAAAAGAGAGTTAAAGAGGGTATTAACAGGATAAATTCGTATATAATGAGTCAAGAAATTGGGTTTTTGATAAAAATTTTACGTGACCTTATTTCACATTGCAAAAACTATTGTAAAATAAAGTGGATGAATCAGGAAGTTGACCCTTTTTTTTGGTTAAATTTCATCCTGTGCCAGAGAGGGAAATTTTGAAAAAATAACTTCGCTTTTACATGGAGACAACAAGTTTAAGGGGTTATACAAGGAGGCCCTAAAAAATCGATTTTTCAAGAATTTTTCTGGAGAACACCTTTTTATTTATTAAAGTAAAAACTTGTACACATATTGTGGTAACTTTTAACTGTGTTTTAACAATTTTTATTTGTTAAAATAATTATTTTGGAAGCTGCCATAGCTGATCTCCGTGAGCACCTCCAAAAAACCAAATATATTTTGTTAATATAATGTATTATCTTGTAATTGATTGAAGGAATAAGTAAACTAATATTTATTGTTGGCAAAATGGCGGTTTTTCAAAAAATCCATTTTAGACAAAAATTTAGACTTTAAATTTTTCATAAAATGGAAAATATTTATCGGTAAAAAAACCTTTAATTAATTACTAAAAAATATACTTTAAAAGCTTGTGGTAAAATTAAAGACCCATACAGTTCTGAGAAAAGCACGTTTAAGGTTTCAAAAGCAAATATAAGTAAGGGTAATGTGCGTGTAACTTCAAAAAGATTTGCCGGATTCACTGGAAAAATTATGTGTCCAGTTAAATATATGTACCGGGTGTCCAAATAAGAGAACGCCGGCTGTATCTCAGAAAATGTTTATCGCACAGCGTTGGAAAAAATATTTTTGAAAATGGTCAAGGAAATAGTTGAAATTATTTCAAGTTTAAATGGCTGTTAGGGCGTAACAGCAAACTTAAATCTAGGATGTCTGTAATTTTGCTATATTAACCTAACAAAAAGACGGGATCTTTAAAGTCAAGGATAATTTGAACCTTTTTTGTTTAACAATTTTTGCTGTATTTTTAAAAATAGAGTGGTGAAGAGTATTTAAAAGTTTCAGTAAAAAACGCTCTGTATCTACAAAACGAGTAAGCCGATTTTAACAAGCTTAGGCTAGTTAAAAAGAGCTATTCTTGGGCTATAAATGTTATGATATTTAAAGTTTCGTTAGTTTCACATATCGCCAATAGAGGGCTTTTTTGACATTTCGACAGAAATGGGTAATTATCTCAGAAAAACTATATGCATTTGTATGATTTTTTTTTCATGAAAAGATAGCTTAATGATGCCTAAACAAGTTCGCAAAAACCGTATCTCGATATCTTGTTTTTTACCTACCTAAAAGAAAATTTTATACGTCAATATCCCAAAAACTATAAAAGTTACAAGAAATTTTATTCGACATAAATTATGTATTTTTACAGAACCTTTAATTTAGGTTATACATATAATCTTTTTGCCTAAATGCAATATTTTACGAGTCATAATCAAAAAATCGAGTTCCATACCTTAAAGAATCCTGAAAATTCGATTTATTGATTATAACTCATAAAGTATTGCATTTAGGCGAAAATATTTTAAAATTTAAATTAAAGGTTCTGTAAAAATACATAATTTATATTATATAAAATTTCTTGTAGCTTTTATTGTTTTTGAGATATTGACGTATAACATTTTCTTGGGCCTAAATTTTAGGTAAGGAACAAGATATCGAGATACGGTTTTCGTAAGCTTGTTAAGGCATCATTAAGCTACTTTTTTTTTTGAAAAAACCTTACCAATGCATTTAATTTTTTTGAGAAAACTAACCATTTCTGTAGGAATGTCGAAAAAAGCCCTCTAGCGGCGACATGTGAAACTAACAAAACTTCAAATATTATACCATTTATAGCCCAAGAATAGCTCTTTTTAATTAGCTTAAGCTTGTTAAAATCGGCTTAGCCGTTTTGAAGAGACAGAGTCTTTTTTACGGAAACCTTTCAATACCCTCCACCACTTTATTTTTAGAGATACAGCAAAAATTGTCAAACAAAAAAGGTTCATATTATCCTCGACTTTAAAGATAAGGTTTATTTTGTTAGGTTAATATAGCAAAATTCACAGAAACATCATTTTTTAGATTCAAGATTGCAGTTACGCCCCCTAGCGGCCATTTCAGAAACTTGAAAATAATTTTTAGCTATTTCTCTTGACCATTTTTACTAAAAATATTTTTTCGCCAAAGCTGTGCGATAAACATTTTCTCAGATACAGCCGGTGTTCTTTCTTATTTGGACATCCGGTACATCACGATTTTTTTTTAAATTTGAACTCTATAAATTCTCCTTAAAAAATATTTAAAAATATTGAAAAAGAGGAAGAGAAGCAACACATCATTTGCAACATTAATAAGCAGTAGTAAAGTTAAGCAAAATGTAAACCGATATATTTAATCGATGTAGCAGAAACTAAATGGAAGATTATCGCTATTTAAAGAATCAGTGGCAAATTTCAGGAGCTGAAGAACCGATTAAGACGGCCTCGTCTTGGCCTAAAACAAAAAGGTTATACAAGGTGTTTTTGCAATTGCGGCTGCGGTGGAATCTGGTCGTGAGCTGTGAGAGACAAAGCGACGACATTGTTTAGCACAGCCCGGCATCAAACGGGCCGGTTAATCACACCTGGTCCGAATTCGAGCCATTTTTATTCTTTTGGTCTGATGAACCGACTCAACAGATACTTGCGCCCAGTAAGTCATTAATCAACTGGAAATATTTTTATAAAACATCTTTTTATAACTTTATATACACAAATACGTCAGATACCTCGGTGCTCTTACTGTTATTGACTTATACATTATTTTAGAAATCAAGGCAAAAAAGTTGTGGCAATAATTATTTCATTACAATGTATTACTTGGAATGACAACCCGGCGATAATAGGATAAGATTTAAGTTAACCATTTAGTACAAGAAATTCAATTTATAATTAGATTAATGCTTTTAAAATAATCTTGAATTTCCAATTAAAAGTTGTTGAAATTTCTTTTAACACATATTAAAGGGTTATTAAAATTCTACTTATATTGAAAATCGAAATCTATATGGATATTTTCGCGACTTACCGTTTTTAACTACTGGTTAATAGCAGTTATTTTCCCCACCATTCTAACCGTGTTAAACCAGCCTATCCTCGCAAAAACGAAACAGTTTAGTATGTCAACTTATATAATACATTTTTTAAATTTAAAGGGTCTTGAATTAAGAATAAGTCGAAAGATAATATATAAACCAAATTTTCTTTAATAAAATATTAGCGTTTCCAAGTCACTATAATAAGTAAATTTTTCCTTTATGATTGTAATATAACTGTATTAATTCATCCATTTGGAATTAACTAATAAACCAAAAAATCTGCAATCCAAATAGTTGTTGATAACCAGGTTATCGAAAACAAAAAACATGGGCTGGGGGGAACCAAAAAACCCCCCAAAAAAAAAGAAAATGCTCACGAATCCCCATTATTTTTTAAATTTAAATTTACAGTGAACCATTAAATTAACGCCCTTGACCATGGGTAGCGGTTTTTTAAGATACTGGGTACAAAGTAATGACGTAGATACTGACGACAGAACACCTTCCCCTACGTTACCGCTTCTCGCGAAAATAAACCGGTATGTTAACTGTCCTAACAATGTTCAACGCGGTATGTCGCCAAAATTTGATGTATGAGGGGTCGATAATTTTTTTACCTTGAGGTCAGCCCACGAGGTGTACAGTTGTATGCATAAAAAAGGCGTACAAGAATTAAAGCGAGAGCCACCTTCGTCATATTTGCGTAAAACCGGCTGATGTCAATGTTTGTCTATTTGAGGTTTTGATAAAGGTTGTCGAAAATATCATCCATTGGTGTGACATTAATAAAATAAAGAAAACAAATTTATACAAACGATGCATTTTAAAAATCAAAAAAAAAAATTAAACAAATATTAAACTTATTGAATTGTATCTAATATTTGGTAATACAACCCTGTTTTTCTATAACTCTAGTTAATCTGTTAGGCATTGACTGAATTAAATTTGATATGATATCCCCATCAAGTTCCTCCCAGCAGTCTTAATTTTTTCCGTGGTTTATTAGAATCCTGTGGTTTAAAATTTTCTTTATACATTTTTTTACAATTATTCCTCAAACATTTTCGATTGGATTTAAATCGGGGCTATAAGGGGACCACGGCAGTACATCTACATTATTCGTTTGAAACCAATTCTTCACAGAATTTGCGGTGTGAACTGGACAATTGTCTTGTTGAAATATGAAGTTATTGTTAGGATAAACTGATGGAAGCATTATATTTTCCAATATGGTAATATATGTTTCGGCGGTAAATCTTTCCTCTATTTGCCAGCAAACACCGGCTCCATGGATACTTATGTAGCGTGCTTCAAACCTTTTATTATTTGGCCGATAAACGCGAATGTGACCATTATACGTTGACTGGAATGTCTTTTCGTCTGTAAAAACGACCCTGTTCCAAAATTCCGGGCCGCGGTATGTATATTTTAACCCAAATATGATCCTTCATTGTCGCTGTTCTGCGGTGAGGAATATTTTTTCTCTGTTGGTTAATTTTTTAGTTCTGATTTACTGACCCTTCTGCTAACAGAATCTCTTGCGTTTTAAATGGATTTTTCCTTCGGTATTCAAAAACGGCTTATCCTGTTCGGGGGTTGTAAGTCTGAGACAACCTGAATCAACTTTTCTTTTTATAAATTCCTCTTGCTTCCAGCGTTGTTTAATTTTTAATATAGCTTTTTTATTTCTATGAAAAAACCCCGCAACTTCACGAGTTTTCCACCCTCCTCTAATTTTGACCAATATTTCAGTTTTCTTAGTTTCAGATAAGTGACTTGGCATTTTTATTTTTTTAAGTTTGTCAAACATTGCCACCATGCCCTTTCAAAATTTATATGGGTGCCGCCAATGCACAGCAAATTTAAAACACGATAACCTCTAATAGACAATTATTGACATTAGCCGGTTTTACGCAAATTTGACAAAGGTTGTTCTTTCTATAATTCGCCTTTTTTATAAATACAGCTGTACAAAGGAAAAAATGTAAACTGCTTCCCGAAAAAAAAAGGCTCAGATATAACATGTAAATCAGATCCCAAAATTTGTATTTGCCTAAAATTACATTTGTAAACTTGGTCTCGGTTGATAATTTATAACAGGTAATACATAAAATTATAACATATTATATAATGGATCATTTTATTATTATAACTAGAACTAACCAGAACTACAAACAAGTGATATTGCTCTTCTTGGTTGTCCACCGCTTTTCGCCACTTTTCAAGTACTTCCAATAAGTTTATAACTTTTTTTTATATGATTATTATTACCTACACCATTTGTAAAACTGGGCTTAAAGTAAGTGTTTTCGATAAATAGAATAAAGAGTCCAGAAAGGGAAAAATAAAAATTGATCTTGATATATAAAACATATAACTTAAACATAAATTAAAAGAACTGACAATGGTTTTCTTTTACTTTCCTTAAATTTTCTATATTAAATAAATTATTACATATAAACCTAAAATATTTTTCATAAAAAATAACTTATTTTAAATTAAGTGTTAAAAAAAAACAATAAAAGTCTACAAAAAAGAATTTTGGAATTGGTTTAATATATAGAAAGCATAACTTAAACAAAAATCAAAACTATAAACAAGCTATTTCTTTTATTTTTCTTAAATACTATGTATTGACTTTATTATCACATGTGATAATATAAATCCAAAAACTTGTTTAAAAAGTGAATAATACTACTAACGGCCGAGTGATGATCGCGTTGTTATTATTTTTTTTTTATCTTGGGACAGTCCACGAAGGCTGATGCCTAAGTACTAACGTACCGTGGGTGTCTTCATTGTGGTGAGAGGGAGTTTGTTCACATGGGACTTAAATTCTTGGAGATTGGGAGGAGAAGGAAAAACTTCTGCGGGCAGCAGGTTCCATAGTCTTGACACTCTAGGGATAAAGGAACGAAGAAAGCGGAAAGTTCGGGGCCTCTCTAACTGAACTGTAAAAGGATGCATAAAAGTTGCACTGCGTGTTGCTCTGTTGGGAGCTGCCAGAGAAGGAATTATACTGGCCAACTCCTCTGAGCAGAAGCCGTGAAAATACCTATAGAAGAGCGACAGATCCCCTACAGCTCGACGGTGGGCAAGAAGAGGAAGCCTTTCTGTTAGCATTGGATCATTAATAAGACGAATGGCTCTTCTTTGAATGGAGTCCAGAATGCTAAGTGTTGTAGGGGACGCCATTCCCCAGACATGAGAACAATATTCTAAAGAGTGTCTGATTTTGGATACATACAGAGTGTACAGATTTAAAGAAGAGAAATATTTTCTGGCTCGGAAGAGAAATCCAATCTTTTTTGAAGTTGCCGAAGCTATGGATAAAATGTGTTTGTGCCAGTTGAGGTTATTCTCAAAAGTAACGCCGACAAGATTAAACGACTCTTTGTTCTGCAGAACGTGCCCGCTCATATGTAAGGGACGAGCATTTGCAGGCATTTTTTCGTGACAGGGAACATGACTGTGTTTTCGAGGCATTAAACTGAACAAGATTTTTGGCGCCCCAATCCAAGATAAGTTTGAGGTCTTGTGAAAGAGATATCTTTATTGACCTGCGCTTGTTTTCGAAATCAGGATTACACGGTGGCTTAAGAAATTGAATACTAGAGTGGAGGGTACTATCGTCAGCAAAACTATGAACGGGATTGATTGTGGAAGAGAGAAGATCGTTAATGTGTAGAAGAAACAGCGTGGGTGCCAGCACTGAGCCCTGGGGCACCCCAGCATTAATTTGGTAGAAGCTGGAGGAATGACCATCTACACTAACTGATATACGTCGATTAGAAAGGAAACTGGAAAGCCAAGAGCAAAGCTTAGGTGGAAGACCGTAAGAAGGAAGTTTGTTAAGAAGCCCATCATGCCAGACCTGATCGAAAGCTTTGGATATGTCAAGAGCAACGATCTGGGATTCACCAAGAAACTCAAGGGACTTGTTCCAGTTGTGTGAGACAAAGGAAAGAAGATAAGCTGTGGATCTACTGTGGCGGAATCCATATTGTCTATCATGTAAGATCTTATGTTTTTCCAGATACTTTAAGATTTGGGAATTAATGAATTTTTCCATTACTTTGCAAACAACTAAAAGAAGAGATATAGGTCTATAGATGGAAGGGAGACTTTTGGATCCTTTTTTGGGGACAGGTTGCACACGTGCAGCTTTCCAACTCTCCGGGAAAATGCCCGTGTCGTAAGAGATTCGAAAGAGGCGAGTTAAGATGGGTGCAAGCTCGGGAGCACATTTTTTTAAGACGATTGCTGGTATGCCATCCAGCCCAGACGATTTTTTAGTATTAAGAAAAGAAAGAATACGCTTGATCTGTTTAACTTTAAAAATTATATCGGACATTTTATGAGAAACAGGGACAACTGTGCACTGTTATATTTAGCAATGGACTTAACAATTTTTAAAAGTTAACAACGGTTTAGAATGTTTAACAAAACGTCATTGTCAGTGCTATTTAATGATTTTAGTAGGCAACCTGTCAAAATCTAACATTTTGTTAAACATTCTAAACCGTTGTTAACTTTTAACAATTGCTAAGTCCATTGCTAAATTTAACAATGCGATCATCACTCGGCCGTAAATGTACTACCCTTAAAAATTACTATAAACTCAAAAAAAATTACAACAAAACGAGTTTATAAACTTCTTATCTATTGCTGCGGACAGGTTGGTTTAAAAATTATTTTGTGGGGAGAAATTAGTAAATTTCTTGTTTACAAAATCCTAAGTAAATGGTGCTATACCACCGCCGCTGGACACATCCTTTAAAATGGCTAGATTTCAGTAGGAACTATAGAACTATATAACGCAATTATTTATAGAATAGAATACAGGTTTTTTGTCCCATGTGTTCCTAACCCGCCGTTTAACAAAACCAAAACATTTATCACTATCAAAAAAGTTAATTAATTTAAGGGAACCCTATCGGACCGCAAACAAATTTTCTGACAAACAGGCAGTCAAATTAGCATAAAAAGTAGCAAGAGAGGTCGTAAGGGGCTCTAATAAGGCCCTCGATACCTTATTATGTTATAATGGTCCGGGTAACTACCCTCTCCCAAGAAAGAGCCCATTACAAAGGATATGCAAAGAGCGCTGTTTGTTTATATCGCGTCCTGAGAACAGCATGTGTAGCCATATGTCAAGTTCCCTTGTTATCGGATCACTTTGCTGCAGATTACCGCGATCCCGGCAATCTAAAGGACAAAGAAGAAGATACGGTGGGGAAATCGGGAAAAATGAGACGGAGAAAATATCTTTAGCCGCGAACTGGCAAGAAAATTGCTTTGCACAAATATGTTCCCGTTTCGCTCTACCTTATTCCACCGGATGCGCGGATTACTTATTCTCTAATATATTTAATCGAGATGAGAAGGATACACCGACATGGGTTTAAGGAATTTCCATCTTGGGGTGAAGAAAATAAGGTTTATACAAAGTAATCTAAAAAATATTACTACCTATACGAGCTTTTACAGACTACAAATTGGTATTAACAGCTCTTCTACATGAATAAACGTCTCCGTATGAAAAGTGTGTAACTTGAAAAATTAGATTATAGGAAAAAGGTACAAAAAAACTTTCATTACACGTTAAAAAATTTAAAATAGGAATAGGATAATTGTGTATTTTAAAACAAAAAATATGTATGAGGAGATTTTTCGATCAATTTTAAGATTATATTTATATAAAAAGAATAATTTTTTGGATTCGTTGTAAAATAGCAAAAGTTAGTGTTTTCCGTTAATTTTTTTTGCGACTATTTTTTTTTTCGGTCCCATCGTGAAGTTTAGTTGAAAATTCCCCCAAAAAATTCCCTGAAAGTTACAGCCCTTAATATTAATATTAGGTACTCGCCCAATGAGTGTGAAGATTTTCCTTTTAAAAAACACGTAAACTTTGATCCTTTTTTTGAGAGATTGAATGCTCCACAAAAGTGTCCTTTGCGGCAAATTCGCAACTCACATCGGCGGTATACGGGTCACTAAACTTTTTTCATAAAATTTTCGTTTTTCCATTTCTCATAAATGACAAGAGGCTACACAAAAGATAAATAATAAAGTTGTTGCAAATATTCCTACAAAAATTCCTATCAAGCACATTTTCGAAATATTTGGCCTAAATTTTACTATGATATTTTCACAAATTATAATTTGTAGTTTTAGTATAGTAAAATTAATTAAAGGCCAAATATCTCGAAAACTGTTGGTCTTAGCGATTCGAATTTAGGGACCTTTTTTGTAGGAAATTATATTTTCAACAACTTTGTTATTTATCTTTTTTGTGTAGCTTTTGTCATTTATGAGAAAATGACAGAAAAACGAGAATTTTATGAAAAAAATTAGGTTTAGTGACCCGTACTACCTCGCCGGTGGAGTTGCGACTTTGCCGGCATGAACACTTTTGTAGAGAGCATTCAATTCTCAAAAAATCGCGTCTTTCTACGAGATGATAACATAAAATGCTGCTGAGCTATAGAAATAAAAAAAAGGATCAAAGTTTACGTGCTTTTTAAATGGAAAATCTTTACATGCTTTGGGCGAGTACTTAAGAATAATATTAATGGCTGAAAGTTTCAGGGAATTTTTTGTGGGCTATTTTCAAAAATTTTTACAATGGGACCGAAAAAAATATATATTTTAAAAAAATCACTATTAATATATATATATATATATATATATATATATATAATATTATATATATATATATATATATATAATATATATATATATATATATATATTATAAACAAAAACCAAATTCTGTATCTTTATTAATGTTATAATTTTCTAGATAAATTAAAAAAAAATAAAAATTTGCGGCGTAAAATACTAGGAAAATATTAAATTAATTTTGGGCCAAATTTTTCTATGGTTTTTGCTACCATAAGCTTATTTTTTTTTTAAATTTTGGAAACTTGTAGGTTCATATAGAAAATAGTATCATTTAAAAGATGTGAGCCGAATTTCAGAGAGATCGATCAATAATTTTTTGAGTTATGGTGTACGCCAATTTGAAAAATATGGTTTTAAGAAAAACGCGTTTAAAGTTTGAATACATACACGTATATATACATACTTGATGAAAAGCCTGTCTCCGCCGGGCGACAGATAATATTAAGAAGCCTCTGTCTCCGTAAGACACCTTCCGTACGGCTAACGGTAAAAAAACGGGCTTCGTTAGGTTCTAGCCACTGCTAAAGACTACCACTGTGGCAAATATTATGATTTTAGCTCAAGCCATAACTTCTCAGAATCAAAAAAAACAAAAATATACATATATATATATATATATATATATATATATAAATATATATATATATATATATATATATATATATATATATATATATATATATATATAATATATATATATATATATATATATATATATATATATATATATATATATATATATATATATATATATATATATATATATATATATATATATATATATATATATATATATATCATGGTTTACCCTCTATAATATAAAGATATTTAAATAATGTTCTAAAATTTTGTGACGTATTCTTAAAGGATTATACTAACATTTTATAAAAAAACAAATTTTTCAAAATTTTACAGATATTAAAGATAAAAAAATATATTTTTAAATTTGAAACACTGTCACTTAGATAACTAAAACTGTACAATGTTTTTTGGGCTATCAAAAAAGGGAATATGTGTCAGAAGATAATATAGGTCCTGAGGTACTAGTATTCATATTGAAATAGTTAAAAAAAAATTACTTGCGACTTGCAAAGCGCAATCCTTGAGGTACATACCCAAAAGCGAAAAACGGATTTTACAAGAGAATATTATAAAATTTCATATTTTATGACCTGCATTTTATAATCTACTTAGCTGACTAACTGTCATAATTTTCAGCTAAGTAGGTGATATAATGCTAAATTTTGTCTTAAATTTGTAAAATATTTCTTATTTTGTTTTTAATTTAATTAGTGTTCAATCTTCGTTTTTTTTTTAATTTATTTAGTTTTATTTGTGTCTTAGTTCGTTAAATTAGCTTATGTTATACCAATTTAGAAATGGAGGACCTAATGATTTTGGTTGCATATTGAGTATACCCTGTGTGTGTCTAAAAATATGAAATGTTTAGCTTATGGGTCATTTTAATTTCTAAGCTTTGAAAAAAACTATTTTATTAACAAAATCACAAATGCACCTTCCCAGCAAATTAAAGTATATTTATGCATATTTAAACCAAGAAAAAACCAATTATAAATCGTCCAATTAGGACGGAAATTTTAAAAAATATTCTGAAATAAACAGTTTGTACCGGCCGGGTTTTTTGAAAATGTTCAAGAACCATTTTTTATGTTCAATGAGTTAATCGAAAATTTACCTAAATATAGGCATTTTTCTAACACAATGAAAATTTTTAAACTAAATATTTTTTTTAAAAGGTTATCAATACGAAAATATTTGTGTTTATAGATTATTTAGTATTTGGAACAAATCAGTAATAATTATTTTAACCTGGACAGAAATTTTGGAACGTACTTCCGGCGGTATTAAAAGTTTAGTTATGTAAATAATGAGGCGTGTCAGCTACCGAAAGTTTTATGACTGTTTTTTTCTTGATTTAAATATGAATAAATACACTTTACTGCTCCTTTATTTGATTACCCAGGAGCCGTCACTGATGTAAAATCAGAACTAAAAGGCCAAAAGCTGTTCAAAATCTCCTGCAATGCGTTCACTTTTTATGGCGGCATTTAGCTCAATCACATTCCAGGCGGTTCGCAACTTTATCCATTGTCACAAATCGCGTTTGGAGCGACCACGGCTTTGCAATTACCTAGGCATTTATTGGAGGAGTAGAAAACGACATTCGGACCTCGAAACAACGGCAATAAAGAGCTTTTTTATGTGTTTCAACTACCGGGGCTATTGTCATATCGACCTAATAGTTCATTTTTATACAGGGTATTCCATAAATTGGTTGGTTAGCATTTTTACCGCTAATTAAAATTAAAATGAAACAATTACACAAGGGCGTAACTAGAATTTTTTTTTTTTTTTAAATCTAAAAAGTGAGATATGGGGCCCACACCAAATATATACCCGATTCCATTGCCACAAATGAAACACTTTGGTAAAGACAATTTTAATTTTGGAATTTTTGGAAAAACGTTGATTTTTTTAACTCCTTCCTCCACCAAGAGAAGCAAATCCGTAATTTCTATTTTTTATTTCGTAAATTTGATCAAATTTTATTGTCAAATTCCAAGGTCTCCAAATCCACAGTGACTTTTAAGGCTGATCTTGGGTGGGTTAGAGGATTTTTCGGGTTTTTGTGCCCGTACAGGCTTTTGATCAGCATGTTAAAAACTATTACTTTGCAAAGTTTGAAAACAATTGGCCGAAACCCATTTTCCATAGAAAAATTGCGGGATCCTTTAAAGTGCGTTTTTCTCGAAAACAGTTGCTTCTAGGGACCTAAATGAGGTATACATTTTTGACGCAGCGGGAATTATAGTTACTTCTTTTTTAATAAGTTGTTAAGTAAGTTGTCACCTCCCTGGGCTGTTGTGCTTGGACACGATGAACGTGATTTTTCCGCAATGTTTTTCACACTTTTCTTTTACTTTAACCGACCTGACTTGCAATGACAAGTACAGACGAGTACATGGGTCCAGAATAAGCCCACAAGAGAAACCGTCGCGTCGCGCGTGCAATCTCGAAGCAACGTTTGCAGATTAACGACACTTTTCATAAATAAGACCATATCCACGTATTTATTGTTTTAGCGCATTTTCGCGATTTAACAATGATTTAAAACTAAAATTATCCTCGCGTCGTCCAAAAAGAGCAATACGACTGACTCACGGCGTGATAAACAACACAAGAAACAAGCCTAAATAAGAAATTAACTATTTACGTTCAGGTCCGCACTAGCCACACTTTCAAATAAATGTATGTAGCTTTGTTATTTTCAGGTTTTTTAAAAATGTTATTTAAAAAAGTAGGCGCCTGGGTCTTTTTACTAAAATTTTTTTACATTTTTAAATATTGTTTTTTAATTTTTTAGGAATGACAAACCCAACCTTTAATTTTAAAAAACAATCTGTAAGGGCATAGTTTTATTTATATATATATATATATATATATATATATATATATATATATATATATATATATATATATATATATATATATATATATATATTTTTTTTTGTGTGTGTGTGGTGTGGGTCCCATGAAAATTCATACCCTTGGTAAAACATATTGATAACAATTGTGTTATGCTGCGGATTTTTTTTTTTTTTTTTAATTACCAAGGTTGGGTGTTATGTCATTCCCAAAAAATTAAAAAAAAAAATATTTAAAAATGTAAAAAAAATATTTAGTAAAAAAGACCCACGGCGCCTATTTTTTTCTTTTGAAAAAAGAACATATTATCTTTGGTTTTACATTGGCTATCATTTTTTTCCTCAAAAATGTACTTTGTACATATACCGAAAAAATCCAAAATTTAATTTAATAAAATATTTGACTCAAAAAAATCTAAGAAACACGAAATATTTTCTTTTTGTCTAAGAGTAACTAATAAAATATTTTTTTTTTACAAAAACAAAAAAAAATGCATAAGAGCAGTTTGTCCATGGACTAACAAAACAACTTTTGCTGGATATGACTATTATATTGAATTACAAGACATTTAAACTTAGTCAAAATTTTTAAAAATAAATAAGCTTAAAAGTATTTTTAAAAGAAGCATCTTATAAACAAAAATTTTAACTATATCCAAGCTAGTTAACCAACTGTTAACTGAAAATCAAAAGTTTCAACGGTCATCCATCGCTGCGCTGTAATGCCGATTACATGCCATGGTATGTACTGTAAATTTATAATCCTAATTTCTAGGGTGTTTTTTGTTTTGAAATAATGTCATTTGTTTCTTTAGTTTTAATTGTAAATTTATTTTTCATCTAGTTTCATGCTTTGTTAGTTAAATCTTATTAAAACGGCGCATTTAACTTCAACTTAGAGTTAAAGAGCATAGGGTGACATAAACCAGTGGGTTTTATATATATGTATATATATATATATATATATATATATATATATATATATATATATATATATATATATATATATAATATATATATATATATATATATATATATATATATATATATATATATATATATATATATATATATATATATATATATATATATATATATATATATATATATGTGTGTGTGTGGTGTGGGTCCCATGAAAATCCTAGCTATACCCTTGGTAAAACATATTGATAACAATTGTGTTATGCTGCGGATTTTTTTTTTAATTACCAAGGTTTGGGTTGTTATGTCATTCCCAAAAATAAAAAAAAAATATTTAAAAATGTAAAAAAAAATATTTAGTAAAAAAGACCCACGGCGCCTATTTTTTTCTTTTGAAAAAAGAACATATTATCTTTGGTTTTACATTGGCCATAATTTTTTTCCTCAAAAAAGTCTGTACTTTGTACATATACCGAAAAAATCCAAAATTTAATTTAATAAAATATTTGACTCAAATAATCTAAGAAACACGAAAGATTTTCTTTTTGTCTAAAAGTAACTAATAAAATATTTTTTTTTTACAAAAACAAAAAAATGCATAAGAGCAGTTTGTCCATGGACTAACAAAACAACTTTTGCTGGATATGACTATTATATTGAATTACAAGAAATTTAAACTTAGTCAAAATTTTAAAAAATAAATAAGCTTAAAAGTATTTTTAAAATAAGCATCTTATAAACAAAAATTTTAACTATATCCAAGCTATTTAACCAACTGTTAATTGAAAATCAAAAGTTTCAACGGTCATCCATCGCTGCGCTGTAATGCCGATTACATGCCATGGTATGTACTGTAAATTTATAATCCTAATTTCTAGGGTGTTTTTTGTTTTGAAATAATGTCATTTGTTTCTTTAGTTTTAATTGTAAATTTATTTTTTATCTAGTTTCATGTTTTGTTAGTTAAATTTTATTAAAACGGCGCATTTAACTTCAACTTAGAGTTAAAGAGCATAGGGTGACATAAACCAGTGGGTTTTTTTTTTGAGGAGTTGCAAAATCGTCCAAGCATTACTGTTTAAGACAAGAAGTAATAAAAGTAACCAGAACTAACTAGAATTAGATTAATCGAACACAAATGTGTATATTTTGTTATTCAATAATACTATAGCTTTTTAAGTTCGAAAATTACGTACTCTTGAAGAAGAAGAATTTACATAAAGGAGTTTATATTTTAATTTCGAAATTTGGACATGCATGACAGATTCTCGAGGGTCGAGATCTTATACTCAAAATTTTCAGTATCTTTTAGAGAAATATTATCAATGTCAATTAAATATAGTTCATTTAAAAAAAAAATATTTAATATCTTGCAAACGAAGCGGAAGAAATATGGCATGAAATTGGGCAGTTATGTCTAAGCTGATATGTGCGTTAAAAATTCTTTGGTTCCGATTTAAAAAAAAATCATCGATACGTCATATCTCAAATTTGGGACATACTGTATAAATACTTTCTTTATAGGAAAAAAGGCATTTTAAAAAAAACCTTGTTTTTGATTTAAGAAATTTATTTTAGGTTAAAAAAATTGCACTGTGTGCTATTTTAGTTTAGGAGCAGATCCCACATCTTACTAACCAGGTAATGCAATATGCCTTTAAGTTAATAATATTTTTTTGGGTCATTCGTGTGCACTCGCTACAGCCCCGTTGACGACGCCGATAAGGTGGACGAAACGTGGCTGGAAAAAAATAGGTCTTCATATAACTATCCTAAAGGAGTAACGCTCACATTTCTTGTGCACTTAGATAGTAGGGATTTTTAATTTTTTTTTACGTGTATAAAAGCACATAATACATATTTTTAACTAAGCAACTGGCAGAAAGAAAAGGTCCGTAAAAGGTAGATAAAAACACTTTTTACCACTGTATAAAAGGCTGTCTTTGCTATTAAAAACTGCCGTGTTTATCGCTGGCCGTTACCAAAAAGGTAATTACAAAGATATCTTCGTTTAGAAGCAACAACTTAAGATTGTGATAAAATCGCGTCCGAAAGGGCACAATGCCTGCGTCCTCGACTCGCTCTGAAATATGGTAATTGCCCAGCAATGTTGTCGCTTTAACACACCTATTACTTTTACAACTGCTACTGCCGGAAGTGGCCATCTTGAATTCTTTTTATTGCTTACTTTTTTGCTTCTTCGCTCTTTTAAGCGGAACTTTAAGAGTTTATGTCCTTACATAAAATTTAGGTTCCAAATAACATAATTAAGAAAAATCTTTTTGGATCTTTGCGTTTATATACCCGGTTTGGCTAAATTTTGTCTAACACTCTAACAGCACGTATGACTTGGGGTTCCTATTGACATCTCTAAAAAATTTGTAAAAAAAACTGAAAAAGTTTTTATTTCTAAAACTTTTCTCAATAAAACAAAATGCATTCTTAAGTAAAAGCCTCTAGATAAAATGTAATTAATAACACATATGTAGAATGTTTATATAAATGCCATGCAGGCCATTGCAGTCGTTTATGTGTGAGGCTGTTCCCCCCTACCCCCCGATTTTCTACAAATGTTTTTTTAGATGTCCTACTACCTGTCTTAACTAAGTGCACCCCAGAAGAAGGACCTCAACTATTTGTTTTGGGTAGTCCATTAATCACGTGAGGCTTGAAAGGGGGGGAGGACGTTCGGAAAAAATCACAAAATATCACAAGGAGGAGGAGGGGTGTATTGAGATATCACGTGTATTTAGAAACATCCTGCAACCTTAATCTCTGTCTGACATTTTTATTACGGTGCTTAATTTTCCACAATTAAATTAGATTATACCTTTACACACTTAAAGATAATGATCCAAAAATTTTAGATAAAATCCTTTGTAACAAAAAAAATGCACCCGATTTTGGGTGGGGGGGGGGTAGCCTAAAACCTCACCACGTATCATCAGGGAGGAGGAAAAGAGTTAGAAAAGTTGCTAAAAAACATCACATGGTTATTGGAAGACCTTTTTCTTGGAAGGGTCGCCTTGTGTTGCCTTTGCAGGTCTTTGATCAGTTGATGCATGCCAACGATCCAGATGTTGTTTTAGGGATTATCTTTTTATAGTTCTTTTCATCGCCTGTTTTGATAGTTCAGGGACTGGCTCAGGGCTATTGAAATTTCTAGGTAAGCCGGCTCTTACTAGTCCATGTGCTTTTTTATTGCCGTCATTTTCCGTGTGTCTAGAAACCCAAAGGTGTTCCTATCCTGTTGTTCCTGGCTGCAAGTTCTTTTAGGTCGTTAGGCACCCCATCATGAATTTTGATTAAGAACGATGACAGTTCAAGGCTGACTGTCTGAGGAAAAAAGGTATATTTTGGGTGTGATATTCCCTTCTTACATTTTCTGGAACTGTGGCTGCTTGTCTAATGGAAAACTTTAAGTCGCTCTGGGCCTTACCACAAATACACCAGCACTTACTCCATCCTCTGTATTTGACCCATCGGTGTACCAAACCAGGCCTCTCATTGAAAGTGATGGGGATGATTCCTTTGTTCATGTCACGATTGCAGCTGACCCCATATGGTTTGTCAAATTTATATCTCAACCCAAAAAGCGCTTGCGCTGTATAGGTGAACCATAAGAAAATACGGGCTTGGTACGTGGACATTAAAGATACCGACAAGAAGATCCTATATAGTTATTTCTGTAGAATTATTTGGTTGCCTCTAAAAGTGTTAAACGGTATGTATTGTCAATAATAATAAAACCTCTTTTTTTGGTCTGAGAATGTATAGACTTAGAGTCTAAGTTACTGGGGAACTCTGCGGAAAAGAGTTGTCATAGTCTAAACACTCACACAAATAAAGAAGAATCTTTTATTGATTTATTGGGAGTGCTAAAAGGGAATTATATCGGCTAATTCTTCGGATTAAGAGTCGTAAGAATATTTATAGGAATGGAGTGAGCCCTGTAGCTCAAGATGAACAAGAGAAGAAAAGAAAACTTAGATGTTAGTCAAAAATTCTAATAAGTAATATAAAAAAGCCATTCCGCAGATATGGAGAATTTTTCTACCCAACATGAAGGGTGGTAAAAAACCCTTTCTCCAAAAATATATATTTTTTTGTCTCTAGCCTGGATTCTTGTAGAAAGCGTTTTGTGCTATTTGAGCCTGTAAAAAGATTAAAATATATCTTAAAAATAAAGATAAAAATACAAAAGAAATACACTATTTAATATCGTTTATTAACAGTAAAAATGTAAATAAAGATTTTGCTTTTTTAAGGCGTCGATCTAACCTATAACGGGAAAAAGTGGGGCATTTGTGTGAAGTACAATAAAATAAAAATAAAAACCAAATCGTTCATTTTTTGCATAACCCACCGCACTGTTGTTAAATGTAGAGTAAAAGTATACATACATATAGAGAAAGAAGGAAGCCCTATTTCCCTTTATATGTGTAGACGCGCCATAAACACACGACATATATCGTTGCAGCGGTCTTTTGCTTAAGTCCGATACTTCCAATCGAGATAAAGCTTTAAAATATCGCCACATTCTTTCTCCTTCAACCCTCGCTTTGTAGTTTTAAATTTAAACTATCTCTCTTTTTCCGCACAAACTCACTGAAATTTAAATTTTGTTGAGGGGTCCCAGACTTTTTCCTTTGTTTCCTATTGAATCTGATAACGGTTTTAGTCCGACCAATAAATTCTAACTGATTCGCGATCAACGCACCGTATAAACAAGGTAAAACACATACGGGGGTGATTTATTGCCTGGGCCACCCTTGACAACTTTAAGTCAAAAATATGTTCTTGTAAGAGACGTAGTTTATCTTGCATATTAAATTTTGGACCCACATTGTAACATGGGTACCCAAACTAAAACGCTATTTAACTTTTAAGATTTATAAACCTAAAATAACACTATACCAATAATAGGCCTTTTGACGGTATGCTCAGCGCAAGCGCGTCCGCCATGTAAAAAAGGTGACAACATGAAAGTTTCGGGAACTTTTTATAAATATGGATGGCTGGGCAACAAGCATTATCACCTTTAATATGAGGACAATTGAATAAAAAATTAATTGATGGTTCTTCATTAGTGCATCCTACCATAGAAGCCACAATTGCGTTCAGTTATAACGATGGCTAAAGTGCCATGGTCGTCCTCAAAGAAGAAATAAACCGAATTAGTTGAGAGGTTAGGATAATAATAATTAAGATGTCAAGTAGAACTGTATTCTACTTCTTATGGTATTAAGTAAAAGTAATTACAAAAAAGAAAAAAATAATCCTTATTTCTATGTTTTTAGCGAGGATCTAGTGACTTTTACCCACGACAAAATTTATTATTTGAGGTTATGGCGCAAGCTATTATATTGATAAATAATTAAATATATTACCTTATCATTAGTTTTTGTTTTTACACAACTGGTGGATCTGAATATTCGGTTGTTGGACCACTTTCTCCTTTAAAATAAAGTGAACAAATATATGTGTCTTTATTAACATTATCAAGTCCTTGGAATCGACCATCACCTCGTCCTAGATCATTTTGTCTCGAATTTCGAGACGAGACGAGACGAGATAAAATCCTTCGAGACAAGCTCGAGACGAGACGAGACGAGACATCTCGAAAAATTTTAATGACTTAAAACTTAAGTGAACTAGCTGTAATAAATCTCCAACAATATATTTCTAGTTCCTAAGAATTATACACGTTGTTTAAGATATACGGCCGAGTGATGATCGCATTGTTATATTAGCAATGGACTTAGAATGTTCAAAACGGTTTAGAATGTTTAACAAAATGTCAGATTTTGAAAGGTTGCCCACTAAAATCATTAAATAACACTGACAATGACGTTTTGTTAAACATTCTAAAACCGTTATTAACTTTTAACAATTGCTAAGTCCAAATTTAAATTTAACTTTATCTACGTTTTGATTCGGAAATATTCTCCCTAAATACTGCTCGTGCTTTAAAAATTAATTAGATAATTTTTTTACCATGCGTGTTTTCTTTAAAATTTGACTCGTCCCTCGGACTCGTGAAACTATGAAAAACACGCTATCGTGAAAATCATCGGTAATTTTAAGTACTCG
The DNA here is from genome assembly GCA_019359885.1 of Listronotus oregonensis. Classification (NCBI taxonomy): domain Eukaryota; kingdom Metazoa; phylum Arthropoda; class Insecta; order Coleoptera; family Curculionidae; genus Listronotus; species Listronotus oregonensis. The sequence continues at coordinate 268,849 of JAHBCN010000054.1, forward strand.
TGGTATTACCCCGATAAACAACTTAAAATACAACTATTCTGTCTCTTGATTTTTTTAAATTTTGTTTTGCTTTCAAGAAAAAATTAAAACCGATTCTTTTTTTATACCCTTTTAAAACGTAGGAATTTTACTTTGTCTCTTGAAAAAACTCAAATAACGAAAAAGTTGTATTTTAAGTTGTTTTATCAAAATAATTGTTTTAAAAAATTATGTACAATAAAGCTTCTTTTTAACTTTAGGACCCTTGCGTTTTTCCATTTCGAAACGATGGATATCCGGACTTATGTTTATAGAGACCTTTTAAGATCTAACTGCTGTTAAATATTTTAAAACTATTGCTCAAACACCCCATTATAAGAAACATTTCTAGAAAACATTTTACCTGTGTTTTGTAATAGGGTTTATGACTTATGTTCCGTTATCTTTTAGATTTTTTTTTTATTTTATGGACATTTTTATGTAACTTATAAATATGTTCTATATTTTAATTTTAAATAAAAAACAAATTATTACATTCTTTATTTTATTTTTAGTTGAATATTATGGGTGTCCGTAAAGTCTGAAATCACCAATTTTGAGAAACTACACAATTTTAAGAAAAGCTCAATCACTTCAACTTTTATTTTACAAGGCGTGTTATAAAAAAATATAAGCATTTATACAGGGTGTTCCTAAAAAGAGATACATTATAAATGGGACAGCCCGTATTTTTTTACGTATTTTGCTTCTACGGATTATTTCAAATGTTTTTCATTAGGTGCCTATGCAAAGGGTTGTTTTTGCATGTTTTTCTATTAGTTGAGGATATACCGCTATTATGTTCTAAAAAGTTTGAATTTAAAGTAAAAACAATGCATGCTCCTTAAAATACATACCAGTTTGCAGCAGATTTTGCAATTAGTTTGTAGGTATATAGTGTACAGGGTGAGTCAACGATGGCGAGGAGTAAGTAATTTAATGCCTTGAATATAAGATTTGCAGATAATGTGCTTATGTAAGTATTAGGTATATGGTTAAATAATATGTTAAATTTTAACGATATTTTGAATTAGTCAGGGCACTCCATAAAGTATTAGGGTGCTAAGAGTAATTTTTAAAATTTAAAATAGACTACCTATACCTACTCATATTTTAACAGTTTTGGATTCTATTTATTCGTTTCAGAAATTCCTATACTTATTCATATTTCATTTACCATACCCAGAAAGTTACGGGGGTTAAGAATTTTGCCATTTAATTTTTTTGGGATACTTAATTATTATGGAAAAAAATTAAAAAGTAAAAAAAATTTAGAATGAACATTGCTAGAATTAAACAAAAAATGAATGATAAAATATGTGTTCCATTTAAAAATATGTTTTTATTACCACCTTGGAACTTTCAGACATAAAAAAATTTGTTTAAAAAATGGTAACATAAAATTAAAAAAAAATCGACGGGTCCAAGCATTTTATTAAACTTTGAAGAATTTTTATTGAAATTATCCTATACATTACTAATGCACTATATATTGAAATAAATTTAATTAAAAAAAAAACGGGGACGAGAGAGACAAACGTTTGTCCTGTCTCGTCTCGACCCTTGTTTCGTCTCGTCTCGAAAATATTATTCTTGAAATTTAGATGGGGAGACAAGGTTTTATCTGTCTCGTTCGTCTCGCGCAACCCTACGTCGTCCACACCGCTTCACCCCAAACACCTTAGCACATTAAGGACAAATTTTTGGTTTTTGCTCACCTTTTAATAATTTTTTCGGCGATATTCAAAACAAGGCTTGGAAAATAATAAATTAATGTAAATTCTCCGAAAAGAACATAGGTGTCACTGCGGCATGCTGCATAACATCTACAATATTTGCATCATTATTTTACTAGAAGCACAGTAATTTAAATTAAACTGTTTATAAAAAAATAATCATTATTATTTTGTTTTATTGCTATTTTTTATAAACATATGACCGTCATACATTTGAAAAAAGGCCTAAAAAACACGGCAAAAGTTGGGGGGCAGGGCAAAAAAAATGTTTAACTATTAAAATTATTCAGTAATCAACAATACTTAGATAAAAAGTCCTTGTGGGCAAAAATACAAAATTGCTTTTCCAGTCTTATCCAACACTTTATATGTTTAAAAAAGGGAGGTTGTTTTTACTTGAAAGAAAGGCCCCCAAAAAGACAATTTACCACATTTAATAAAAAAATTCTAAAAAGAAAAAAAGGGATTTGAAAAGAAAATTAAAAATCCGATTTTTTGCTATTTTGGCCCCGTAAAAAAATCGATTGTTCTAGCCAAATTGTGGAAAATTGGCGACAGCTTTTTAAAATTGGTTCAGTAGTTCTGGAAATTAACTGTACGCAATTAAAAAAAAACTCATTTAGAGAAAAACGCGTTTTAAGTTTTTTTCATTACATATATGTATTAACTAAGAGCATGCCCACACTTTCACTTATTTTGCAGTGTTTCAATTTGAATTTTTTAAAAATATTTGGGGGGGATTTTTGGTTCAAGGAAAAAATGCAAAAAAATAAATTTTTTTTTTTTTTAAATTTAAAGGGGGCTAGTATAGTCTGGTTCAAAGCATATCGTTATGGCTTGACGGACCAAAACCCAATAAACCTTTAACGATTTTATTACCTATTGTTATTGGGAAACCCATTTGTTAATAAGGGCAGGGGTGGGCCGGATTTCTTGAGTATTAATCATTAGGATATAAAAATTTTTTTAATTTTTTTAGTGGCAGTTTGAAAAAAGTTTTTACTGTGTTTAAAAGTTTTTTAGGAGAACATAACTATGTCGCGTCGAAATCATTTTCATTGATGCAAAACAGGTTGGGGAAAAATGTGTATGAAACTTTAATGGTTGAGGTTCTAATTAAACAAGAAGCTTTAAAAGAAACCTGTCTACTTACAAAAACTCTAATATCATCGATAAGGAATATTATTATTAGTGAAGAATTGATCAAAAGAAAAAAACGTAGTGATGATAATAAGAAGGAAAATATATTGTCTTCAAATAAAGGAAAACACATTACCATAATAACGTGGCAGAAGAGGATTTATCCCAACTGCTTGCTGTTGTCTGCAAAGAAATAAGGACTGTTGGATTATCATGAAAATAAAGGCAGAAAATTTGAAAACTGGTTTAAAAATTTTCTTTTAAAAATATTCCAAACAACAGTGTTATTGTCATGGATAACCAAGTTACCACAGCCTTGCTCACAAAGCACCAGTTTATCAAGTTTAAAAACTGAAATCCAGGAATATTTGTTAGAAAATAAATTCAGTTACAAAAACGCAACTTTTAAACCTTAATTCAAAATGCAATTAAAAAAAAATATGTATGGGACAATTTATTGAACAGGCTGAGCATACTGTCTTTCGGCTTCCGTATCACTGTATGCTTAACTTAAGAGCATTTCTGGAAACCAAGTAAAAACAAAGATCAAGGAAAATGTTACATTTACTTTAACCCCAGTGTTGTAAATTTGATAAAAAAAGTAATTTAACATACCAGATAAGAGTGGAAAAAACTACAGAACATTATAAAAATTGGGGGACTCTTTCATTCCTATCCAAAACAACATAAATCCTATTGTAATTAATCTCAAAATGACCGGGTAGTAAAAAAAAATTAGATTTAGATATTTAGATTAAAAATGAAATTATGTATAGATAATGCAGTTATGAATTTATTAAAACTTTGGATATATTTAATTTCTTAATGTAATTTTAAGATAATACTTACCTAAATAAACAATAAATTATAAACTTTTATATTTTTAAAGTCCGTCCCTAAATTTTTCGGTTTAATACCTACCGATCCGCAGTTTTATTGCTGTCGGCAGGTATAATCCATAAATGAAGGCAAGAGCTAACACTTTGAGACTATACCTTATCGAAGATTAATATGAGCAATTTTCATACCTTATATTCAATCTGAAAGTTAGGTTCTTCCTACAGAGTAAGGTGTACTGAGAAAAAGGCATGGGATTCCTCTGCCCATTTTTTCCATTTATTGGACTAAAAGATAAAAAAGAAGAGATTCCACCAAAACAAAGGCCAAGTTTCTACCCACCAATCTTGGCCTCTTAAAGTACTGAGATCTAAAATTAGACAAAGTTCTGTCTACAACTTTGTTCCACTCTATTTTGACTTGGCACTATTTTTACTGATCTGTTTGTATCAATGAAAAAATGTCCTATATAAACAAAAAAAGAACGTATTTGTTAAGAAATTTAGATTTATCTTACAATCAGTGTAAGATTATAATAATTTTGGACCTATCTGAATTAAAGTATTTTTACGAAACAAATTTTTAATAAGGGAAGAGAAGCCATTAGATTATAGATGTAGACAATACTCAAACTTAAGGTTAAAGGGTAATTAAAGCAAAATTAATGAAAACGTTGCCAGCAACCGAACTAATTTAAACAGGTTGATGTTCCTAAGCGATTATAGTAGATCCGTTTTTGGATATAATTTTCGACGAAAAGGCCCTTTAGACGTTTTTAAAGAGGGCTCGGGGTGACAACGACTTTACCCGGACTTTTTTAATCAGACTCCGAAGAGCTAAGTTTTCATTTATTTTTATACTTTTGTGACTCCTTGTCCTTCCTCGGCGTCTTTAAACGTTGATTTGTAACTTTTTATTTCGTGTTTATTGCGTTCATTTAGACACTTTAAACTTCAATTATAAGGAATATTGTTCCCTAAATAACCATTATTACACTTTACTTTGCCGATCTTTAATCGGAATTTTATCTTTTTTGTGTCTTTTTTATAGCCACTTAAAAAAACTTATTTTCAAGTTTCATTAAGACTTGATAAATTAAAAATCACATGTTGTATAATTTGGTGAAGAGGCTGGGCATACTTCTTTACGGCTTCCTCCGTATCACTGTATGTTTAACCCTAGAGCATTTGTGGAACCAAGAAAATCAAAGATCAGAGCAAAAATGTTAATACAAGTTCCCTGTTACAAATTTGATAAAAATGTAATTAACATACCAGTTGAGAGCTGGAAAAAATTCACTACAGAATTATAAAATTGAGGACTTTACATTTCTATCCAAAACAATATAAATCCTATTTTAATTATTCTTAATGATGACTTTGATAGTGAAACAGAATTAGATTTGGGATATTTAGATTAAAAATAATTATTAAGATAATCCTATAAATTTATTAAAACTTTGCATATATTTATTTTCTTAATTTAATTTTAAGATTATACTTACCTAAATAAACAATAAATTATAAATCTTTGTATTATTATTAAAGTCCGTCCCTAATGTTCTGTCCTTTAATACCTACCGATCCGCAGTTTTATTACTGTCGGCAGGTATAAGCCATAAATGAAGGCAAAAAGTTAATACGGTATACTTTGAGACAGCCCAAAAACATTTACCGGCAGAAACCTGTTTACCACGGGAATGTTTGGACTACGACTAGATAAACTATAAGAGATAAAAAAGTTCATAAGAAAAAAAGAGCTTTAATTGTCTATAAAAATTTATATAAACATTTTTGATTAGATAAATAAAAAAGGGGGAGAATAAACGAAAATGTAATTTGGATAAACAATTTCATTTCAAAATGGGATTTTTTCAAATGTGTTTTTTTGTTTTTTTAATATTATTTTTTTATTTTATTCATTTAAATCCAAAATTACTAAAAATTTGCAAATCAAATTTAAAAAAAAAATATTTTTAAATTCTGAAAATTCGGTTTTTTGATTATAACTCGAATAATATTGCATTTAAACAAAAAGATTATATAATTTAAATTAAAAGTCTTGTAAAAATACATGGTTTATGTTATAAAAAGTTTTGTTTATCTTTATTAGTTTTTAAGATATTGATGTTTTAAATTTTAAAAAATCGTTATTATCTGAAATTACGCCTTTTTTCGATTATATGTTGTTTGACTCCCAATTTTGACTTCAGATTTGTGTTCAGCGAAAAAAAATACTTCAGAAAATCCTAGTCCGACATCCAGCACATACCAATTTTTTTTTGTGGACCTGTGCTATTGACCGAAAATGTAGAAATTTTACGAAACCGCAGTCAAAGTTTTTGTTGTAAAACTATAGTAATAAAAACTAACCAGAACATAATACGCTTCTTGCACAAAATTTATTTTAAATGAAAAATACGTTAGATCTCTTACTTCACCTATATACTAAATTTTGTTACTGTAACCACCTGCTAAATATCCTTTCGCGGAAAGATTTAGTTTCACCATAATTATTATTTGAATTCTACCTCTGGCTCTTTAAATCTGATGTCAGACCCAAACGACACGGAGGAGGCACGTGCCCAGCATTGCCACATTTATTAGAGTTCAATTACTTTGATAGATTTACCTTGGTTTCTCGTAAATTTTGATAGACAACTTTTTTTGGAAATTAAGTTAATTTTATTAACCAATAATGAATACAAAAATATGAGACTAGACCATAGTGTAGCAAACTTGCTTGATTTATGCAGCTATGCAAGTAGTGTGTCAGATAATATTAAAGAGTTCGGGCATAAAAAATGCTTATTAATCGTTTGTGGCTAAGGTTTCAAGAATCTGGTGATGTTGCTGAATGTCATGCAGGCCGTACAAGGATAACCAACCAGATTCGTAACCGTTTCACTGCATCACAATTATAAATCCCCTGGGAGGGACCCCCCCAAGTGTTTGGGAAGGGCCAAACCTTTCGGGAAAACGATCACGAAGTGGGGTTAAATGCTCGAAGACTGTGAGAGTGCCTCTGTTATCCAGAGAAAATCGCATATCTACTTCAGTGGGTACAAGAACACGCAAATTGGACTAGACGTCACTGGGTCCCTATTTTGTTTACAGATGATTCCCGATTTGGATTTGCACCAGAAACTAGAAGAACAAGAGTTTGAAGACGATCTGGCAATGCTGAACGATTGGCCACAGCTGGGAGGTTCATAGGGCAGCAAGAAGGCAGTCATCAAATTTTGGCGACATACCGCGTTGAACATTGTTAGGACAGTTAAATACCGGTTTTTTTCGCGAGAAGCGGTAACGTAGGGAAAGGTGTTCTGTCGTCAGTATCTACGTCATTACTTTGTACCCAGTATCTACCGCTATCCCACTAGTCAGGAGGAGCGTTAATAATGGTTATGTCAAATTTAAATTTAATATAATGGAGGATTCGGGCTTTTCTTTGTTTTGGTTCTGTTTTTTTTTTTGCTAGGGTTTTAAAAAAACTATTTGGATTGATTTTTTTGGTTTATTAGTTAATTCCCAAATGGATTAATTAATACAGTTCTATTACAATCAAAAAAAAAAAATTTATTTTTTTATAGTTGACGGAAACAGCAAAAAATTTTATTAAACGAAAAATTTGGTTTATATATTATCTTTCGACTTATTTTTTTAACTTTCCAAAGCCTTAATTTTTTTAAATTTTTTAAACTTAAAAGTGTATTAAACCTTTGGGGGTAGTAATTGGGGACATACGTAAACCTTTCCCCGTTTTTGCGAGGATGGGGGGGTTAAACACGGTTGGGGAAGGGGGGGGAAAAACGCTATCAACCAGTATTTAAAAAAAGGTAAGTCGCGAAAATACCCTTTAGTAAAAAGGTTTTGGGAAGGATTATTTTTTTGGGGAAGAACCAATCTCTTTTTTGGGGAAGGTTTTTCCCCCTGGCCACAAAAATCCCCCAAAATTTTAAAACCCCAATCGAACATGTAGGGGGCACATTGGGCAGGCGTTTTTTCCGTAAAATATTGCGCTCAAAAACAAGAGAGCAACTATTCGATGGCCTTTCCATGAAGTGGAACAGAATGCCCAGAAGAAATTGACGATCTGATCCTGAGTATGCCTAACAGATGTGGGGGAGTAATAACCAATGGGGGGCTTTTGGGATTTGCTTTCCAAAAGGCTGCCTGTGGGAATTAACGGAGAACAAATCAAATTTTTATTTTTTTTACTTTCCCCTTTACTTATGGATGTCTTTTTTTTTTGTGAAGCACTATGTCGATAATTTTAACAAAAAAAGTTTATTTTAAACACGAAACCATTGTTTATAATTTTTTTTAAAAAAATTTTAAATAAATTATTTGAAACCCTTTTAACCTCGAATATTTTTTTGGGTTTTTATATATATTTTAAAAAAAATATATATATATATATATATATATATATATATATATATATATAAAGACTAAGAAATTTCTTTGTATACTAGTATGTGGGCCCAAAAATTAATTAGAATTCAACCCTGTCAGGTTATAAAGAGGGTTATTCCACATCAATGGCCGAGTATTTCATATGCCTAGCCGCAGTGAAAACTCTCTCCGCGAAATTGCGGAATTATTGTTTATTCTCGTAATATAATTAATTTTAGATGCATTCAAGCATCGCTTATAAAAAGCAAAATATAATATTTCTAGTGGTTTTTATACGCAGCAACGGGGTTTCGCGAAAAAACTTAACCATTTCTAAGGTTTAAATTTTATTTACTGTTAACGTTATCTTATAAAAAAAAATTTGGGGGATAAATTTTTTTTTAAAATTAGGGGGTTTGGGTTGGGGAACCTTAAAAAAATTCTAAAATATTTCCCAAAATAGCCGAGCGCCTGCGGTGTTCTTCTTGCACCAAAGAAAAATTGCAGCAATTTTTAAAAATCTCAAAGATATCTTTTTCCCATAGACAATTATTTCTTGCTCCTTATATTTAAATTGATTTAATACTAGTAGTATTTTACCCTGTTGATTATAAATTTCCCTAAATTAAGCAGAACTACTTATCCTAATTTTATCTTGTAGTCTAGTAGAAAAAAAAAGGAAGGCTTCAAAAAAAAAAACCGATAGCTCATTGAGCGGAATGCAAATCGGGGAAAAAGGGCCCTTTTGGGTTTTTTTTTTTGCCAATAAAATTGGGGAAATTTTATTAACAAAAAACAAAAAAAAACCCAAATTGGTTTTTTTTAGGGAAAAAAAAAACCATAAGACATAGGGGAAATTTAAAAAAAACCTTTTAAGAGAAAAAATTTCCCCAAAAAAAAGTTCCGACGTCCAAAATTTATCCCCATTATTTATAATTTTAATTTAACGCTAAAAAAGGGCCTCTGCGCGACTTTTTTTGGGAGCGTGGTCGGAGTCAAACTGAGTACGTCAAACTTAATTTTTTTTAACGTATTAAATATTAATTAAAATTTTTTAAAAAAATTTTGTTGTATTCAAAACGTTTAAAATTTTTTTTAAAAAACCAAAAAATTAATTTTTTTAACAAGATAGACAATTGTTAATTAACAAAATTGTTTCGAAATTTCGTCTTCTAAAAATGAAGATAGAGTTCCGGGAGTCTGGACTTTTCTTCTGGAAATTTCCTTCTCTTCAAGGATCTTTTTTGCAATCTCCTATGGTTTTTGAGTTATCATCAAAAATCGTTTTTTTTTTTTCGTTTTTTTTTAATAACAATTGCACTTTTTATTGGCAAAAATCCATTGAATTTAAAGTACTAGATGGTTACCAAAATTCAACTAAATTTCTTTACCATTATCTGCATGGATATTAACTAAAATAACTTTGTTAAAAAACTCCATAATCTACTTAGCCCCCTTTTTTATCCTATATATTAAAAGCCTTCTTTTTTATTTTTCCTTTTTTTCGGGGGTTAGAACCCTAACCATCTTTTCCTATTAATGACCAATTTAAAGAGCACCTTCAAGTTTAAACATCCTTTATATAAAAAAATTATCGTTAAGTAATATTTGTGTTAAAATTGTCTTGTTCTTTTTAATCGAGTTTATATTCCCAGAAAAATAACCTTAACCAACTATATTACCAAAAATTTTTAATTTCAAAAGTCAATTATCCCCATAAAAAGGAAAGTAATGACGATATGTAAGGTAGTTAAATAGCAAACACATTCCCCTTTTTTTTTTAAAAGAAAAACCAAAAATATACTTTTTTTTTACCAGTTTTGAGATTTAATTTTTAAAATTCCACGTGAAATTTGAAAATACAAGAAATTGGTTGAAAAAATAATAAAAAGAGAAAATTTGGGGTGAGCTTTTTTCCCCGCTATATGTGTGTATGGGAAAGAAGCAAAATAAGGGGAATTAATAAAACCAAATTTTCCAGGAAAGATTATAGAAATACTATTATTACTTACGAAAAAGGGGGTTTTTAAAAAATAAGTTATGATGATACAAAAAATATGATAGGGGTTTTTTAAAGCAAAAAAATAAAAACCAAAAGACTTTCACAGACAAATTTTTAAAACCGTCTCAAGCTCGATCGTATAGGTAAAAAAACAACCTATTTGATTGGCTAAAAAACATATTCTAGTCTGGGGAAATTGAAAAAAAAAATTTTTTTTATATTTCGATTTTTTGATATCCAAGAATATCTTCCAAAATGATTTTTCGAAATTCGAATTTTTTTAAAAAAATTATAGCAAAATTATTGTTCGGCGCCAGGAAGTTGGAATCGAAAGTTAAAACTTTAAACGCGTTTTTCAAAAAAATACTTGTTCGAAACGTTTGTCACAAAATCTCAAGTTCTATTTGCCCGACTTTTTGAAAGTTGGCAAGAGTTTTCTTTTTTCCTCTTAGTGATGAGGGGCCCCGGCTTGGTCTTGGCGGTTTTTGGCTTGCAGCAAGACCAAGACTGAGACCAAGACCAAGACCCCCCCCTTTGCTTACAAGACCAAGACCAAGACCGGGGTATGCAAGACCAAGACCAAGACCAAGACCAAGACCGAGGGGTGCAAGACTACGCAAGACCAAGACCGACCTGCAAGACTTTTTTCACTTTTGTCCCCTTTTTTTTTTAAATTTAATATTTAATTTTTATATTCAATATACGGGGGGATTTCATACAGACATGACAAAAAATGTGTCGAGATCTGCCAAAAAAAGGGATTATTTTATGAGTAACGGGTTTTTTTTTTTTAAATAATAAAAATTTAAAAACGATCACTTTGTTTTTTAATAAAATTATCAAAAAAAGATAACTAGTAGATTCAGTAACATGTTTCAAAAATAATAAGATTGTGACCCCAAAGGTCCGACAAAGCTCGATATCCCCAAAAAACCTTTACGACAGAGGAAAACTAAAAGTAAAAAAATTATAGAAGGTGTTCTTACCTATTCCTAATTTTTTTTTTTTTTTTTAAATTGGTATCTAGTGATGCCACTTACTGGATAAAAAAAATTTTAAAAAAACCAGGAAAAAATTATTTTTGTGCCACACTGTAAGAAGTGGCATCATTAGATTTCTCCTTTAAACTAAGATATAAATGAAAAAATGATGGTTTAATAAAAAATATTTTTTTTTATAGGGGAAACTTTTTATATAAATGTATTTTAAATTTCACTTCCGGTTTAACAAAAGTCAAACAATCCCAAAAGTATAATGATGACGTCATTTTTGTCAAACCCAAAAAATATAAAACCATCTACGTCGACATTGTACCTATATGACAGTTCAAAATTTCCAGCATAATATACAGGGGGTTTTTTTAAAGAATGTTTTGCTATAATTTTTCTTTTTAGGTTAAAAGCAAAAAAGGAAGTTTTTTAAAAGGTGGAAATTTTTTTAAAAATTTGAAAAAAAATAATTTTACATTTTACCCTTTTTCTATAATTTTTGTATATTCATTTTTTTCCATTATGAAGGTTTCGATATATCGATCTTTTGCACTATCGGCCCCTTGTATATGCAGAATGTTTTTAAAGTATTTGTACAAATTTTTTCGGCAAATTTTTGACTAATTTGAACATAGAAAGTTTATTTCAACTGAAAATTTTTAAAATTTTTTTTTTTAAAATTTAAAACCAAAATTTACAACCAGAATCATTTTCATTCAATTTCACATCTGGTTAAAATTTAAAAATTTTTTTTCTGCCCTCAGAGTACTATTTGTTTTTATATGCTTCTTCAAAGAAAATTTAAATTTTTCCCATACTAAAAAAAAAAGGGTAAAAAAATAAACCCCAATTTAAAATACCTTTTTTTTCAAATAATTTAAATAATGTAAGGTTAAAATTTAATTTTAATTTTAAAAAAAAAAAAATATAGTCTTCATCTTTATTTATTTAAAATATTAAAATATATATATATATATATATATATATATATATATATATATATATATATATATATATATATTTTTATTTATATATATATATATATATATATATATATATATATATTTTATTAAAGTTTTTTATTTAAAAAATTAAATAAAAAAAGAAGACCAGCAAGATTTGGAAGCCCGCCAAGACTCCCCCCTTTGGTCTTTTTTGTTTGCTCATCACTAATTCCTCTATAATAGAAACAAAAAAAAATTAAAATTTCTTTTTTCTTTTTTAAAAAAAGAAATTTAAGAAAAACTGAAAAAACCTATTTTTTTTTAGAAATAATTTTGCGAAAAAATTTGTTTTTTTTTTTTTTGGGCCTCCTTAAGAATTTGTACTAAAAAAATTCTACCATTTTATTTTTTTTTAAATGACCAGAAGAGGGGGAAACGTGACGAGAGGAATGTTTTTTTTTCTCTCATTTAACAGAAAATTTTTTGAATATTTTTTTTGTTAATTTTTTTTTTTTGTCTTTAAAAAAAACCCCAAAAATTTGGTCTTTTGACTGAATATAAAGTGCCTGTGAATAACTTAAAATTAATTTATGTGACACTATTTGATCTTCAGGTTATTTATCTATTTTTTTTTATCCTTGTCTACGAAGGCTTAAAAAAGCCCAATTACGAAGTTACCGCGGCTGTTTTAAGTAAAGTAAGAGGTAGTTTATTAACTTGGGACTTAAAGATTTAAAGGTTTTAAGGGAAAAGAAAAACCTTTGGGAGGCAGCAGACTCTACAGTCTAGACCAGGGGTGGCCAACCGGCCGATCAGATCGACCAGTCGATCGTCGCTAGGCAAAAAAAAATAAAGGTTTAATATACCCAATTATAATATTTTAAAAAACTTGTTCCATTTACCAATTTTATTGATCATAGTGGCATCTATGAAGTATGAAGTGGCTAAAAAGTTTGCAAATACATTTCCATTTCCGCTTATTAAAATAAAATATACTATAATATGCTTAAGAAAACAAGTAAGATACTTATACACGATTGACAAACCAAAGGCTTGTATGCCAATTTTAATACAGTAGAGTAGGGTACATATGCTATGGCCCCAGATTAAAAAGAGAACGACAAAAATTTTCCCCCCGTTCCATTTCAATACGACGAGAACGACGGTGATTTTAGCAAAATTTTTGGCTGAGGCATGCAGAGGGATGCAGTACAAGGTCCGTTTTTTGCTTACAAAAGAATAGAAACATTGCATTATTCTAAGTGGATAATCGGCTCGGGTATTTCGACGCTCAACAGGGCAATGTCTTCAAGCATATAACAAAATGAGAATGCCTTTAAGTTTATTTTTTAAAGTTATGTTTTTATTATTAGGATTATTGTTAATTTCATTAATTTCTAAGAATGTTCATAACTTTATTTTTTTTAGAACAGCAGTTTTTATTTAATTTTTAGGCTTAAATCTGATAAAGTTAAAAAAAAATTTTTTTATTTGAAAAATACAACAGAATTTTAAATGACCGCATAAAAAAAAAATATTTTAAAAAAATTTTAAAAAATATTACAAAACTTTTTAACGTCCGGGGCATGATACTGGGTGCCAATCGCCGCCCCGTCTGCCAAATCGACCGAACGCCCCCCGGGTTTTCTTTTTTTTTTTTGGGGGAAATAAAAGAAGAACGGCCCAGAACTTTTTTGTCTGTCTTTATTTTGCTTAAGACTTTGCCTATTAAATTGACATCTTCTTTTATTGCATTGAAAATCTCTGCATTCAAGAAATTGGTTTGACAGCCGTGTACACTTATTAAAAATTTAAGAAGAGTTTTTAAAACCGAGGGGGTTTGATCAATTAATACTAGTTTTAAGTCTAATCAAGTTGGTCACTCCTGATCTATATGATCTAGTTATAAGGGAACGAAGTTCGGGGCCTCTCCAGATCGATTATAAAGGGATGTATACGAGTAGTACCACGTGTTTTATTGGAAGGTAGATAGGGAATTAAATTAGCTTACTTAACTGCTCTTGTTTGGATGAAATCAAGAATGCCAAAAGTTTAGGGAGACGCCATTCCCTGAACATGGAAACAATATTAAAAAGAGGAGTCTAATTTGGGATACATACAGAGGATATGTTCTTAGTTTTTATATTGTATACTTTATGTAAAATTATAAACCATTTTTGAATGTAAATTTGAATCTGAAAGTGACAAGGGTGATGAACATCACAGCATCTAGGCCTCAGTAGACCCGTTGTGCTACTTCCTAAAAGGAACTTCTCATCAGTATCCTACTGATTAAAAGTAGGTCGCCGAGGGGAATCTCCCTAATGTCGGCCAAGAAAAGCCAATACTCGCTCAGCATGGATCTTCTCTTGAACGAGAGTGCAGGGCAGTCAAAAAGAAAGTGCACCACTGTCTCATCTTCCTGTTCACAGCCTCTACACAAAGGTGTGTCATTTATACCCATTCTAAAGAGGTGCTTTTGCAGTTGATAATGTCCAGTAAGAACGCCCGTGATTAGACGAAGGTTCGCCCTAGGCATTGTTAAGTAGTGTTTAGCTGTATCTCTGTCAAGATAGTTCAGTAACTCCCTGGAACAGTCACAGATTAGTGTTTCATCCCACCATCTTGTAAACTGCTGATGAGAGTGTCTTCTGATTAGGTCCCTTATCGTAAACCCTATCAAACCTATCAAAGGTATAAACCATTCAAATAATTAATTAAAGTTAAATGTATCATTTAATATAAACTTTAGTTAAATCCGCTATTGCATCATATAACCCTTTTTACACCATTGTTTTATCCCCTTTTCTTTACAGAAAGAACGTGTTGTAATCAAGATTTCTTTAGGGGGACTAATGTTAAGATTAGGTGGTTTAAACAAATAAAAACCCCGGCACCCATGGTACCTAGTACTTAGGCTTCATGCAAGGCTTTGAAGGCTGCCACCACAAAAATTTTAAAAAAAAATACGTTTATGGGCATAAAATAAACAGCATCTTACCAATATACAAATAAAAATTAATTAAAAAAGGTATTTACAGAGTTTAATTCTCTGGTTTAAGCGCTACTACGCCAGTGACTTAGTATGTTAGTCCAATACCTCCTACTTGTATAGGAGGTATTGGTTAGCTCCCTTTAGAAAGCACGCACCCTATTATTACGTTTGATGACCCCCTTTTCCAGAGCAATAGATTATACCAAAAAGGGAATCTTAAGTCCGTTTTTTTACCGAGACTCTTTTTTTCTTCCCGGCGAATTTTTTCCAGGTGATTATTCAATTACCTTTTTTGTTATTCTAAGGGTATGCAAATAGGAATGGAAATTTAGAAATAATAGAGAAACCCTTAATTTTTCGACTTTTACCGGGTTTATATTTTAGTTGAGACAAAAAGAAATATTCTTACCAATGTATTGTGGGTATTGCCGTAAATTTAAACGCTCAGAATTTGTAAATTATAAAAAAAAATTTAAAAAAAATACTAAAGCTATTCCTTGTCTTTGCTTGTGTGTTAAAACTGTATTTAAAATGTGAATATTGCCATATTTATTCCTTTTAAGACACAAAAAACTCAATTTATTTTGTATTGGGACACCAATACTATGTTCGCTGTCTCGAAAAACGTTTACCAGTACTCATTCTTTAGTTTAAAGTGAGTCACCAATTCTGCATAACAAAGTATCCTTTAACCTTTTGGGCGTTACCGTTGAGAATGACCTTAACTGGCACCAGCATATCAGAACCAGCAGACACCCACGGTACGTTAGTACTTAGGCATCAGCCTTCGTGGACTGTCTTAAGATAAAAAAAAAGCTTCAAAAAAGCTTGGATTCCTCTTTTGAGGCAAAACCCATTTCAGATTAAAAAAAGAATATGTATATTAATTTCATCCAAATAAGAACCGTTTGCCTTATTTATGACCCTACACTTACAAGAAAGCTTTCATCTTTGACGAGCTGTAGGAGATCTTTCACTTTTTATAGATATTTTATTCACAGCCACTGCTCGAAGAAATGAGCTAATTTTCTCCTTTAGCAGCTTCAAATAGAGCGGAGTGCCACTTTCTCGCATCTCTTTACAGTCCATCTGTAAAAGCCCTGACTTTTGTTCGTTTCTTCATTCCTAGAGTATCCCAAACTGAATAACATGCTTCCTTTCTTTAGGGAAAAACAAAAATTGTTCCTTAAAAGGCTAAAGGAATAATCGTTTTTACAGTATGGGGTACTTCTAAGAAAAAAAAAACATTTATATTTTTGTTAAAAATTTGGACAAACTAGGATGAAGGAAGATGAGGAACGCTCAAGGTTTTTCTGATGACTTTTAAGGAGATGTATTTGAGTAGTTTTTTTTATAGGTGCTGCATGTGGAGGAATTATACAGTTTCATTTTTAAAGCTGAAGTCAAAATACTAATAAAGTAGAGCAGCTTTTTGCAGCTTGTTGAAGGGCAATAGAAGGAAGCATTATGAAGAAAGTGGGATCAAAATGGCAACTACTTTTGTTGGATGAAATGCCAAGATTTGTAGTAGAAGTCATTTCTCACATTTGGGAACAGCATTTCAACAAGACCTTCTAATTTGGGGATACATACAGAGAAAATAGAAGGGAAGAAGTACTTTTTGGCTTAAAAGAGAAATCCAAGCTTTTTAAAAACTGCTATAGATATGGATGTATTAATATTATGCTATTTAAGGTCATGTTTAAAAGTTACACCAACAAGAATAAATGATTCTTTGTTTTGCAGACCCTGGCCTCTCTTATATAGGGGATAACAGTGGGCTAAATTTTTGTCCGACAGCGAACATGATTGTGTCTTTCAGTAATTAAACAAAACAAGATTTGATGCCTTAATTAAAAGTAGATAACTGCGACACCTGACGTTTCTTTTCTAAATCAATAAATATTGCTTTTTCTAAGAAAACATAACACAGCCCCACAAAATAAAAACAGTTAAAGGTCCGAAATACTTGACCATGGTATCCTTATGTTTTTGGGGTCGCTGAATCAGAATCCGGTGCCAATTTGACCCCATCAGGTCAGCGTCAAGAGCATTTCAAGGTCAAATTTGCAAAATTATTCGCAACCAAATTTGAACAGTGTATACTTATGTTGTTGAGGCCGCTGAATACGAATATGTGGTCAGTTTGACCCCACCGGGTCATTATAAAAAGATATTTAAAGGTCAAATCCGCAAAATTACACAGCCCCACAAAAGAAAAAACACGAATGTCCGAAAGACTTGGCCATGGTATTTTTATGTTTTTGGGGTCGCTGAATCCAAACTCGGGGTCAGTTTGACCCCATCAGGTCAGGGTCAAGGGCATTTTAGGGACAATTCCACAAAATTAATCGCAACCAAATTTAAAGAGTGTAAACTTATGTTTTTAAGGTCGCTGAATACGAATCCATGGTCAGTTTGACCCCATCAAATTTGGTTGCGATTTGACCTTGAAATGCCCTTGACCCTGACCTGATGAGGCCAAAATGACCACGGATTCGTATTCAGGCACCCCAAAAACATAAAAATACCATGGTCCAGTCTTTCGGACCTTTAATTTTTTTTTCTTTTGTGGGGCTCTGTAATTTTACCGTAAAAAAATTCTCATTGTATGAAAATAAATTTTGTTTCAAAATTATTTTCACAATTTTTTAAATATGCTTTTAAAATTAGTTCGACAAACTATTATGTGCTTAAATTTATTTTATACTCTATGAAATAATTAAAGATTACGTCTTTAATTTTAGATTATTTTTTTATCTTGGGACAGCCCATGAAGGCTATATGCCTAAGTACCAACGTACCGTGGGGGATCTTAGGTGTGGTGAGAGGTAGTTTATTAACACCAGACTTAAATATTGGGTTTCACTCCAAGAATAAAGGAACAAACAAAGTGGAAAGTTTGGGGGTCTCTCAAGTTGGACTCTAAGGATGCATGAGAGTGGCAGTACATGTTGCTCTGTTGGAGCTGCCGAAGGAGGAATTATATTGCCCAACCCCTTTGAGCAGAATCTACGGAAAAAATGCCTTTCCCTAAAAAAGGCAACAAAAAGAAATAAAATTATGAACATACAAAAAAAACGCTCATACGTAAATTATTGACACGTATATCTATAACATGCGTTGATCCAAGACAAACGACTAAACATATATTTAGGCAAGGAAAACTATTAAAAGGGAAAAGAAAATCCCTAATGTAATAATAATTCCGTTTAAGCAATGACATTTATTTGGGAAAGTTATTGTGGCGGGCTGCCGCCGCAGGACTAAGCCAGGCGGCAGGAACAAGCCTTATACCTTCGTCGGGGCGCTGTCAGATACACGACCTAATATTTGGAGACATAAATTTACAAAACATCGTCGGCGAAATGAGTGAAACCGGGACTCTAACGATTGTTCAGGTTCGCTCATAAATATATCGCCACGATAACATTTGTTAAAATGGACCTTTATTTGAAAAAGATATTCGTAAACAAACGTTTTAAAAAAAGGGAAGTAACTTTTTTCATAAACATTTTAAAAATTTATTTATTTCCCGGGGCCTGGGCACGCAGTTTTATTTACACGAAACGTTTCAGCGTATTTTCTCCCCTATCATAGCTTCGTTATCATTCCTCATTAAGGCATGATATTTGATATATAAATTCACATAAGTGTTGTACCTGTGAAAAAAAAATGATAAAGTTATGTCAAGTGGTTTCTGAAATATTCAATTTTGAAAATCGCCTATTTTACTACTCACTGATTGATTTATTGCCTATCAAAATTAAGGGGCACTTTTCGAAGGAGTTGAAATTTGGTATGTAAGTAAGTTTGGTAGTGGTGTTTACTCTGTCTAAATTAATAAAAAAATGTCGTTTTTATTAACAAAAGAGCATTCATTGATATATTCGTTAAAACTTGCCAAAGTAAAAAAAAACTTGGCCTACTTTTAGATGTAAGTACTGTATGAGGGCGAAATTTTTAAACCGGAACTTGACCCTTATTTTAAATAAGTTCTTTTTTATGATTAAGTAGACTAAGACAATTGATTTACTTCTTTTATAGAAGGGAAACCAAGTTATTAATTTAAGCGAGGCGCGAAAAAAATGTTTTTGTAAATTTGCATGAGTGGTACCAAATTATTTTAACTGCAGAAAATAGAATTTAAAAACGCAAATTCACTGGTTGTTTCCAGCCAATTACAATGCGCCGCAACAATAGTTGAATAATTTCAAGTTCACGGTGTTAGCTGATAGTCAGCTGTTACAGTGGGTCAAATAGGTACAAGGCCCAAGCATATTATATCTACAGGGTGTCCGGAAATACCGTTTAAATAATTGTAGGAATGATTCTACATGTTAAATTATGAAGAAAAATTCATATCAACATAGGTCCGCAAATGCGACGTAAGGTCGCCATAGCGATTCAAAAATGGCACCAGGATATAGGTTTATCTCTCTGGAACCGTTTTAGTTGGTCATCTGAGTTCTGGCATATGAATTGCTTTTTATAGTAGGCACTTTTCAGTGTTTTTACTAAATTTTTATTTTAATTAGGGACGTACCCAGAGGGGAGGCCTCGATTTAATTTGTTTTTATTAAACGCCATATTTCTGCAGTAAACAAATTTAACATAAGGTTCAAAAATAAAGTTTATTTGATTATAATTGTGTTAATAATAGTGTAATTAAAAAAACATATTATTTTCGCTTTTCACAAAATGCCGAAATACTCTTTTGCTCGGGCGACCATGCATGCACAATTTTCTTTGAAGAGTGTTTTCTCGAAAACGGCTAGCCTGACAAGTTTTCAAGAAGTATACATGTTTTATGTTATTTATCCGTGGAATCAGAATGTTTAAAGAAAACTGCAAAAATATGACGTTTAATAAAAATCTTAATAAATTAAATCGAGGCCTCCCCTGTCGGCACGCTCCTGATTTAAATAATAATTTAGTAAAAACACTAAAAAGTACCCAGTATTAAAAGCAATGCATATGTCAAAACTCAGAAGACTATCTGAAACGGTTCCAGAAATATAAAATAAAACCTATATCCCGGTGCCATCTGCGAATCGGCATAGCGACCTCATGACGCATTTGCGGATCTATGTTGATATGAACTTTTCTTCATAATTTAACAAGTAGAATCACCCCTACAATTATTCGAACGTTATTTCCGGAACAGGGTGTCCGTCAAGGCAGCATCTAACAAAAAATCCTCTTTCGAGCCAGCTATTATTTCTTCCCTTTCAATCTGTATACTTTGTATGCATCCCAAATCAGACATTGCTTGGAATATTCTTTTCTATGCTTTCCTATGGCGTCATTTACAAATCTTAAAATTTTGTCTCCCCACTTTACAAAAAAGCTTCCTTCCGAGGAGTTACCAATTATTATTTCTCCCCTAGCAGTTCCCAATAGAATAACACCAAGATCCACTTTAATAGATTCTTTCACGGTTCAAATGGATAGGCCCCTCACTTTTCACTTTATCCCTAGAATGTCTATATAGGCTGTGAAACCTTATGCCTGTAGACATATTTTCTTCCCCGCCAAATCTCGAAACCTTCAAGTTTGCTATCAATAAACTGCCTCTTACTTTACTTAAAACTCCCACTCTAATACTTGGGCTTTAAGCCTTCGTGGACAGTCCCAAGAAAAAAAACATACTTGTATGTTCCGTTTTATCCTGATCCAAGCTAGTCACAAGTTAAATGTTTTTTAACTGATTTGTGTAGCTTATCATAAAATTAACTTGCAAATTTAGTAATACCTTTTTATTTATAATATGTATACTATACTACTTTATTTTGGTTAAACTATAAACTTTTTTTTAAACCGTGCAGCAGTTGATGCCGGGAAAAAATAATGTAATTAACCGTTTTTACATGTAATATTTTTTCCTTTTATATTTGTTACACAAACAATCATAACGCGCAAATATTTTTTATGGTATTATAACACTTGACATATTGACACAATAGGGCCCGTCCCTGCGTGCAACCCCGTTAATGGTGGAAGCGCATTCCTGTCCGATGATAAATACTACCCCGCAATATCTTTGGAAATGGTCCATTTTACAAATGTTATCGCTTAAATATTTTTGGGAACCATTTTCAGGAAAAAATTTTTTGGAAATAAAATTATCTGTTTTATTCATCTATAACAATATCTTTTTTCATATGTTCTTGGTTAATCCAGAAGAAGAAGTAACTTATTTAGTTTGCCCAAAAACTCATACAACACAGGTATATCGGTATTTAAGTTTTTAAAAAACCAAGACATTTGTTTATTTATCCAACAGTTTATTTAACATTTTCAAAAAATCTTTTAGATTCCCCAAATGTTTTCAGCTTAGATGTATGTCGGTCTGTCTGTGAGTTTTTTTGATTGCATGCTTTATATTCCCATCATTTTATCGCCGGTTACATTTTGAATATGGATCTAATTTCCGAATATATATATATAATATATATATATATATATATATATATATATATATATATATATATATATATATATATATATATATATATATATATATATATATATATATATATATAAATATATTGTTCAAAAATTAATTATATTGCTAACTTTTTTATTATACAATCAAGTAAATTAAATTAGCAAAAGTTGTGAAAACTTTTTACGCTGATTACAATGACGATAATAGAAAACAAATGAACATCAGATTTTGAAAGTTATTCACAAAAATATATTTTTTTAAATGAAAACACCCTGATTTGTTGATTAATTGATAGAGAATGTAATTTTCATACAATTAGTTATTAACATTTTTTTTAAGATAATAAAAGCAGAGTTATTTCAATTTAAAACCCGTAACTGGACGCAGGCAGCCATGGAATTCTTAAAATCGCATTTTTGTACAAATTTATCGTAGTACGCCAGCAGAAACCAAATTTAAATAAAGTCCGCCATAAAGGATATAATTTTAAAACCTCTAATTACTTGGGTAAAAAAACACGTAGTTTAAGTTTTTTTTTAAAAAAAGGCGTTTAACATTAATAAAATACTTTATGCTAATAATGGCTATATTGGCATCATCCAAAAACCTTCAACACATTTTTTTAGTAAAAAATTTTTGCCTGTTAAAGATCCTTTATAAAACACAGGTCCAACAATTTTTGATCCAATGAGGCAGCACCATACGTTTGCAAAAACATCTTTTGGATGAAAGGATGATGGCGCAGAAGATTGCAATGCTCCAATAATCTTGTTTCTTTTGGTTAAACATGCTTCTATTACTAAAGTTAGTATCATTGCTTCAAAGAATTAATCGTAAAAAACTTTGGATTTTCTATAGCAGCATTTACAAACAATTGGGGTACATAATTATGTTTTTTTTAATGGTTCCCTAGCATGGATCAAGATCTTACCTACAGTCTCTGGTGGAGTTTTTACGATAAACTTTTAAATATGCCAAAACATTAATTTCTGTTTGATAATTTATTATAAGGGTTTTCAAATTTCACACTTCTGTTTGATTAAAACTTTGATAAAGGAGAAAAAATAACTTTTTGGATATTTTTTTTCTGGAAATGTTTACTTCTAAAGCCTTGTTTTTTTTGGCAAATTTGTAGCATTCATCATATCAAACTTCTCCAAATGACAAATTTTAAACAAATAGCAAAATAAACTGTTGCCTTAGATTTACTAATTGTCACTAAAACATCTGGCGGATAAATCATGTTATCTTTGTTTTTTTTTGTCATTGCATACTACGATAATTTGTACAAAAAGGATTTTAAGAACCATGGCTGCCTGCGTCCATTATTAAAATACATTTAACTTGAAATAACCCAAGGAAAAAATTAAATAATTAATTATATAGAAAATTACACTTTTCGAATTAACGTAACAAATACAGGGTGTTGCATTAAAAAAAAATATATTTTTGTGAATAACTATGTTACCTTTTAAAATTTGTTTTTTGAAGAGAAAAAAAACAAAAAGTCGCCATTTTACTGGGGTCGCCTTTGCCTTTTATACCGACTTTTTAGAACGGGGGAAGCGGCACATTATAATAAGAAAGGCGCCGCAGTTGAAATCGAACCTTTTTGTCTACTTTTATGTTTTTTATTTTTTCAAAGAGGACCGAATTTTCATTTTATTTTGATCCAATTTAATCTGATGTTCATTTGTTTTTTATTGTTATTGTAATCATAAAATGTCCCTTTAATTTCACCCAACTTGTATCTTTTTGATAAAAAGTAGCAATAGTGCCGACTTAATTTTTGAACAAGGTATATATATAATATATATATATATATATATATATATATATATATATATATATATATATATATATATATATATATATATATATATATATAAAAATATAAAAATCAGGATGTTGCTTTTTTAAACGTCGTTAAAACGGAGTTACATTTTTGTATATATATATATATATATATATATATATATATATATATATATATATATATATATATATATATATATATATATATATATATATATATATATATATATATATATATATATATATATATATATATATATATATACTATGTTTTTCTTTTTTTCTTGGGATTTTGTTAAAAATTAATCAAAACTATTTTAGTTCCATTTAAGGAAAAATTTCAGACGTTTCCGTTTGTTTTCGATATTTTTCTATCAAAAAAAATAACGGGTTTGAGTTCAAGACATAATGAAAAATGAAAAATTAAAATTTTAGATTTTACATACCCAGGGAATTCAGTAAATGTAACATTTTTTTTATTCCAGGTAAAATTTTATTTAACTTAATTACATGGTTTCTGTCAACGAAGTCTTGATAAAAAAACAAAATACACTTGGTTTTAATTTAAAAAAGGGGGGGTGACTTATTTAAACAAAAACCATGGCCAAAGATTAAGAGTTTCAAAAGTCACCGCCACCCTTTAAAAAAAAAAAGGTCTGTTTGTCTTAATTCTATCCAGGACTTTGTTGAGCAAAAACTGTTTTAACCATGTAATTGTGTTATTTAATAAAATTTTTACCTTGAAGTAAATAAAATAAGTTACATTTATATCTGAAAAACCTTTTTCTTTGAAGTGAAAAATCTAAAAATTTTTTATAAAATTTTACATTATTTAACATATACCTGAACATCAAAGCTTTGTATAATGGTTTTAGATAGAAGAATCATTGATAAAGGCTGAAATCAGCCGAAAAGTCTGAAATATTTTTTTTAACAACAAGATAAAGGATTATTTTGTGTATCCCATTAAAAACGGATCTTCTAATAATGTTTTTTTTTTTAAAGTATAATAACGCTGCACTGAAACAGTTATTATTAAAAACTTTATTAACTAAATAGAACTCCGAAAAATTCGTTAGTCTCATATTGACCCCTATTTTTTATTTATTCACCAAAGGAACTAAAAAATAAAAGCTGCAATCAATAAAGATTATTTTGGTTGTAGTCAAATTTTTTTAACATAAATCAAAAACTTTATTAAATTTATTTTATTTTAAGCTTTTATCGGTGTTTTTATGCCTAGCATATTTAAACAGAAAAACACAAGGTGTCAGTTTTGTGCACCTCTTTACAGTCCATCTAGAGGCCTCAATCCTTCTGTTCTTTTTTTTGTCAAACGGGAAACCAACAGCCTGCAGAGATATTTCTTTCCTTCCCAGGCCCATATTAGTAAACTGCCTTTTACTTTACTAAATAATAAAATTTAAAAAATAAAATAAATAAATGTTAAAGTTGTCCTATTCTTAGTATTTTTTCATTTGATAAACATATTATATCCAAAGATCGACTAACAATACGTATTAGTGCAAAAATTATGAAAGCCCTACTTCTTGCTATACGAAAGCCATACACCCACCCCTTAAAAAATACGTTATTTAAAAAATCACGCAAAAGTTAATGCAAAAATACCAAAAAAAAAACGGATACAAGTTAATCCATGGCCAACTACTAATAATTTTCAATCAGGATTTTTGTTTTAGATGGATAATATGATAATTTTTAAAATGATTTTACTTGAAAATGACCCAAAATAAAAAGATCAAAAGGAAATATCTTTTTTGTGACAAAATGATAAAGATTTTATTATTTGCTAAGCTAAAAGTACTAAAATTCCACAAACAAAAAATTTGGGGCATAATGTACCCAGACACACACCCTGTATGTAACGCTTCTGGAAAAAATATGTAATTCGGGAAATAAGCTACATGCAAGATAAGACAATACACAACTTCACCAAATTTATCTTTAAAGGTTCTAGAGACTTTATGTTGGGAGGCATTCTTCAGGGGGCTCTAGCGATCTTAGGGTGCATTTTTCGAGGCATGTTTATATGAACTTTTTTTTTAATTTGGGAAGTACAATGAATTTCAGAAATATTGCCCACTAAATTCGGGACATCCTTTATACTTACATCTCTTTTTTAAGTTTTTTGCAAGGTAATGGAAAAACTCATTAATTCCCATATTTTATAAAGAACTTAAACATTCTTGGATATAAGCACGTAGACACCAGCACAAGACCTGATAAATCCGATTGGCGAAATTATTTAAAAAAATTTTTTTTTATAGAATAAAAAGCAATTTACGAAAGCAAACACAATTCCTTCTTAGTTGGCAAAATATGGCAAGGCATTATTCCCGTGTAATTCTCGCCACAGGTGTGACTTCCGTGTGTAAATCTCCATTTTAGATTGCCCCAACGTTATTCGGTTGTAACACGATGTCGAATTATTTATTTCTTTATTCTTTCTTACTTTATTTGCCATTGTAATCAGCCAGTTGAATATATTTCGCGAATTCTGATACTTAGACGTCTTATGAAATATTTATGTGGGTGCGGAATTAGTGATTCAAATTAATTTAACCGACTGACGGTTTGGGGTAGGGTCAAAAATGGGTGAACCATAAAGTAAAATGTGATACCTACCGTAAAATTTTGTCTTAGTTTTATTTGTCTTTAAAACCAAGATCGGTTAAACAAAACTTTATAACAATGTGTTTTTATCTGGTGATAATCCAATTAGGTGGCATATTGTGTGTATAAATATAGTATAGCACAATCAGTTTATGCTTAAAGGTGTAAGGTGAAAAAAAGATCTTTTAAGGCAGCATGTTTCAGGTACTTTTCTTTATAAGTGAAATTTTATTATAAACTATAAGAGGAAGCCACAAACATCTTAACTATAATAGCTGTAGGTATATAACATGTCACATTTTGCTTTACGTTATATTAAATTAAAAATTCTTAACGTGGTGTTAAAGAAGATATTTTCCTAGTAAAGAATTGCTTCTAATTTGCGATAAATAGCTAAAGAAAATGAAAAAACGCCCGAAGGTCAAACAAAGATTAAATGACTGCCTAAAACAAAAATGTAAACAGAACTGATGACAAACAACCTGCAACCTATAGCTATTGTTATAAATAATAATAAGTTTTCCAAAAAAGTGAAAGGGTTACTTTTCAAATAGTTAGTAGGAGGACCGTCCTAATTATTAGGCAATGTTTTGGGCCCCTGTTGGGCGCCACTAAGATATTATGCTGCATAGAAAAAATTACGTTTAAGCCTTTAAACTAGAAAAATATCTTCTAAGTAGTTCTTAAATCTATCTTTTAGTTATTTTATAGGACTTGTAGGAACTTATTTAGGTACTTTTATGTATCTATATATCTCAAATTTACAACCCTATATGAAAAATGGCGCCCAACCAGGGCTCATATTTCGTATAAGGTATAATTTAATAACAAGCTATTATTTAAAATTGAACAATTCTCCATAATAAAAAAACAATTTTTATGTATGTTTTTTTTTATACAAATAAAAATATCAATTTAACCTAAATAAAATATAAAATTAAAGTATATTAACCATAAACCTAACTTAAATAAATTATCTTTAGTTCTGGTAAATTGCTATTACATTCTAGTTTAAAAAACTTTTAAAGAACTTTAAATATTTCTGTTTGGGTTTTGATTCGCATTTCTTTAAATCCCATATTTATCAGTAAATTATGAATAAGCAAGTTATTTTGCAACTAGATGCATGTAGTTCCAGCTAGTCTAAACGACACTTACGTCATTTACTAATAGAAACACTTTAGCGTGGCTAATTCCTGGTCGTCTTCATTCATAAACTTAGACGACCTCACTTACGACGTATTTTTAACGTTCCCATAAAGTCGAAAGACCGATATATAACTTTGCTTTGTAAAACATGATTTAGATATACATTTGTGCTAGTTTTTAAAAGGAAAGCGCGGATGGTAGGGGAAAGGCGGCGAGAACTAAGCGGGGCGTGTCTACGCTTGCCGCACCCCCGCGATCGAACGCACCTGAGCTCGACGTTCAACTGTTTATTTGTTTTGTGGCTTATTTCAGTTTGAGGAGCCGCACCTGATTATGACGCACGCTGTGCAATCCTCCTGTCCAGCGACGGCGATCACATTACTCCGTCAATAATTAATATTAAACATGGGCCTACTTCATGTTTTTGCAAAAAATAATATTATATCTTTATTTCTTTCATTTTTTAAAATTTTATATATATATATATATATATATATATATATATATATATATATATATATATATATATATATATATATATATATATATATAAATAATATATATATATATATATATATATATATATATATATATATATATATAAATAATATATATAAATATATTATTATTATATATTTTATATATATAATATAATATATATGACAAAATACATTTTTTTTATATGTTAAAAAATTATATAAACTAAAATCCAACAAGGCTTAAAATCAAAATTCTTTTAATAATTACAATGCATTACAGCTCCAAGGCAGGCATTCTGTTTTTTAAATTAATTTTATTATGTACCTGATTTTGTTTTAAATTTGATTTTAAAATTGTTATATGTTTTATTTTTTACTGTAATTTTTTTAAACTGTAAAAATATTACTTCTTTTTTTAAATATTTACAGTTTCTCTTTTTTTATCGTCTTAATCCATTATTTTAAAGCTATATCTCGCCTACATCCTGTTTTTGAAAGAACCATAACATATTGTTATACGTAACACATTTTTTTATTTGTGTGTCTACTTTATTGTAACCTTTATTTTGTTAAAAAAATATTCCAGTTTTCTATTCTTTCAATAAGGACTTTATAAGTTCTTCTTATTGCTTAACCTTATTTTTATTAATTTCAAGAAGCATATCATTTTAAAAACAAACACAGATTCAAATTACTTAAGGTATTTAGTAAAATAAAGATAATAATTACCTATACAGTATATATATATATATATATATATATATATATATATATATATATAATATATAATATATATATATATATATTAATAAAATTAATATAAAAAATTATAAAAAACAAAAAATATTAAAATTTAAATTTAAAATAAAATTATTAATAAATTTTATTTTATAAATTTGTAAAAAATTTAATAAAATTATATATATATTAGTTTATTATAATTTTAAAAGGAATTTTTTTAAATTATTAATTTTAAAAATTAAATATATATATATATATATATATATATATATATATATATATATATATATATATATATATATATATATATATATATATATATATATATATATATATATATATATATAGAAATTTTTTCATTTGGAAAGTTTATCCGATGGTCATTTGTATTCCTGCGGAAGTTTGAGGCGTTTTACCAAGATGGCACTTGGCATTTTCAATCTGTCTAACTGTTGTCAGAAGATAGACTTGACTTTTTTAAGTCGAAACCTAAGTTTTTTTTAAGAGTATTTTTAAAGTGCACATCAAGTTATACATAACTGCTTATAATACACCCCGTATATACAAAATCAAATAAAACCTATACTGCCAGATACAACATTCGTCAAATTTGACAGATGTCATCCTGTTACGATCATTTAGAATAAATCGATATTAAAATTTGGACACGCGGAATCGATTTGCGAGGGTCAAAAATTCCTTAGCTCAAATTCTTCTCAGCATGTATTAAAGAAATATCAATGTGAATTAAATTTCGTCATTTAATATCTCGCAAATGAAACGAAAAAAAATAAAATAAAATTGATCAGTTATGCATAACATGCGCTTTAAAAGTACTTCTTAAAGAAACTTGGGTTTCGATTTTAAAGAATCATCGAATACCAATCAACGAATTTGAGCATTTTTCCAAAAAATAACTTGTTTTTGATTCATTGAATTTATTCCAAGCGACCCAGATCATTAATGGATGTAAAACTGTCACAAGATTAGGAGCTTTTGACACGAAATTGACATAATCTATTGCAAAAAAGCTTAAGGACCTATTAAAGCCAATCTCAAAGCTTGTAGTTAACCCAACCTTCAGTTTTAAGACAATGTCCAGAAAGATCCTCAAAAAAAAAAGAACAATGAACAATTAAATATCTTGGAGTCCAAGATACTTAGGTGATGTATAGCTAGAGATTATATCAATTCTAATAAAGAAAATTTGCTGTATTTTTTTATGAATTTGAATTTGAATTTCCCCCAATTTAATATTACCTTCCCAAACAAATTACTGAACTAACAAACTGGAAAAGTCAATTACCAAACCGTTCACCTGTTTCTCACTATATACGTGACACAGCTGCTGATCGACTATTCTTGGGAGAGTAAACATATTACGAAAAACATGAGTGACATAGTCTAATAATGATGCCCACAGCTTGACTGTCAATATACCCTTGATATGGCCTAAATGACCAAAAAATATTATAAAATATGAGAGTAAAAAAACGTCAGGTTGGTTGTGGTAGGTATTGTTTGGAATATACTGGTAATATGTCGCGGCGATATTAAAATTTGTCATGATTGATGAAAGTTAGATAACAAGTGCTTTAAAAAGGGGAGTCGGGCTCATCGGGTCGTTTATTATGCTGGGCCGAGCTCGACCCATTGTGCTGTGATGACATTTTTTACTGCTCAACTAAATTTATTATCTGATATTTTCTTTTCTGAGTAATTTTGGGTTTGCTAACAAGTTCCGTCCCTTCGATTTTGTCAGGATGCTTTCGGATAAGAATTATTGTTTTCTTGGAGGAAAGTTAGTATTTGAGTTCGTATTTAAATAAAATTAAATTACTTTAAATAGCTAAATTTAATTATTTAGGAAAATAAGCAACTATGATAATTTAACTACAAATAAATTTTAAGTAAACGATTTTAAAAAAGTTTGTAAAAATTTTTTTTTAATATCTATATACGGGGGGCCCCCCTGGCAGACATTTTTTAAAAAATGAAAAATTTTCATTTTTAATTATTAAAATTTTTTAAAAAAATTTTGGGACGGGGACTTAACCTAGGTGCTTTTTTTAAAATTAATTTTTTTTTTTTGTAAAGGTCCCTTTTGTGGTCATTTTTTTAAAATTTTGAAAATTTTGGTTTAGGATTTTAGAAAAAAAAATAAAAACTGTTTTACCACTGAATTTAAAAATAATAAAAAACCAAAATGCTTGATTATTAAATTAAACAAAAAAATTATTAGGTAACGTAATACCAGTCATTTTTGGGCTTTTTGTTTGGGTTTTTTTTTAAATTTTTTCAGGGTGTTAAAAAAATTTTTAAAAAAACCCAAATTTTCCTTTAAATTTTAAAAAACCTTTTTTTTTTCTTAAAAATTTTTAAAAAAAGGGGGGCCCCTTTTTTTAAAATTTTTTTTAAAAACGTTAAATTTCAAATTTTAAAAAAACAAACCGGGTTTTTTAAAATTTTAAAACCCAAAATAAAAATTTTTTTAAAATTTTTAAAATTAAAAAAATTTTTAAAAAAAATTAAAATTTTTTCCCCCTCAAAATTTTTTTAAAAACCAAAAAAAATTTTTTTTTTAAAAAAAATTTTTTTTTTTCATCTAACAACCCAAAAATATACAGGAGCTTATATTTAAAGTAAGCAAAATAAGGTTTTAAAAAATTTAAGAGTTTGACACAAATTTTGGGGCAGCCCCTACAAGTCGAATTAACCAAACTGCCCCCCGCGACTGATATTACGTTACTAAATAAGTTTCGTTTAATTCTAATAATCAAGCACTATTGTATTTTTTCCCCTTTTTAAAAATTTTGTGGTGCAAAACTTTTTTTTTTAAAAATTTTTTTTTTCCAAAATCACTAACCCCCTGTTGAAAAAATTTTAGATGAAGATAGATGACCCAAGAAAAATTAAAAAAAAAAAACTTTAAAAAAAAAAGGGAAATTTCCCCAATTTTTTGTGACACCCAAAAAAAAAAATTATTTTCCTAAATTTACCGAAAATTAAAGGGCTTTCCCAAAAAATAAAAAAATTTTTTATTAATTAAAAATTTTGCTACATAAGACGGGGGGTCAGGCCCCCTTTTATGCAGGGTCCTGCATATATAATGATCTATTAAGTTTGTAACAAATGGGAAACTTTTTTTATTTGTAACTTGTAATTTTTTTTCCTATAAAAGTTGCTGCATGATGCGAAACTGTATTAGCTGTAGTTAGTTTTATTAAAACTCAAAGGATATTCAGGGTAAAAAAAAAGGAAACTGTTGAAGAGCAAATTACCCTTATTTCAAAAAATACAATAAAATGCTTAATAGAAAATATGTTTGGAATCAAAAGTTATTTTTAACTACCAAGTAAAAAAATTTTTTTTTTTTTTAAAAACCCTTTGAAAAATTTTTTAAAATTTTTTTTGTATAAAAAACCCAAAAAATTTACAAATTTTTTTTTTTAACAGGCAAATATTTTACCAATAATGTTTTTAATAAAAGTCCCATTTAACGAATAAAATTTTTGTTTTCAACTCTGAAAGTGTAGTACTAAACAACTGTTCTACACTTTCATAAAAATTTGAAAAAAAAATATACGAATAAGACTTTTTTACGGACATTTTTATTATTATTAAAATATTTGTCTTATTAAAAAAAAATTGTGAAATTTTAAAGTTTTGTTAATTAGTGTTGTAACAAACCTGAACTTGTAACAAAAAAAAGATACCTGGATTTATTATAAAAATAATAAAATGGCTCAAATTGAAACTTTGAACTTTCACAAATATGATGGGCGAAAAAAGACCCATCTCCTTTCGTCACTAGGAAGCTCTCTTTATCTTTGGAATATTAAGTTATTTTTGGTTTTACTTTTTTTTTTCATTTAATTCGTCACCCAGAGAATATGTATAAATATAAAAGACCAATTTGGTGACTTTTGTATCCTTCTAAAAAATAGAACTGCTTTCAGTTTCTATTAAAGTTTTACGCAATTAGTATTTCCGCTGTTTGAAAATGGGATCGTAAATAAGCAATGGGCTATCAATTAATAAGACATCATAATACTAAAACCGCTCAATTTAGACACAACAATTATTCGAAGCCTGTAACTCGGCTTTATGGTAATTAGGTTCATGGCATTCGTGTAAACAACGCGATAGACCTTTGTGGCAGTAGAAGCAAAAGCCATACTAGAGGTTTTGAATTTCCTATTCATAAATGGCGACGTGCGCCCATAAAGTCCGTTTTAACTGCTCCGGACGACCGGATAACTTTATAGGCAGATATATTAGTGGCTAAATCACCGAAAAACCATAAGCTTTTAACCATAAACATGAAAATGTCAATCTGTCACCGGTATTGTTATGGTAACGCACTGACAGGCACGTATCGAATTATTTAAGTTATGCGGATTCATTTAAATATCGCGTTTTAAACCTGAGGCGGCTCTAGGATTTTCAAAATTTTTATATAATAAATTATATTTTTATTTTAATCTTTTTCCAAATATTTTTTGCTATAAAATAGTTTTTTTTTTTTTAAACTATATTTTCTTATTTTTTAGGCTCAAAACAACATCCAAAGTAATCCTAATCAAGAACCTCGATTTTTAGTGTATATTTTAATTCTAATTTTTTATTTAATTAAGTTTTATTTGATTTTAGGGTTCTCAATGAATTTTTGTACAATTTTTTAAATGTTTTTTTTTTTTTTTAAAAATATTTTGGGGAAAATTTTTTTTTTAATTTTTTAAATTTTTTTCCCAAAAATCAAAAAAAAATTTTCATAAAACTTAGAAGCGGTCCATTGGGGCATTGGGCTATTTTTACAAGCTTTTTTAAAATGTTTCCAAACCTATATGAAAATGTAAGATATACAATTTGTAGTTTTTAATTTCAATTTTTTAAAAATTTTTTTAAAAATTCAAATTGGAATATTTCCCCCAATATTCACGGCACTTGCAAGAAAAGGGGGGCCAATTTGTTTATAGTGCATTGAAAAAAAACCCATTAATAAATTTTTTTTTTTTGGGGGAATTCAAAGTATTTGTTATTGACCATCATTTCCCAAAAAAAAAACCCTTTTTTAAATTAAAAAATAACGGAGATACGAATTTTTGAAAAAAAAGGCTGTTTTTTAAGGTTTTTCCCCAATTTTCGGTGAAAAAAAGGGCGGATCGGGATTTTTTTTAAAAAACCCTTTTGTAAAAGGGTTTTTAATTTTTTTCCCAAAAGGTCTTTTATGGTAAAGTGATATAACCATATTTTTTTTTTTTTTATTAAAAAAAAAAAAAAAAGGGGCTTTTTTTAAAATTTTTTTTTTAAAAAAATTAACTGAAAAAATTTTTTGGTTTTTGATTTTAGTAATCTACAGGTTATTCCGGAAGTATGGGGAGTCAAAAAATCTGTTAACAATTTTTTTCAAAAATTACTTTTTTGCTATAATGATTGGATTTATTTATTTTTAAAAAAAAAATTTTTAAAATGCATGTAGAAAAATGCTGTAGCGACATCTATGGTACCATAATTGTATCATTTATTTGCTTTATATACAGGGTGTAAAAAGTATGATGCTCACGATTTTAATGGTAAAGGAACTTAAAAAAACCGCCAAAAAAAAAACAATGGGTCAAAAAAATTTAAATTTTTTTTGAAATATGGCTTTTCAAAGTTTAAAAAATTTGGCAACATCGCGCTCGCTTTATCATATCGAATCGAACGTCGAACGTTTTTTGCGAGGTTTTACATATTTACACTTTTTTTAAAGAGATGTTTATTGTCATAAAAATTACGTCTTGCAATTTATTTTAATGTTTAATTTGGAAATAAATTTAAGTAAAAAACAATAAACTATTGCCTAAATTTTGATTTTTCTTTGGACGGTATGCAGCTGCGCAGCTCTTATATATCAGCCACCTTTTGGGGAAAAAATACGTTTTTTTTTTTTCTTTCTCCCCCTTTTTTGGGGGGTTTTTTTTGTATTTTAAAAAAAAAATTTTACTTTTTCCCCAAAAAAATTTAACTAAATATCCATTTTAAGAACACAAATTATTAGGGGTTTTAAAAAAACACTTTTTTTTTTCCGAAGAATGGAAAGTCTCTAAGTATAAAAAAAAAAAAATTTTTAACTTTTTTATGTGATACGTTTACTTCGCGGCCTTTTAAGACCTCATACTAATACCAGGGTTTTCTTGCAATTTCCTAAATTATTTTTTTTTTTCCACAGTTATTACCTCCCAGGATTTTCGGTTCACACCTCCCGTTTCCAAAACTCTTTTACCGTTGTGGAAATCTTTCACGGTAAATTTGAGCTGCTAGATTAGCATTTTTTTTTTTCCTCGCCGTAAATTAAAACATTTTTGGGGGATTCCCGACTGTTGCTGACTCCACGCTACAAGTGGAGCTGTTGCCAATTGTGTTTTTAATTTTCACCTGGGGGAATTTTTTTATTTTTTTTTATAGGTGAACTAAAACATTTAAAACTTAGTTTATTTTATTGGCAAATAAATCTATTGATGAGCGATTAAGACGAAAGTTGCCAATTGTTAAGCTTTTAGAAATAATTGCTTCCAAAGTTTGTGACTTTGATATCACTTAGACAAAAATCTGTCAAGTTTTGACATATATACCATATGAACTTTTTGACTTGTTTTGAGCTCCACTATCTCCCATTAAAATTGTAAGCATTATACTTTTTACACCCTGTATATTTTAGTGATAAGAGTTTTTAAAAACTATATCGATAAAGAAAAATTACATTTACCGTCCTTCTGTGAATGGTATACACTTAACCTGCAAACTAATCTGTTTTTTTTCTTTTTTTCGTGATCCCGTTGATATTAGAACAAATTTTTTAAAATAGTTTTTTTTGTCATCGACTCTTGACCCCTGTTAAAATTTTTTCCAGTTAATCAGCTTTTTGGAATAGGTAAAATTCTTAAAAAAGATTCAGTTACAAAAACATACAGAAACGGTCAAGAAAAAGTTTAAAAAATGAGACATGAGACCCCCAAAATTTGTAAAATCCGGGGCTCAATTGGTAAAGAAAATTTTTATTTTGGAATTTGCAATAAATTCTGTTTTTTTTTGGATTTTTGAATTTTTTTTACAGAGATTTTACTTTTTTTAAAAAAAAATTTGGCAAATTTTCCTTTTTTACTTTTATTTAATTTTTTTTAAAATTTGGGTTTTTTAGAAAACAAATTTTAATAACTTAATAAGACTTATTCAGAAATTTAAAGGCCACAACTGATTTCCCCGGAGGGCAAACCCGGTAATGCGGTCAATTCCTGTTCAAAAAGGGGCCGATTTGGCCGCAAGTGTTGGGCATATTAAACAAGCCAGAAACATGTGTCTGATCGATTAAATTTGGGAGAATAGGTGAGCATACGTATATGTTTATGTTGAAGTCGGGGATCTTTAATGAATACTTTACAAAACTGTATGTTTTTTTTTTAAATCATTGTTACAATGAAATTTTTTTTTTTTAATTTTTTTTTTTATTTTTATAAATTTTTTTTATATAATAATTTATAAATTTTAAAAATTTTTTTTTTATTTTAATTTTAATATATATATATATATATATATATATATATATATATATAATAAATTTATAAAAATAAAAAAAAAATTTTAAAATAATTTAATATTTTTTATTAATTTATTAAAAAAAAAAAAATTTAAAAAAAAAAATAAAACCCCAAAACCCCGTTTTTTGGGGATTTAATTTGGATTAAAAAACTTTAAAAATTCGCCTACATAATAATTTTTCCCCCAAAAAAAAACCCCAAAACCCCCAAAAAATTTTCAGTTTTTTTTGGGGAAAACTGGCTACCAAATATTCCTGTTTATTTTTTAAGTTATTATGATTAAATTTTACTTAATTTGCCCAAAAAAAAAAATTGATTTTTTTAAATTAAATAAAATAATTTTTCTAAAAAAATTTTTTGTCCCCAAATAAAAAAAAAAAAAAATAAATAAGAAACCGAAAATGTGATTCAAAAACATTTTTTTTTTAAAAAAAAAGGCGGGGGGAAAATGCTTTTTTTACGTATTCGAAACCACATTTCGTTGGGGTTGAAGGTGAAAAACATTAATATGCTTTTAATAAATGTTTCTTTTGTTTTTTGGGGGTTTTTTTTTGCTTGTGTAATTTTTTTTGGAAAAAACTTTTAATAAATTAAAAGGTGGGATCCAATTAAAAATGACGGAATGTTCCTATTATATTTCCCCTTTTTTTTAGTTAAAACCCCCCCACCCTTCCCTTTTTTTAAATTTTTTTGTGACAAAACCCCAAACCCAACAACCCTTTTGAATTCTTGGGTTTTTTTGACTATTTCTAGATTGTTAAAAAATGTTTGCTAAAAAAAAAAAAAGGTAATGTCAGTCGGGTTCTTGGGGATAAAATGATTTTTCCCCCCAAAATTTTTTCGTTTTTCTTCCTCCCCAAAGCAATTCGGGAAAGTGAAAAATTATTGCTTTAATAATCCACGTTTTTTAAAGGCCAAAAAATGTGTTTGTTCAATGTCTGTTGTTTAAAAATAAAAAAGTTAAATAAAAAAAATTTTTTTTTCTTTCTTCAAATTTAAATAATTTTTTTTCAATTTGCTCTGAAAGCATCGGTTTTTGTTGGTTAAAATTTATTATAAAAAATTATAAATTAAAAATTTTATTATTTAAAATTTATTTAAAAAATAAAAAAAATTATTTTATTTATCCCAGTCCAAGTTTGTTAAAATGATGCTTGTAGGGGTTAATTTTATTTTTTTTAAAACTGTTTGAATAGTAAATGGTTATAATTAAGTATAAAAGTATAATATAAAGTAGTAAAATCGTACTTATAA
This sequence comes from Listronotus oregonensis, assembly GCA_019359885.1. Taxonomy (NCBI): domain Eukaryota; kingdom Metazoa; phylum Arthropoda; class Insecta; order Coleoptera; family Curculionidae; genus Listronotus; species Listronotus oregonensis. Next base: position 306,010 of record JAHBCN010000054.1, read on the forward strand.
TTATGTTATTTTTTTCGTAAATTTACATTTTCTTTTATCGGAATGGTTAGAAGTAAAATTGACAAGTTCTTTATTTATTATTTTACGTTAAAAGGCCAAAAAATGACTTTTGCTCTAATTTTATTTTATGTTTTTAAATTTAAGAGAAAGTATATAAAAATTTATTTTCTATATCTTTCGGCAATTTAATTATGTTTAATTTAAAAATTATTATTATTAATATATTATTTATTATTTAAATAAATTAAAAAATTTTAATTTAATAATATATATATATATATATATATATATATATATATATATATATATATATATATATATATATATATATATATATATATATATATATATATATATATATATATATATATATATATATAAATCTTTTTATCACTAAGGGAGGACCCCTTTTAACATGTATACTGTGTACGTATCCCAAACCAGACCTAACTTAGAATACGGTTTCCATATTTGGAGAATGACTTCTCCCACAATTCTTGGTATTCTTAAGTCAATTTAAAGAAGAGCCATTTTTTATTAAGAATACTACTCTGACCATAAACTTTCTTCTTGATAATTTTGGGTGGCCTTGTCCCTTCTTGGTTATCCATGGCCCATTATGTTGTTACAGTAAAAAAAAAAAAAAATTAAAATTAAAAAAAAAAGAGATGGAACTATTCCAATTATAAAAATGTGTTACCAATAAAAAAAAATTAACTTTTTTTTATTGAGTTAAATAAGGGTTCACCATTTCATCAAATGTCATATATTTCTAATGATACAAATTAAATTAAAGAGTTCATACTAATAGTCTAAATTCGAATACTCCCAAGTAACCTATAGGGTGTTCAGTAAAGTGGCGGTAACATCTGGTCAGATACCCCGTGCAATGACTATATTTTCGATCACGACCGCAAATGGAGCCGGCAAGATTTATAGCTCTTCAAAATTAACAAAACGAATTCATTTGGCCCAATTAATTTTAGATCCGGAATAGCGAAGTCGTTAGACGTTGGACGGGGATATGCCTTTTTGGAGACCCGGATTGCGGTGCATCCAGATTATAATACACGCCGTTCCACTCGTCCATTATGTTCATTTTATTTCGAGATCTGGGGCCATTAAAATTTGGTATCGTTTTACTAAATGACTAGAATAAATGATTTGCATATTAAATGTAATGTCCCAAGTGATTTTAAATACCCTAAATAGTCTGGGGAATTAATATTCTTTTATTTAAGCAGAAATTAGTATTAGAGTAGTATTAAGTCCAAATTAACCTAATCATTTTTAAAAATAACTTTTCGACGTTTTATTTTCTGAAAAGTGGAAGCTTTAAAATCACAAAAAATCGATGGCTATAAAAATTAAACCATATACTCAAAAACCAAAAGGTGGAGGACTTTAAAAATTAATAAACAATCAATTCAAACGTTCGATTCAAAAAATCTTTTTGGGAGGCCTTTTTTTAAAGCCTTTGGTTTAAAATTAAAATCTTTGGTTTTGCCCTTAATTGGCTTGTGATTTAAAACATCTCTTTAAAATTTCATAGCTCTTGTATTTTGGACTTCATTATGTGATTTTAAAACCTGTGATATAGTTTTTGTAGAACTTGCATTCGCGCCGTCAATATCAAATGTAACCGCCGAACGATCTTTCTCTTGTTTAAGACGATTGAAGAATGGATATATATATAAATATATATATATATATATATATATATATATATATATATAATTTATAAAAATTATAATTAATATTATAATTATAAAAGAAAAAATTAATATTTTAATTTAATATATATTATTTAATTATAATATATATAATATATATATTTTTGAAGTTAGGATGAAGCAAGGAAGTTTAAAGGTGTATGGAAGACCAATATTAAATAAAATTTCCAGGCTAGGGCAGCGGGAATAGGGGTTCCCCGCAGTTTGCCAATAAATTTTTTAGAAGACTTATAATTTTTGTTACTATTTGTTGCATCTAAATTAAATTCAAAAATTCACTTTTTTTTTATTTTTTCAAAAATTTTGGTTTTATATACCAAGAATTTTTTTTTTTCTATAAATTATTTTTAATTAAAATATGGAAAAATAATGGGTTTAACCTTTATTTAAAAAGGCGTTTTTATTTTTGTATTTTACAAAAATTTTTAAAAAATAAAAAAAATTTTTTTTAAATAAATTTAAAATTGTATTTATTTCATGAACACCAATTTGGATAAAAAGGGAAATGTGTAAATGATTTAATTAATCCTTTTGTGGTTTTAAAATTAAAAAGTTTAAAAAATTTAAAAACATTATAAAAATAAATGGTTAAAAATGTTTATTTAACCTTTTTTCCTAGGTTCCTTTAACGTAACCTTAATCCTTAAAAATGGCTAAGTATTGATTAAAAAGTTGGTAAATGTAAGTTTGAAACAAAACTAATTTTTAAACAAAAAGAAAAAAAAAAAACTTTAACTAAAATTGCCTTTTTTTATTAATTAAACCTGTATTAAAAAATTTGTGGTTGCCCGTAATTACAATTTTGATTTTGAATTATAAAATTAAATAAATAAATCCTAAATGTAAACCTTATTGCCTTACTTTTCTCACTGCTATTTTCTATGAAATTTTCATTTTCTATTATTCATAATTGATATATTTTATTTTTCGTTACCAACGTTACGTCTCATAAGAAGCACCTAATTTAAATATAAGAAATACTTACCTAAAATAAAAAATGACGGGATGTTAACCTTAGATTTGCAAGACAAAACCATACAACCTCTAGTCATTTTGTTATATTTAAGTAAAAAACAATAAACACAAAATTATAATCACAATTAAATAAACACTAATCATTAAAATAAGGTTTTTTCTATCCAAAAAACTTCTGCAACCACAAAATATAATTACACAAAGCAAAACAATCGAAACTAATAGGCTCTCATAATAACGGCTCGATAATGTGTTCCCCTAACTACACACTGATTTATCAGTGTTTTAAAGTAGGCAACACATTAAATTATTGCGTGGAATTTCGTTTGCGCAAAATCTGCGGGGCCAACTTTGACAGTTATTTTCATACTGGGCTGGACATTTTTTGATCGAATGGGCCATAGCATTGGCCTTCCATACACCTTTAAACTTCCTTGGGATGAAGGAACAAACAAAATGGGAAGTTCGGGGTCTTTTAAGTTGGACTGTAAAAGGATGCATAAAAGTGGCACAACGTGTTGCTCTGTTGGAAGCTGCCAGAGTAAAAATACCTATAGCGACGGATCCCCTACAGCCCGTCGGTGGGCAAGAGAAGGAAGTTTTTCTATAGGCTTGGGTTTATTAATAAGACGAACAGCTCCTCTTCAAATGGAATCAAGAATTTTAAATGTTATAGGATACTTCATTCCCCAGAAATATGAACAATATTCTAAAGAGAGTCTGATTTGGGACACTTGGATGTATGGAGTATATGGATTAGAAGGAGAGAAATATTTTCCGGCTCGGGAATCCAAGCCTTTTTGTTGCTGCTGGATGTAATGTCCTTAAGCCAGTTAAGGTTATTTTTAAAAGTCGCCAACAAGATCTAATGACTCTTTGTTCTGCAGAACTGGGCCACTCATATGTAACGGATGAGCATTGACAGTCTTTTTTTGCGACAGCGAACATGACTGTATTTTGGAGGCATTAAATTAGACAAGATATTTGCGCCCTAATCCAAGATTAATTTAAGGTCTTGTGAAAGAGATTTCTGCATTATCTTGCACTTGTTTTTCAAATAAGGCTTGGAGGCTGGCTTAAGAAATTCAACAAAGTGGAGGGTACTATCGTCAGCAGAACTGTGAATAGGATTGATTGTGTAAGAGAATATTGTTGATGGGAAGAAGAAACATAGTTAGTGCCAGTACTGAGCCCTGGGGCTTAGTACTGGCTAATTTGGTAAAAGCTGGAAGAACGACCATCCACGATAACTGATATTAGTCGATTGGAAAGAAACTAGCCAAGAAACAACAGCTTGGAAAGAAACTAGCCAAGAAACAACAACAATAAAAACAACAATATTTGATGTAGCCATTCTGCAAGTAGTGCAACACCTTTTAGATCGGCGCAGATATTTAATTTATAATTTTTGTATTTTGTGTTTTGAAGTGATATTTGCATGTTTTCGTATGTATCTTTTGTTGCCAGATTGTGAACACTCTCCCTAAAGCAGTGGTTCCCAAAGCGTGCCCCCCCGGGAGAGGCACAAAATAACTTAAGGGGGCGCGAGAGCTTAGAAAAATTATTACAAATTTTTATCTTTAAATAAAAAAATCAGTTTAAATAAACAAAGAAGACATATATGAAAACATCGTCTGATGCTCAAACTCCAAATTTTTTTCTCATTTCTGAAATTGGCTTTATTAATGGAAATAAGTGACGACACTGCTTAAAACGACTCAGTGGCGAAAAATAACTTTGAAAATTTGGTAAGTACTACATTTTGGATAAAATATCTTCCCAACTATCTTTAATCGCGGAAACGGCTTTGAAATTTTACATTCCATTCTCGACAACCTACTTGTGTGAAAAAGGATTTTCTATTTTAATGGAAATTAAAACCCGGCTTGATGTTGCTAGTGACCTTCGTTGCGCACTTTTAAAGATAAAACCAAGAATTTCCGACCTTGTTAAGAAAATGCAGCACCATACTTCGCATTAGATTGAATTAGTGTTCAAATGTTATGTTGGTAAATAAATGCCTCTTTTTTATAGCAGGGTTGGCAAGTTTCGGATAGGTTAAAACCGGACAGGTCAAAATCAGTTTCGACCATTAGGTGGTCAAAAATGGTCAAAGCTTAAATGATGCACATACTTTTAGTTGTAAACATATTAAATTCGGTTTTTAAATGTTTAACTAACCTAAAAGCAAAAACAGCAACTCAAAAATCACAAACAATAGCGCAACAGGTATATGACACGTAACCTATACCTGTCAAGAGTCAGGTATAGGACCATATAGGACTAAAATAAAAAAAATTCACCTCGAATTAAATTTGCTGCTATAAAAAAACATTACAAAGGTTCTTCATCACCTAAATTAATAAAATCGTTTTTCGTTTTTGATCCACTGCTTAAGTTCTAATCTAAAGAAAACTAAAAAATTCGCGTATTTAATTTTAAACTTGGGTTCTAATTAGTAAAGAACAATCTTGACAAACACCTGTTTTAACACGATTAAAAGCTTTGCCAGCGTTGCTGCGTGCCGCCTCACCGCGTCGTCCGCTCACAGTTTGCGGGTGCGCGTGGCGTGTGTCCCGATAGTTACATACTTCAATAATAGGTCATCATAGCGATTTATGGTTGCCAGCTTTAAAAAATATATCTAAGTTTTGACCAGTGGTTTTAACCAGTTTTGGACGGTTAAAACCAATTTTGACCACTACCCTGGTCAAAATCGAAAAAAGTGGTTTTTTGCCAACCCTGTTTTATAGTAAAAGAAATGTTTCTGTATAGTTGGGGGAAGTGGGGGGCGCGACCATTTCTTCATTTTAAAAAAGGGCGCCATAGAAAAAAGTTTCGGAACCACTGCCCTTAAGGTAGACTAAACATAGACTTAGCAACGTCGCACCCCGTATGCTATAACAGCTTATATATCGTATAGATTCATTCTTATACCTGTTTTGCCATTAATCAAAATATGTTTTGATGTTCTCTCGATTTTGTACTTGATAGGACTCCTTACAGGTAAGTGTAAGGGTTGCGTAGGAAGAAATTACCGAAATAAGACATTAATTTGGTGTGGAAATTTATGCAGAACAGTGGTAATAACACCTTAGCTTCTGGACTACAAGCCAACTATTCTGAATTGAATGGAAAGAGAAGAGCGCGAACAGAGAGCGACGAGCAAGGAATGCGAAGACTAGCACATTCCGCTCGTTTTCATATTGTTTTATATCGCTAATTTATTGTATTGCTTTGTTATGGATGTCATGAGATTAAACTCACTTGTCCCAAGCCGACAATAGGCCCCATTTTGTTTGTGTAGTAACTTTTCGCCACAATTATCTGAGTTTTAAAGGATTTAAATGGGCCCGACCTAAATTTAGTAAGGTTACAATAGGCACAGTCATGTATTTGGTAAAAAAAGAAATAAAGAGCATATTGCAGTATGATTTCTTTTTCCAATAATTTATGATTAGCGATATATTTAAACGCAAATATCGTTAAATAGGAATATATAATATTTTGAGTGAGTTTGTCGGGCTTTCAGGCAAACTCTATTCTCACCAGTTATTCAGAAATTATTTATTTTGGCGGCGACTGAGATTTTTTTGTTTTAATATTCTTGATCTTCCGTTTTCGGGATCAAAACATCAAAATAAAAAACCAAAACTTACAAAAAATAACAAATGTTTTAGTATGCTTTCTTTGGGATTACTCGCCTTACAATTTTTTGGAAAATAAGACCACTTCGGTCCAGGTCCCGGGGTATAAATGAGTCTGCTCAGCCCTATTGAATATTTACATTTTTTTGTCAACACGCATATCATAACAACCACATAATAAACTAGAATGCTTTTAGTATTTTAGCAAAGGAAACTTGTTTTAAAACCTAAAATAAAAGAAAGTGTATTTATAATATTAAATAAAGTTACCTATGCTTGATGCTGAAGTAATTTTAGGTAAACTTAAAATCAATTAACACACCACATGACCTGACAAAAAGTTATAAATGGTATAAAAACTTTCAGAATTTTCTTACTTATTAATTCGAAAATTCTTAAAATTTAGTTTAAATTTCTTTTTTGATTTTTCTTCTTGACAACGTTGGCCGACTTGCCACCGAAACGTAGACTAGTGTTCTTGATTTTGTGGGTTTTTTTGTTTTTTTTTTTTGTTGTTGCAGGGGATCTGCAAGTTTAGCCATGCCATAGTTTAAAGAATATACAATATATGAGTTGCGTCACTCGTGGCGGCTCTCAAAACGCACCCGTCTTATCCCGCCTGTTCAGTATATTCGTACCTGTCCATGGTGTGAACCCCTGAAACGTTTTTGTCGGTTTGCGATCGGCGGAGACGCAGCACGGTGTCTTTGAAGCCAAAACATCAAAGGTTTTTATGCAAGTGACTTAACTTATATATTGTATATTCTTTAAACTATGGCAATGTATTTGCAAAAATTACTATTTGCTTGGGTTTTGAATCGCTGCAGATTGTATTTAGCAGAAATACCATCTACCAGAAATGTTTTAGAATATTAAAGTTTGTTTAAAAATGTTTAAAAAGTAATGGTGGATATTATAGGCATATATATGTAGACGTACCCCTTATTTAAATTTATACTGCAAAACAACAAAACGCAACTTAAACACAACGGGTGCTATTAACGTCATTTTTTTTTAATTTAGAAAAATGGAATGACCAATATGACCATCCCTATTTTTTTCTATTCTAAAACACGAGTAATTTTTGAGTAAAAGCACTAATAGACGCACTGGTGGAAGGAAATGCAAAGTCATGTTTTTCATTATATCGGTACCCTAAAATGTGAAGATTTAAAAAAAAAACTTAATGGTAAGGCAAGGTTTTGAAAAAAAAATCATTAACTGCCAATTTTTAAAGTACTTAGAAAAACAAAATTATACATGACAGACAGAACAGATTTTATCACAAAAGATCCACAGCAGATCTTCTTTTCTTTGTTTCACACAACTAAAACAAGCCCTTGAGTTCATTGGGGAATCCCTGATAGGCGACGTATACAAGGCTTTTGACCAGGTCTGGCATGATTATTTAACTGGGGGAAAACAAACTTTCTTTCTTGGTCTTTCCTGAACTTTGTTCCTGGCTCTCCGGTTTCCTTTCTAATCGACATATATCAGTTATTGTACATGGTCACATTTCCAGCTTTTACCAAATTAATACCGGAATACCCCAGAGCTCACTCTTGACACCAGTATTTCCTCTTCGCTCAGCGATTCTCCTTTTCCACAATCAATCTCTTCCATAGTTTGGCTGACGTTACTACCCTTTCCTCTAATATTTAGTTTCTTAAGCCAGTCTCTAAACCTGATACGTATTTTACAGAACCTTATATTAATATTGGAGTTTCAGTGATTTTTCCTCCTATCATAACTTTGTTATTGCTTCACATAAAGGTATGACATTTGGTATAAAAATTTACCTAAGTATTCCAATTACCTGTAAAAAAAATTAAAAAGTTATGTCAAGTAATTTCTAAGATATTTGATTTTGAAAATCTCCCATTTAACTGCTGTCTGACTGACTAACTCAATTACTCATTTATTTATTCATTGACTTATAAAAATTATAAGGCTCTTCCTGAAAAAAATTTTTTTGAAATGTACGTGGTTTTGGACTTAAGGAAAATTCAAAACTCATTTTTTACTCGGGCCGTTGAAACAGTTGTATATTTAGGGGGTATTTTAGACGTTTGCAATCTGATTACACCTAACTTTCTGAGGAGGTGATAAAAATTGGGGTTAGTTTTTATTAGTTGTGGTTAGTTCTGGTTAGTTGTAGTCCATTTCCATGGAATTATTTCCACTGGAAATATTTCCATTACAAAGCTATTCTGAGGTCATAGTTGTCTTAGAATTTAAAACGCAGGGGGGCTTTTATTCCGTTTATTAAACTTAAAAAAATTTAAAAATCATACCAAAATGGAAAAAAAGCCATTCTGTCTAAAAATCTCGACCCCTTAATGTACTGAGATGTAAAATTAGACCAAGTTCTTTTTTGACTTGGCAAGTTTTGTACTGATATGTGAGTATTGTTAAAAAAATGTCTGTATTAATAAAAGGCATATAATAATACAAAGATCGAAAAATATCATAGTAAAAAAAATCTTGGTTTATTTTAATCTCAGTATTCAAGATGCCAAATTTTTGGATGGGGCTTGGCTTTGTTTCTCATATTTATAACGAAAAAATGGTAAATTTCTAAATTATGGTGCGAAAGTGAATTTTATGGTAAATTCTTGCGGATGTCCTAAGACGTCAGCACCATTACCCGAAAGTCATTAATTTTTTTATCAGCACTCACAATTCTCAAAACCGTTAACCCGACAAAATCCTCGATAAGACAAGGGCATTAGCGCTCAATGTCCGCGGAAAAAGGAACCAGTTGGCTTGCTGCACTGACGAGCTATTGATAAGTCCGTCGTGTCAAGCCCAGCTGAGCCAATTACGTTTTACAAATCCTTTGCAACCGCGTTTTGACTGTCCCGAGTTGGGATGGGATTACGCGGAAGAGAAGCGTGCATAATCGGGATTGTTATGCGATTTAAACAAGATTAAAAAACTTACAACGACCTATTAAAATTATTAAAGGTGTCTGGGGTTCGTGCCCTGGGTATACAGGGTGATTCATGAAAATTAAACCTTCAGGTACGTAGTCGGGTAAAAATAAACAAAAACCTATACATATATGGGTCCGCAAGGCCTTCGTTTTCGAAGTACAGGGTGTTAAAATTTTTTATTTAATTTTTCTATTTTTTTTTTTTTGGCCAGGCTATTCTGCCATTTAGTAATTTTTCTATTTTAAAATAAAATCTATGATAATGTAAATTTAAGTAAAAATTGGTATCCGGGGTTTTTATGGTATGACGGATTGAATTTCTTTTACGGCTCTTATTGGGGGGACCACCTACCGTTTTTTACTATTTTTAAGAATCACAACTCTTTGGTAGGCCTGTGTTACATTTACAACAGTAAATTAGACGACACATCTGATTTTGTTATAGCAAAATAAAAAAAAACAAAATGTAATTAAACAAATGTATTTTAATTTTTCAATAAAATTATTGTTCTTAGATTATGTTCAGCAAAACGTAAGCGTTTTAAAATTTTTTAAAAAATTTCACCATTTCCTAAGACATGTGCTTGGGTTAACACCCTGTTTTGAAGCAAGGCCTTGCTACCCATATTTGTATAGACTTTTTTAAAGAAATGTTTATTTACATACAAAAAACAAAAATTACTTCTTGCAATTTATTTTGATATTTGATTTAGAATTAAATTTATTGAAAAACAATGCATTATTGTTTGCTTTTTATTTGTAATTATAAAAGAATTGTACTTACCACAAAATGAGGCTAAATATCCGTTTTAAAAACACAAATTTTGTTTTTAAAGCACATGTTTTATTTTGCTTGAACAATAAGATTTCTTGGTTGTCCATCCGTTTTCAAAACTCTTTGGTACACCTTCGGTTGTCTTATTTTAACATATCAGCATATTTTCTCGGTTTAAAAAAGACAAAATATCACGGCCGGTGTGGTGGCGAATATACAACTGACTACTCCACTCACAAGGCTTCTGACTGGCGCTGTTGCCAACTGTTTTTTAAATTTTTAACTGGGGAAAAATTATAATTTTTATGTGTGGTTAAACATTTTTAAAACCGGTTTATTTTTCCCTCAAATAAATCTACTGATAAGCGATTAAGAAAAAGTTTCCAATTGTTTTTAAAAAATTCTTAAGTTGTAACTTTGATATAGTTTAACAAAAATCTGTAAGTTTTTTAACAAAATATAAACAACCTGTTTTGAGCTTCACTATTATCGTGACATTATACCTTTCACCCTGTATATATATATATATATATATATATATATATATATATATATATATATATATATATATATATATATATATATATATATATATATATATATATATATATATATATATATATATATTATATATATATATATTTTTTAATACATGTTCTGATAGACATTTCATATTAGCGTTGAGGGAAAACAGTAAACAAACATTTTTTCTTATTTAATAAAATTAAGAACTGGTAACATTAATGTGTTACGTAAAATCAATCAATAAGTTCATATTTTAAAACGACAATACCTAAAAAGCGCCGAACTGACAACTTTAATAATTTAAAATATTTCTGGATAAATCACTAATTTTTAAGTAAATCACCTTTTTTAAATCAGAGCTGTCAATATTAAATTTTATAACCAGGGTAGGTATAGGTAAGTGTTTAATTTATTACAACAAAATAACAATAATAATACATTGTTATAGTTTTTGTTGCAATGAATAGACTACAATCGAAATGAGCGCCAATCAAAGAGCAATTTCGTAATTTTTGCTTTCAATTGTTCATTGCTTATCAGTCAATTAACCGGATTTGATCGCTGACCGCTGGTAATTCGATTGGCCAAGAGTGGATTGATTTATAATTCTATTATCATGCTTGAAGAATTGCCTTTGCTAATGCGTATTGCCTTCGCTTTTCCCGTTCTCCTTTTATTTTATTCTGACTTTTATTCCGTTCCCTTGCCCGTTAAATTTTTACCTTTGTTAGTTATGCCGAAAATCTTGAATACATTTTAAGATATTGGCTGGTTATCAGTACCGGACTACCGATATTTGAATAGACACATATTTATTTTTCGACGGCGTGCCATGTTATAAACGTTGAATTTAGAACTTTTGGCTAAAATTATTTTTTATGTCAGGCCAATATTGGTCGTGTGTTGAATTAAAAGTTCGACACGCGTCATAGGTAGGTACTCGGTAGAGCTGGGACGGATCCTTTTAGAACGAAATCGATTTGCGGATCCGGATCCTTTGTAAAGGAATCGAATCACCAATACGAATCACGATTCCTTTTAAAAAAAAGAAATCGAATCCGGGGAATCGAACTTCATTTATCGGATCACGAATCCGGATCATCTTTACATTTTATACTTACAAATGGTAACTACGATACGAATGATACTACTTAATCCAGATGGTAAATCAAGCTTCAAAGATTTTAGCACGAAGCCCGAGCCGCAAAATATAATTTAAGCCTTATTTTGGAGTGCTTTAACCCTTAGCCACATTTGTTTTTGGTAAATATTCTTTAAATTTAATATATTATTTCTGAGTTCAACATGAAACCTAGCCTAAATGGAATATTTTTTCGAAAGATCTTCATAAGGTAATTAAATGTGATTCTTAAAATAACTTCAAGCAACTTATAAATGGAACATCTTATTGTTATTTTACAGAAAATTTCACAAGTACCGTTTGATAATTTCTCTGCGTGTGGAATATAAAAATGTATTCAAATTTTAAATTCATTGTTGTAAGACACCCTGAACAGAAATAATACAATGTCCCATTTAAAAGTCCCTTAGGGTTATCTCAAGGGTAACATATTTAAAAATTATGAAGATCGAGCAATTAAAACTTTAGAGACCAAATGCAAGTAAAGTTAATGCCGGTTTTTAGATACCACATTCTATTGTTACGAAAAAAATGTTTCATTTAAATATTGTTTCTTTGGACCTGAAAAACAACATATTTTGGTTAAAAATCATATTTTAGGTGTGTTTCCTTATTTAAAGATTTAAAGAGGCAATTCTTTATCTTTACTTCGAAAATCAATGTGTCACTAATTCCCAAATCTGGATTATCTGGAAAAACACAAGATCTTACATAATAGACAGTATGGATTCCGTCACAAAAAAACCACAGCTGATCTTCTTTTCTTTGTCCCATACAACTGAAACAAGTCCCTTGAGTTTCTTGGTGAATCCCAGATCGTTGCTCTTGACATATCCAAAGCTTTTGATCAGGTCTGGCATGATGGGCTTTTTAACAAACTTTCTTTTACGGTCTTCCACTTAGGATTTACTCTTGGCTTTCCAGTATCTTTTCTAATCGACGTATATCAGTTACTGTAGATGGTCATTCTTCCAGCTTCTACCAAATTCCTTCCACAATTAATCCCATTCATAGTTTTGCTGACGATAGTACCCTCCACTCTAGTATTCAGTTTCTTACGCCACCATGTAATTCTGATTTTGAAAACAAGCGCAGGTCAATGCAGATATCTCTATCACAAGACCTCAAACTTATCTTGATTTGGGGCGCCAAAAATCTTGTTCAGTTTAATGCCTTAAAAACACAGTAATGTTCGCTGTCGCGAAAAAAGTCTTCCAATGCTCATCCGTTACATATAAGCGGCCAAGTTCTGCAGAACAAAGAGTCGTTTAATCTTGTCGGCGTTACTTTTGAAAATAACCTTAACTGGCACAAACACATTACATCCATAGCCTAGGCAGCTTCAAAAAGCTTGGATTTCCCTTTCAAGCCAGAAAGTATTTCTCTTCTTCCAATTTGTATACTTTGTATGTATCCGAAATCAGACCCTCTTTAGAATATTGTTCTCATGTCTGGGGAATGGCGTCCCCTACAACACTAACTATCCCACGCTTACAGAAAGGCTTCCTCTTCTTGCTCACCGTCAAGCTGTAGGGGATCCATCGCTCTTTTATAGGTATTTTCACGGCTTCTGCTCAGAGGAGTTGGCCAGTATAATTCCTTCTCTGGCAGCTCCCAACAGAGCAACACGTAGTGCAACTTTTATTGCATCCTTTTATAGTTCAGTTAGAGAGGCTCCAAATTTCCCGCTTTCTTTGTTCCTTCATCCCTAAAGTGACAAGAGTGTGGAACCTGCTGCCCGCAAAAGTTTTTTCTTCTCCTCCCAATCTCCAAATATTTAAGTCCCGTGTGAACAAACTCCCTCTCACCACACTTAAGACACCCACGGTACGTTAGTACTTAGGCATCGGCCTTCGTGGACTGTCCCAAAATAAAAAAAAATGGTGATTAAAAATCTTAGGTTAAAATTTGGAAATTTAAAATTGCGGATTTTGGCATTTATAAACCTATTTGCGTCAGATTCAGAATATAAGGGTTTTTAAGGGTATACGATATTACCGCCCCTGTTTGAGGGCGTTCCGAGTAAAAATATGCAGTTTTTAGGAATTTTCCTTTATTTGTGTCCTTAAACCTACTCACATACCAAATTTCAAGTTTCTACTTCTCCAGGAAGCACCCCAAAATTTTAACAAGTCAATAATAAGCGATTTTCAAAATTGAATATCTCAGAAACCACTTGACATAACTTTCTCAACTCTTTTACAGGTAATAAGAATACTTATGTAAATTTACAAACCAAATCTCGTACCTTTATGTAAAATGAAGTTAGAACAAAGTTATGATGGGGGAGAAAACACGTGGAAACCTTTCATGTAATATACACACTGTCTGCGTCAAGCCTGTCGCACTCCCATGCGCCTAGATGCTTTAAAGTATTTTTTTATTACGACTTAGACATTTTTTTTCTTTTTTAAGTGTTATCCTCTTTTATTTTTGGGGTAATATCTGAATCACTCTATGAATTTCCTAAAGAAATTTAAAAATTATTTCTGATAGTATCCCTTTTTACAAAATACGATTCTGTATACAAATTTTTTAGGTGAGGTAATTCTTATTCAGTGTGTTCTTTTCATTTTAACATCTCCTTCTGGATTTTAAAAGGCCGACAAATATTTGAATTTTCACCAGATCGGTTGCTTTAGCGCTGGCATATGCTAAACAGGGATTAAAGAGCCGCGAAAAGATTTAAATTTCATTATTCGGATACCCTGAAGCGGCTAAATGCGTGTAACCGAACAGCTTCAAACGAAAAAATTGAATTTCTCGATTTATTTCCTTAATGCCTGGTTCATTTTTCTTTGCATCATTAGTCCAGAAAAAGAATGCCTAATTTGTAAGGGATTCTTTTGGGTTTTTAACAATAGTTGCTTTGAAAAATTGAAATAGTAACATGCTCATATTTTTTTAAGCTGCTAACTAATTACCTTTATCTTATATAACATTTAAATTAAATTTTGCTTAGCTATTTCTTAAGGGGTATCCTAGTCTAGAAGCCCTCCTCTAATTTATTTGCCAAAATTTAAGGGGGTATTCTAATCTAGAAGTCCAATTTTCGGGCATTTTGTGACGGTCGATTAAAAATATAATATATTGGCTATCAATTTTTTATCATTTCTTCATTTATATTTTAAGAATTCACAAAAAACATGTAAAAAATAGTAGATCCTTTATCGGTACAAATGTCATAATGGCAGGAACCAAAAAAAATGAATAAAAAATTCTCGCAAAATTGCGATTTCTCAAAAAAAAAGGTAGGTTTTTCGGTTATTTTTTTAACTTTTCCGATTAAAAAAAAAGTAAAAATTTCGATTTTTAGTTGGTTCCTGTCATAAAGGTATATATAAAGAAAATTTGTGCTAACTTTCAAGAAAATCGATCAATTAGAACTTGAGATTTTGTGACAAACGTTTCGAGAAATAAACTGTGAAGGCTTTCACGGCCATTGTCTAATGTTTCAATGGTTTTTGGGCTGTTAGGCCGGCGTCGATTGTCTGGTTGACTTGACGTTTCGCCAACACGAGCGGTTGGCATCTTCAGAAGTTGTTTCTGGTTGACAGTATACGAACTACTGGGCTTTGCGCAGTCGTAGCTCGTACTTATACGTTGGGGAGGAGTGGGTGGGGCTTCGGTTACTTTCGGATTCAATCGGTTCCGGTCGGTTTTGTTCGTAAAGGGTGCAATTCTAGCACCCTTAATTATGGGGATCCATGTTTTGTTGATCTTAACTACTTCCTCTTTCTTATTAAAGTTGTTGCTATGCTTTTCTATCTCTATGGCTTCTCTGTAGAGTCTGGAGTGGTATGCCGATGTGGTCGCGAGTACTTGGGTCTCTTCAAACTTTATTCGATGGTCCGTTGTAAGGGTATGTTCTGTTACGGCGGATTTGTCTGTCTGCCCCAGACGACAGTTGGCTTTATGCTCTTTAATCCTGGTGTTGATCGAGCGTTTTGTAGTTCCTATGTACACGCTTCCACATGTGCACGGAATGCGATAAACCCCTGAAGACGAAAGTGGATCTCTTTTGTCTTTGGCCGATCGAAGGCATTCTTTGATTTTTCTCGTTGGTTTGAATATTGTTTTTACATTTTTCTTTCGTAGCAATCGGACCAGTTTCGAAAAAACGCGTTTAAAGTTTTAACTTTTGATTCCAGCTTCATTGTACAAACAATAACTTTAGCAATAACTTTTAAAATAAATCAAATTTTAAAAAATCGATTTAAGGAGATATTCTTGGATATCTTAACTATCAAATATGAAAAAAACACGATTTTTTAAACTTTCTCGACTAGAATACCCCTTTAATAAAAAATACCTACAATCACACGATACAGGCAACTATGACAGCCTGTACAAACAATAAAAACTTGGATCATCAAAAACATAAAATCTCACGTGACGTGAGCCACAAAAATTATTAACTAAACTATTTGAAGACAAGCTCACCCTGGATAATTATATAGAAACTTTTAATACACATCTCTATTTAATAACAACCTAAAAATGCAATAGCGTCAACAACGAAGGCAGGAATATTCTCCTTCTGACAACAATATTACCAAAAAGGCTAACATAAAACACATATGGGTGTTATTTCTTGTATTCAATGCCGTCAATAAAAGCATTTTTATTATATTCCGGGCTTATTTAAAGCTGAGAAAATTTGAATGTCAACAAGGATATTTCACAAGTGACGGACTGATCCTTCCGAGGAATTTATCCTGTCAATCAAAAAGAAAACAGCCATGACCGTTTGGGTAACTTTATAAGAAAACCTGCTTTTAGAAAATAATATCATTGGCATATCTTTCGGTATTAAATTTTATTTACACAGTCTAAATTAAACGTTAAAAAAAGTTTTATTTAAATATATGATACAAAAGTTGTTTGTAAGGCTTTTTTAAAGTTAAAAATAGTTATTTTAAATTTTATTAAGGTACACGTATTATAATCATTATATACAATAATAATATTAAATTATAATACATTGTCATGCTGTCAATGGTTTAAGATGTACTAGACTTTAAAACCTTAAACTACACTTAAAAAATGACATTTTTAAATTGTTTTAAGTATTTTTTTTTTGTGGTATAAAACTGAAAATACAATAAAAAATAAACAAGCAAAATATTATAAAATTAAACCATTTTGATAATTGACATTTTTATTTTAGATACCCAAAGAAACATTCAAAAATGTAAGTACTATTTTTGTTTTTTACAAAATGCTTCTTAAAATTAACCAACTCTAGTTTTATAATATTTTTATTTAATTGTTATTAAACTAATAATAAAATCGGTATTTTTTTAAATGTTTTAATATGCAGCACTTTATAAATGGCTGGTTATTTAAATTAATTAAATTAATTATTTAAATTAATTGTAATTTTATTGGAAGTTCTTTTTATTATATGGAGTAAGTCAGATATAAATTTAAAGTTAAATTATTGAAAAAATAAAAAACATACATATAATTTAAATTTAGCTTAACTGTTAAAAATCCATTTTTTAACTTAGAAATGTGCTGGCAAAAAAACTTTATAAAAAATTTAACTTATTCTATCCTTATTAAATATTTTCGTCATTCTTTTTGGGATAACAATTTTTATATTCATCTGTTAACATAACTAGGTGTTATACGATTGACATTTTACTTTTTTTATTAGATTTTTTTCCAAAACCTTAAATAATAAAAAAGCACATTGCCCTCAGCACAACAATTAAAAAATAATAATATTACCAAAAAAAGTGGGAGTTAAATAATAAAATACCAAATAATTAATGTTAGTAATTACTCTATTTGCTTTTATTGTAAGACATTTGCTTACTTTTCTTTGTGCGAATCATATTATTATCTATTGTAATATTATATTTATATAAAATATTGTTTTTTCATTGCAACTTAAAGATCTTCAAATTTACTTAATTACATTAATTAATTATCATTATTTTGTAAGTTTTTTTTTTAATTAATTTATGTGGCCATAATTTATTTTGATATATTTTTTAGTTTTATTTTTTACATGAAATTAAAATAATATAAATAACTATATAAGTAGTAATCTTTCTAGTCTATAAGACTAATGCTTACAGATTTATTTTAAATAAACTAAAGAATAAAAATGTCACAAAAAGAATAAACACTTTCAATTATTTCCATTATCGTAAGAAAATAGCAGTTTTAAATGATTTAATATACCCAAATAATATTTTATTAGTAATTTATCTAACTTTTGTTGCCGTTTGTTGGTTTCAAAACTCACAAACTACTGTTAATATGATGTATATTATGTAAAGGGAATAAAAAAATAAATCCATTGAAAAATATAACAAATGTAGGGTATAAAAATGGATGGCGTTATTTCCAGCGGTTTCCGAGTTTTGTGAAAGCAATGGAGTGCGGTCCATTTCCCTTCACTGTTTTGGCACTCACATATTCTCATATTCACACATACTAGTTACGACTTAAGTCCCCATGTAAAATATCTGAGCTATATTATACCCACCCCCATCTATTTTGAATATTTTATAGACGTTTTTGCGTCTCTTAATACGGTATTTTGAATAGCCTAAAATTGTAATTTAAAACAAAATATGTATACGTATCAACTTTTAATTATGTAAGATTATTATATATATATATATATATATATATATATATATATATATATATATATATATATATATATAGAGTCTTCTGAATATTTGTTAGTCATTTATCTTTATAGTAGAAAAAATATAAATTTGCTAAACATCGCAAAAATCTAACATAGTGAAATCTGAATTACTTAATAAGGTCAAACACAATCTGATAATAAACTACCCAACTAACCAGAACTAAACAAAACTTCCAGTTGCTTAAAATAAGAAATTGCAGCTCATTCTAGAGGAATGGTTAATGTGTTAATGAGAACTTATGTTATAATTTCAAGTCCTCTTGTTTTACGGAGTAACATAAACCGAATAGGGGTCAATTCCCTTAATTATATCTTTTTTAAATGCCCTAAAAACGTCAAAAATTACTTTACTTCCTGCCTCTTGCACGTTTTTAACCTAGTAATTACTACTCCTACTGTAGTCTACACTGTCATGGATTTTATTGCTACTTCTAAGTTAAAATTAAAAAGCTCCTGCTCCCCCATCTATCCCTTTTATTTGCATTATTGGTACTAACACATACATGTTTTAATTGCTCTGGGAAGGGATATGGATACATCCAAACTCACCTCAAGAATTCTAGTAAAATTTATGGCGAAAAGCATCACCAAAGTTTTGATAAAAAATTTCATCGGATTTATGGCAATAGTACATTCACTTGTGTTTGACACTACTAAACTTTCAATACCGCCAGAAGTACGTTTGAAAATTTTTGTCCAGGTTAAAATAATTATTACTGATTTGTTTTATACACTAAAAAATCTATAAACACATATTTTCTCGTGTTGATAATCTTTTAACAAAATAATTTAGTAATATTAATTGATTTCTTTTAGAAAAATGCCTATATTCAGGTAATTTTTCGATTAACACATTGAACACAAAGAATGGTTCTTAAACATTTAAACAGAAAAGCCCGGCCAAAGAAAGGTTTTATAAATTGTTTACTTAGGATATTTTATGGGTTTTTACTACCGTCCTAATTGGGAGATTTGTAACTGGTTTTTTCTTGGTTTAAATAGGAATAAATACACTTTATAAAGGGTTATTTTTAACCAATAAAAAAAAATGTGCAAAAGGCCTATTATTAAAATGACTAAATAATATATAAAAAAAAATTCTCAATTTAACGCAAAGAAATTGTTTTTCACCTAAAGTAACTATTTTTAATTTTCTTTTGTTTCGTAAGGGCTCTATATTCAGCTGTGCGAAAACTAATACCTTTTTATATCGCAAGTAAGAAGATTCCCGCTCGTCTGAACGGTTTAACCCAAGTTTTACGGGGCACTTTA
The DNA here is from genome assembly GCA_019359885.1 of Listronotus oregonensis. Taxonomy (NCBI): domain Eukaryota; kingdom Metazoa; phylum Arthropoda; class Insecta; order Coleoptera; family Curculionidae; genus Listronotus; species Listronotus oregonensis. The sequence continues at coordinate 325,686 of JAHBCN010000054.1, forward strand.
AGCAAATTGTTGTTACTTTATTAAAATAAATCAAATATTTATGGTGGGGTTAATATTTTTGTTTTTTTGGACAAGCTTTACGATCTTTAAGGATGGCACGAAAAAGAAAACGCGTTCAATATATTGCATGGATAAATGACACAAATTGCTTTGCTTTCTATCATTGTATTTTTATAGAAAATGTAATTGTAGAATGATATATTTTCAAAGTCAATAACTTAAACTACTAGTCTAGTCGAGAAGTGTGTTTTCTGCGAAAATTATTAAGAAGGCTTCGAAAAATATGAGTGATAGCTGATTCGACGCGGAATGCAAATCTAAGGAAGTCGTTTTGAGAATTTTTTCTGCCAATAAAAATTGCAATTGTTATTAACAAACGAAAAAAAAAGCCATTTCAATTTTTAATGATAACTCAAAAACCATAAGAGATATGCCTCATAATTTTAATGGGTCAATGAGTGAGTGAAGAAGTCAGTCAGTGGTAAAATGGGCGTTTTTCAAAACGGAATATTTCAGAAACCACTTGGCATAACTAACATAACGTTTTCAATTGTTTTGTGGGTAGTTTGAATACTTATATGTAGGTTTACATGCCAAATCGCATACCTTTATGTGGAACGATAACGAAGTTATGATGGAAGGAAAAATCTGCTGAAACCTCTCGTGTAATAAACATACTTTTTGCTTCAGGCCGTAATTTGGCCTCGCACACTGCATGCGCATTTATGTTTTAATTGTTAACATCTGGAAAGAAATAAGTTGATTCTAAAAGGTGCCTTTAGTTTTATTATTTTACAAGTAAGAGAATTTATGTTTTTTAAACCTAATAATAAAATTTCTTTCTGTCTGGCTGTCTGGCCTTAGTATAAGAAAAGTGGTGTTTTATCTTTGACGTTAAAAAATAACTGGGAAATTTTTGTGGTGGTCAAAAATATGTTATTGTTTGGCATACTGGGATGACTATTATAATATATATATATATATATATATATATATATATATATATATATATATATATATATATATATATATATATATATATATATATATATATATATATATATATATATATATATATATATATATATATATATATATATACGGTTACTTGCTATTTGCTTTTTTAGTAATTAAAGAACTAACAGGCTTGTTTAGAACTATAAACAAAAATTAAATACAATCAAAATCATTGCAAATAATAATGAATTAAGCACAAACATTTTTAATTTCTCCAAAGATTCAATTATCACAAAATAAATTTTTACTTATTTTTTTAATATTACAAAATGATCCATTTTATTTAAAAAAAGTAAACAATTTAGTAAATGTTTTTAGATCTGTTAGTTTAAAGTCCTTAAGCTATCATCTTTTCCGTAGGATAAAAAGCCGCAGAATCCAAAGAAATTTGACACGGAGCTCGGTGGAAATTGCTACGATAACCGGATTTGGCTTTTCATTTTTCTGCCAGAGTGGCTCACGATCGGAAAACTTATACCTTCGGCCCGTGGCTGTCTCATTTCCCCTTTTGCGCTTCAATCCCCTAACACGATATTCCCGTGTGTCGGCTCGTCTTTGCGCCCGCAAATTACAGGAAAAATTTTGTCATCCTATAAGAAAGTGAAAAGATGAAAATCCTATACGGAGTCAAACCAACAAACAATAAATTTGTGGTAAAAAAACATTTTTAAAACAATCTTTTGTTTACATGTTCTAAAAAGAAGAAAATAAACTTTAAATTAAATCACACCCATCAATGTATTATAACATTAGACTATTTATATCATATAAAAGCTTGTGGCGAGATTTACCTATTTTATAAAAAAACATATAATTTTGTATTTAGGATTACTTATGTCAAGATCAAGTTACATATTCTTTTCTAGTTTATCTACACACGTAAATGAAAGTCGCTTCATCAGTAAATAAAACTTTGTTTAAAAAAATCCTATCGTTTTGAAGAGTCCAAATTATTTTTTGACAATAATTAAGTTGAATCTTATGAGCGACGGTTAAATTTTGAACTGGCAAAAAGTAGGGATGAAAATTATGTCTCCTTAAAGCATCTGAATTTTTCCCCAAGATTTGTTTGTATAATTTAAAACGTCAGAAATTGATCTTTCAGGCTATATATATAATAATATATATATATATATATATATATATATATATATATATATATATATAATATATATATATATATATATATATATATATATATATATATATAATATATATAATATCATAATATACTTCAAAGGTATTTGTTGTCCGGGAAAACGTTGGTGATCTTGGTACCGAACTTGCACAAAAAAAAGAATTATTTCATGTTTTTGATGCTTGGTATATCTCATATTTAAAGTGTTTAGATTAAATAAAGCGACGCCAAAATATCAACACGTGTCAATGACCTGTCAAAACGTAAAAACAAATCAAATTGTTTGTTCTCCAAGGCAATGCTGATTTTTACTATAAATTAAATGTTTAATTAAAAACTTGAATATTTTCGAAATGCCAGCAAAATATATATTTCTAAATAGAGGATGAATAGAACTTTCTTTCTAAATGAAAATATACAGGGCGTTCCATTAAAAAAAGTTAACTTATTCATTTTTCCTAACTTTTTGATGTTTATTTGTTTCTTTCGTTACGCTCTTCTTCTTCTTCTTCTTCTTCTTCTTCTTCTCTGGGAGCCGTCTGTACGTAGGTTAAAGGACATACGTAAAGGAAAAATTCTGAAAACTGCACATTTTCTTGCAATCTGATCGAATCTGAGGGTCTGAGGTCATAATTGTCTTGGAATTTAACATGCAGGCAAGGTTTTATTTCATTCATTGGTCTCAGAAAAAAGAGAAGAATTCCCTCCAGAAGCACCCATGTAAAATAACGGCAAAGTTCCTAGCCAAAAATATCGAATTTTGAAAGTATTGAAACCTAAAATTAGACCACAATTCTGATTCAAAATTGAGAAAGTTATGTCAAGTGGTTTCTGAGATATCCATTTGATCTGTATTAATACAAAAAGAACATTTAATAATGCAGACAGATCAGTAAAAACCTTGCCAAGTCAAAAAGGAGTGAAAGAAAATTGTGGACAGAACTTGTCTCTTTGTCTCTATCTAATTTTAGACCTCAGTACTTTAGGAGGCAGATATTTTTGGATAGGAAGTTGGCCCTTTACTTAAATAAGTGTTTTTAATGAGATAAAAATTTACACTGAATTTTAATAGTACAAAAACATTTACTTGGTGTTCTTATAGTTTTAACATTTTCTAATAAATTAAGTCAGCACACTTAAAGCGGCATTACCATACTTTATTCCAACCTATCAACGGGGTTTAGATCGTATTTCGTAAAGAGATTACCAAAATGAAATTCGGGTTAGTGTAGATTAACATGTCTCATAAATAACGTGCCCAAAGGTGTGTAAAAACGGGTGCAAATGGGGCGCAATTAGTTTGTGGGACCACAGGAAAAAAGGTTATCCCTATAGTTCTGTCCATGCAAATTTTAAAGACATGTTAAGATTAAATATTTAAAACATCAGCATTTTTAGGGAAGTCTTATTTATGTTTTGCTAAAATATTTAAAGAGTTTGCGGAAAAAACGATGAAAGTCCATTTTTGGGCTAAAATAAGTTAATCTCTCCAATATTTTTTCTAAAAAAAATATTTTCGGCGTAATTACGATTAAGTTTTACAAAAAGTTTATGTCTGGCCCTTTAAATTTCTCGTCAGACCAAAAAGATGTGTGACGACACAAGAACTGCCGAGTTCCACTATTAGTTCTGTTAATTTATTTTCTTTAAAGCAGAAAAAGAAAATCCATCGCGTTTTTTTATTCCGATTTAAGGTAAATTAATTTACTGTTAATTAAATAGGGAATATTATAAATGCAAATGGTAATTACACCCTCCAAATTCAACGCAATTACCATGAAAAATAATACGTTTTACAAAAAACAGATTGAAGTTTTAAAAACTATTTATTTTAGTTTGAGAAAAACACCTCCTAAGTCATCATCATCATGATTATCGACTTTTAAACCAATCCAATACGTTTTCTCTTAAGGAGGTAGGTGAGTTTCGGGGGCTCAAAAAAAGCGTATTTTGACTGATTTTTTTTAATAAATCAAATGAAAAATATTTTATTCAAACAATTTAGTATATCAAAGATATATATTTTACAAGTACTTTGTAAAATTTTTATTTAAAAATATTGGGACCTTAACTCAAGACTGGTTCATCTGAAATAAAAAAAAACAATATTTTTCCATTAGTAGATGTATAAAGCTCGTGCTTAAATAAAGACAAAAAAATAAAATTAGAATTAATGGAGGAGTTGTGACCAAAAAGTCCCATTTTGGTCAAATTTTTACCACGTATGGCCTCATAAAATGAGTTGTGATAAAAAAAATATCCTTAACGAACCTGCTGCAGCGGCATTATCCAGGGCATCCTTTAGCTCTTGCCTGTAACGTATTCTTGCTTCTCGGGTTCCAACATCAGGTTTTTTCGGTCATGAGTTGCGGTTCTCATCCTCTTTTCGGGCTGACATGGCCTGATGGAGAACTTCAAAGGATCTATCTCTTACAATTTTACTCCGATTGGGTTTAAAATTTTGGAAAAAATTCTAGACATATTGTAAACAAGACTAGTCCTGGATTTGTCAGTAGGCCATATAGGCCGCGGCCTAGGGCGCCGCCTCTAGGGGCGGCAGACTTTAGAGGAAGTTCACTTGATTTCAGAGGATAAAAGTCAACAAGTTTACCGGTTGTCTCATGGTTTTTTATACTAATAGGTTAAATTCTCCATAGAAACTCATTCCTAGGTTTTTACTGTTTGTACCTATTTTATCTATATTCTGTGTGAGTGATGGATGACAACTTTGACTATTTCGAGGAAAATGCAATTTAGATGAGCGTCAAGTCCATTCGCGCCGCTTGGATCAATTTTGGGTTCGCGGCTAATTTTTTAAAACGAATAAGTTTCGATAATTTTCAAAGATATATGAAAGCCAACACTTAAATCTAGGTTTGGTGTAGTTTTTAAATTTATTTAGTTTTTAATATTTCCTTGGTGAAAGTCACCCTAAAATCGATTATGTTTAGATACTATTTCTCTTAACTCGACTCATATTTCAAAAATCCGTTACACAGAGGCATAGATGATTTCTTTACCTTTAAAACGGGTATAATTTATGTCATTTAAATGAAAAATAGTTACCGAAAAAGTTATCTCCTGTAGGCTTGCAATCGGAAACAACATCGCATCAATACACCAATTTGGAAGAACCTAAATAAAATATAATTTTTTTAAAGCGGCTGTAGAAAAATTGTGGTAGTGGGAGTTTTTTGTCTCCGCCCACCGTCTCCGCGCCCTTTTTGCCCGACCTCGGGGGGCGAAAAAAGCACTCTTAAGCAATATCAAGTTGAAATAAAGAGAAAAAAAAAAAAAAAAAGGGGGAAAAAAAATCGAAAAAAGAACCTGAAATCCTCCTGCTTGAGATTTTTTTAAGAGTAAAACTTTTGGCTGAAATAAAGGAAATGCATAATGTTACTTAAACTTTAAAAAAAAAATTTTTAATTTTTTAACAAAAAGACTGGATTTTCAACACAAATGTTCCGGAAAAAAAGGGCACTGGTGAAATATTATACCAAGTTTAAGAAAAATTTGGTTTAAGAATGTGTGCATTTTACAGTCACATTTTCTCTTAAAACTCAGAATGTGCAGGGGGGCCCAGATCAAACTGACCTCATTTTCAAGGGGTTTAGGAATCAATCTCTATCGAATTTTTTCCCCAATTAGATATGCTTCCCGTTTCCGCACTTTCCCTCCGACTACGAATTGTTCTGGGAAAAAGTTTTTCCTGTTTAAAACATGAAAAATATCAAAGGTTTTTATTTTTTTCAAGAAAAAATGAATTTTTGGCTCTTTTCTCATAGAAGCAGGATAATGAAAAATAAACTATGATATATTAAAAAAATGATTTTGCTTTTAAAAAGTCCCAAAAAAAATTTTAATTCTTGTTTCTTAATCCCCTTTTTTAACGACTAATTCATTTTTTAAAATTAAAACTTTAGTTTCTTTCTTACTCAGGGGGAAAAAATTATTATTTTAGAAAGGTACATGGGGCGGCGGAAATAAAGTCACCTACACTTGTAAAAAATATAAATCCGGCACTGACTAAGACAAACACAATTTTTGAATTTTTAAACCCACCTAACCTTATTGAGTTTTTGTCAAACTAAAATAAACAGATTATAGTGCTTTACTTTTTAACTAACAAATGAGAATGGACTTATTTACTGATTGAAAATCAAAAGTGTTCAAATATCCGAGATATAATATTGGAACTAAACCTCGGTTGCCTCTGTCGATCAGGCTTTGTAAATATGTGTGGCTTGTGAGAAAACTTGTTTGCGAAAGTTTTATTTTTAAAATTTTTAAAAGTTGTAACCCGTATTAAATTTCGTGTAAAAAAAAATTTAAAAACCCGGAATTGGGATAAAGGGTGATTTTTAGCTAATAAAAAATATGTTCAATGTCTTTTTATTGCGACATTCATCATTCTTTCTGCCGACTCTTTATTTTGTAAAATAAAGATATCTTAAAATGCTTTTGGACAGTAGAATGAGAAACATTGAAAATGTATTTCAGTTAGACTCCAACCCATGGTTATTTGGTTGACCCAGAATAAAATGTTAGTTTTTTTTTGCAAATATATACAGAAACCCCCCCCAGAAAGTATGAGTTTTTGAAAAAAAAATTATTATAAAGTTTAAAAAAAAAATAGATTTCGCAGATCAACTCTGCATCTTTAAAACCCCCAAAACAATTGAACGATCTCGATTGTCATTTGTTTTTTTGGGAGTAAATTTGAATTTTGTTAGGTTGGTTGACCGAAAGTCCCCTTATTTTCAAAATATCAAAAAAAATTTTTTAAAAAAATAAGTTGTTGAAAATTTTAAATTTTTAAAACTATGTGTAAAATTTTAAGCCTTTTTGGAAAAAAAACCCCCTTTTTTCCATTAAAAATATTTTTTTTTAAAAAATTTTTTTTTTAGCATTTAGAAACGGGTTTTTTTTGACCTTTAAATTTAAATTTTTTTTAATTTTTTTTTTAAATTTTTTCTTTTCTTTTTGCAAAGAAAACTTTAAAAAATGGTTTTTTTTTGGAAAACCCCCAGTTGTTGCATAGGCTTTTTTTAAAAACCGTAACTCGGAATTTCAAATATTAATTTTTACCGTTTAAACGATTCAATGTAAAAAAATTTTAAAAAAAAAAAACCCTTCCCCCAAATTTCAAAAAATTTTTTAAAAAATTTCCAAAAATTCGGTTTTAAAAAGGGTAAAAATTTTTTCAAAAATTTTTTTAAAAATTTTTTTTTTCCCAAAAAAAATTTTAAATTACCAAAAAAATTTTGGCAAATTTTAAAATTTTTTTTTAAATTTTTAAAAAATTTTTTAAAAAACCCCCAAAAAATTTTTTGGAAAATAAAAAAGCAAAAATTTTTTTTTTTTATTTCCCAAAATTTTTAAAAATTTTTTCTCCCCAAAAAATTTTCAAAACTTTTTTTGAAAAATTTTTTTAAATTTCCCCCAAAAAAAATTTCTGGGGGGTTAAATGTTTATTTAATATTAATTATTAAATATTTTTTTAAATATAATAAAAATTTTTATATTCCATATTTTTATTATATATATATATATAATATATATATATATATATATATATATATATATATATATATATATATATATATATATATATATATAATATATATAAAAAATTAAAAAAATTTTATATTAATTTTTTAATAAAATAAAAAAATAAAAAAAAAATATAAAAATTTTTAAAAAATTTTAAAAAAAAAATTAAAAATTTTAATTAAAATTAATTAAATTTTTTTTTAAAATTTTACCCCTTTTTAAAACTTTTTGGGGAAAAAATAATTTAAAAAAATTTTTTTAAATATTTTTTTTTTTAAATTGGAAAAAAAAAAATTTAAAAAAAAGGGAAAAAAAATTTTGTAAAAAAAAATTTAAAAACCCCTTTTTGGGGTTTTAAAAATTTTTTTTAATTTTAATTTTTTTAAACCCCTTTTTTTTGCAAATTTTTGGGGAAATTTCTTTCCCGTTTTAAATTTTTCCCTTTTTTTTTAAAAAATTTTTTTAAAAAAACCCAAAAATTTAAAAATTTAAAAACCCAATGGGGAAAAAAAGAAAAAAAATATTAAAATTTTTTTAAACCCTTTTTTTTTAAAAAAAAAAATTTTAAAAAAAAAAGGGGTTACCTTCTAAATTTTTTTTTTTTTGGGCCCAAAACCCCCCTTTTTTTTAAATTTTTTTCCCAAAAGGGTTTTTTTGGGGGGGTGATCAAATCTGAAGTCAAATTTTTTCGGACTCTGCAAATTTTTGATTTTTAACGCCCCCTCGAACCTAACCTCAAATTTGCACAAACTCCTAAAAAATTTCCCCCCTTCCTTTTAAAAAAAATTACACCCAAAACGGTAGATTTTATGGTAATACACTTATTATTTTATACGATAAATTTAATTTTACCTTTTTAACCAAAATTTTTTTTTAAACAAAAAAACCCCAAAAAACCCTTTTTAAAAAAAAAAAATTTTTGTTTCTTTAATAAATGTCAACAAAATTGTCCCCAAAAGGGGGTTTTTTTTCAATTTTATTATTTTTAAAACCCCCGGGCCCCCAAACAATTGAATCGCTCACTTTTTTAAATTTAAATCCTGAAAAAAAAAAAATAATTCAAATTCATAAAGTAGGCCATTCAATTGTTTCGCGGGTCCATGGCGTACCAACATAAAATAGTCTAAAATCTCTAGACAATTTTGTTGTTTTTTTAAAAAGGGAAAAAAATAATATTTTTAATAAGTGTTTGTTGTGCTTATTTTATTAAAAATATTTTTAACTGAAGGTAAAATTTAAAATTTTCCCCCTATAAAATAATAAGTGTATTTCCAAAAATCTTCCATTTTGGGTTAATCAGTAAAAAAAAAAAGGGGAATTTTTGGGAAATTTTTTTGCAGGTTAGGTTCGAGTGAAGGGTTTAAAACCCCAAAAAAACTACGAGAAAAACTTTAAAATTCGTGATAGGAAAAAACAAAAAAAAAATTTGGGGGGGAAAAAATTACGGACCATATTTCCCCATTCCCCACTTTTTCGGGGGGAAAAAATTTTCGCCATTTGAAGGAACGGAGGTCTCTCCACTGTCTTGGTGCTTTAACTCATTTAAAATGTTAAAAAAAAAAAACATACCTTCAGTCTTATCCACCATGATTCTCCCCAGACGCGTCTGTTTTTATTTTTTTACATATTCCTTTCTACTCCGGTAAAGCTATAATGTTGTGTTAATTGTCAGCGTATCTCGTCTGGTTTTTTGAAAAAAAATTTAAATTTTCTTTTGGGCCCGGGTAACAATAATTTCTTTAAGTAACGTTTTTAAAATACTAAATTTACATTCAATTTTTGTTGCATTTTGTCTTGGATTTGCTCGTTTGTTTTTTTTTTGTGTGCTTAAAAGTCGTCGCGCAACTTACACATAGTGGATATACAAATTGTATACAAACCAGAGAACGCCAAAGCATTTTTTATTACAATTTTTTTTTACTTTTAATGTTATCGTGGTTTTACTATTTACTTTTATTTAAAAAAAATACATTTTTTATGGTTCTGGATGTAAATAATAATAATAATAATAATAAAAATCCATTGAATTGGCAACGATGTTTTTATAGAGGAAAATATGAGAGAGCGTCACATGGACACAGACGGTGAACACCGAGAAGCCTAATTTGCTGCGGTTCTGAGGCATCATTAGCACGATTGACATCTCACACTTCTGTAACAAAATTTACCTATTAGTTTTTTTATACTAATAAAATGTTTCTGATGTTAACGATTTTATACATTTAAAATTAAAAAAAAATAAATAAAAATTTAATGACAACCAAAATCACGAACAAATTTGTAATTTGCAGTTTTTTACTTTACTTTACGCAAGGTACAAAGAAGTATTGTAAAAAAAGAAAGAAGGCAAGGTCATAGCGTAAAATAAGGAAATAAATAGGGGAGTTAGGCTAGTGTTTGTTATAATTTTATCAGATGTTTTTAAAGTCGAATATATAATAAAGAAAAAAAAACCTTTAAAAGTCAGAGTCACTTGACCCACTAATCCATTAAAAAAAAATGAAACTATGCTAAGCCTGTCATTTTGACATATGAAGTTGTAATTTTTTATTTAAAACATGTTTTCAAGAGTTATAAGGAGTATTAGCAAGCGAGATCGGTCTTGGTCTTGCGCTCTTGGTCTTCCCCAAAAAAACCAGACCCCAAATATCAAGATCAAGACCAAGACCAAGAAGGAAAAGTGCAGACTACCCCAAATTCCCCAAAAACCATTTCAAAACTCTTGCATTTTTGGGCTTTTTTTTTAATATTAATTTGCATATTTAACAAAGGGATACTAGTGTTGTAAGGCGGTAATTTTACCGCGAAAAATTTCTAAAATTACGTAAATTACCGTAATATTCGGCTGACCCTGGGGGAATATTTCCTTTCAAAAATTTTTATAAATTATGATATATTATGGTAATATTACGGGTAATATATTCGGAAAATAACGAGCAAGAAAGGGAAAATTTCCGGGCAGACGTTTGACGAAGCCGGGTAACTCATCCACCATAAAAAAGCAATCACTGTTAATCAGAAAAATTTTTTTACCGAATTTTCCAAGAAAAAAAAAAAATTACGGTAATTTATACATCAGTAGGTATATCATCAGACGAAAAAAAATTTTTAAAATTCAAAAAATGGGTTATTTTTAAAGTAACAGGTTTCTCTAATAAAATAATAATTAAATCGATTACTTTGTTCTATTATACAGTTCTCTAACAAATATAACAAATAAATTCAATAACATGTTTTAAGAATAAAAAGAATGGTCCGACAAAGCTCGATATTTTAATATATATATATATATATATATATATATATATATATATATATATATATATATATATATATATAATAAATTTTAAA